>OZ038001.1:4533869-4596369 GCA_964035705.1 Porites rus | reverse complement strand
TCTGCCATTTCAGTTTGTTTTTCTTTTGCTTTTTACCTTACTGAACTCGAATAAGCGCCCCGGCGCTAATTGGAGGGCGGCGATTATTTGAAAGTTGGACGGGAAAAATAATTGTCTTCACTAGGTATTATAAGTATCCGTATTAAACTTACAGAATTTTAAAACGGGACCGGGTCGCGGCGCATATTCAGGTGCATAGCTTATAGACTAATTTTTGTCCCAAATGCGGCGCTTATTCGAAGGCTCCACTTAGTCGAAGCAAGAGCCATAATGGCTCTTGATCGAAGTGCATATTCGAGTAGATATGAAATTTTAATTTTGGTTGTCCGAGTTTGTAGTTTTCAATGTTGCAATCAGTAATTTACTCCGAATGTCATTTTTGCTAGCCTGCACTCAGCGCAGGCGTATGACGTATTTCCTCGAACAAGTGACCGGGCGCTTATTTCAAATTTCAACTTAAAAGATGGGTGTTTATTGTAAGAGGGGCTTAATCGAGGGGAGCGCTTATTACGCTTTCCTTTAAACGAACTAGAGAATGATCTAGTTGTTTACCAAGACATTAAGACATTACATTAAAAGAAGAGTATAACGCACTAATCCGAAATCAACCACATCACAGACTGTATTTCACGTTACTCCTGAAGTTGCTCATAATCGTTTTTCGTTGCGCGCGCAGAGAGATACTTTTCCACCAGAGGATTGATTGGCAACTGAATTTGACTGGCCATTATCAGCGCGTGCACTCATTCTCCATATTTACCTCATAAACAAAACTACTTAAGTTGTAAAGAAAATTTCACCTGCTTTGACGTTTCGTACTTGATTGTTTGTACACCTTGACATATCACGGTATACATTAAAAGAAGTGAACAGGAAATCAAAGAGGGTAAGTGCATTTCTACAGGAATGACTCATATTTTTACATCGGAAATCTCACCTTTTTGAGTGGGAGCCGGTGGAATGAATCTTTATATTTCATGTCCTCTGTGATCGTTTCAAACGAATTTTCTTCTGTTGAAACAATAATAAAAAGAATGTTCAAAAGTAGGCTGAGTTTGATCATAGTTAGTACTAACTTGGTTGGTTTGATCGTCCGGGTGAACGTAGTCCTGAATAGGACTGTTGTTGTTGACAGTGACTGACGTTTCGACGACCTGTGCGGTAGTCATCTTCAGAGTCAAAGTGAGTTGTATCACGCCAGTTGATGGTATTATACCCTAGTTATTGATTTGATTGGTCAATTACGTCGTGATGTTATTGGTCGTCTGTCAGTTAAGCCGTGATGTTATTGGCTATGAAGACCCGTAATCTGAGTAATTGGTGCGTTTCGATCCGTCTATTGTCACAGTTAAACAGTCGTCTATTGTTAGTCAAATTGTCATTCTCTCGTGGTTAGTTTTGCTTGACCTCGTCAATAAGTCGTTTTTACGGCGCTGGTAACTGTTGGCTACGATTCAGTGGCGTTTAAGTTAATAAACCAGCTTTCTAAAGTAAGACGTTGATAGTAGTCAAAGTTGTTCCGTTAACAAAGCGCTTTACCAATGATTACCAGAACAGATGACAGACCCGCATTTCCTTTCGTTAAAAATGGTTTGCTAGTTCTTTTCCTTTGAAACAATTACTGCCACGTGTTTCCTTTGTGCAAAACCAAAGAACCTAGAAAGTTTTTCAATACATAGTTTAAAGAAAACCTTAATATTATGCAATACTGTCAGTTTTTTGAAGTTGTAAGATCGAACAAGAATTCAGACAGCTTTAGAGACACTTGCATTGCAAACAAGTAACCTTACTCTCAAGCATCATATTTTTCTTTTGTCGGGGATACTTAAAGATGCTTTAAAAATTAAAAAGGCTCCATTGTCTCTAAAAAATTACTTCTTCTGAAAGCACGATAACGGTAGCTAGCGACCAGGTCTACCCGTGTTTTCCTGTTAATTACTCGGTTTACGGGAATATTTCAACTTTTCCTTCTTCTGCCCATTTTAAAACGTCGATAATGTGACTGTTGATGTTGTTTAAAGTTATCAGGGATCTTAATGCCTTATTCAAAACATGTTTAATTAAACCAGGTTCCAGCGACAGAAAGATACAATGGTCTAATGGCCGAGTGTCTCAACATATAGGGTCTCTTTAAATACATAAAAATAGTCTCTGAACACAAGACAACTTATTTTTTAATCCTAAATGCAGTCCTCCGGAATTCAGCTCCAGAAAAAATTCACCAACATCCGTGACAAGCCAAACGACATGGAATAAGAGCAATAAGTTTTGAAACAGCTTGAATTCACTTTTTTAGAGACGTTTTTGCCACCGTCGTTGCTTGACTTCGCAATTGTCAAAAGAGGGTCGACGTTCGTAAAATCTGCCTTTTAACCTTTGTGTCACAGAAGGCATCCGAAATGGCTTAACACGATAATGTAAAATATTATCAAGCTTAACGGTTTAAACCTTCTGTAAATCAGTAGGTTTTATTCACTATTCGTTACTTTAGAAAACCCCCGCCTTAATAATCTTTTTTGTCCCCCCAAAATTTTGCATAACCATTATTTTCAGTTTCTCTTGGTCCCAAGAGAAACGGAAAACAATGGTTACACAAAATTTGGGGGGGACAAAAAGATTATTATGGTATTTTTTAAAATGGCGAATACAGAATTCTTAAGTGTGACGACATGCCCCGAAATGCTAACTTTTGGCAGGTAGGCCTCTTGGATGTTGTTCTTTCCAAATTTCCTGACAAATCCCATAATTTCACAAATTTAATTTTTATGACGTCATCACCTCAAAACTCTATTGGGAGACTTTTTTAAAAATACACCTTTTTTGGCGACTGGCCAACCTGAAAAAGTTTTGACAACAAGACATTGAAAACCATCACACTGAGCAAAAATAAATGACGATTTACAAACACACCTTTATTTCATAATAATCAAAAGAAAGGCATTCTTGGTATTGGCACGACGGCTTTAAACAGAAAACGTCTTCAAAAATCTTACGATTTACCTTATACTTGAATGTTCTCGTTAGTTAAACAATTCATTCTTAATATATCGTAAATCCTCTATAAAACCCCTACCATTTCAAATTAACTCCCCCTTTTTTTACATTTTTTTAAGCGGCTCCCCTCCCTCGCCCCTTATTATTCTTCAGAACCAAATTACACTGTTTTAGTTAATCACGATTGCAACACTTCATGTGGACTGGCCCCGTTTGGTTTGACCTTCTGCTACATGACCTTCAATTTAACGTGCTTGAGCTTTTCAACTTTGCATTCTAGTTCTTTGATACCGTAACATCTTCTGGTTGTTGGTTGGTTGTTTGTTTCCTTGTCCAAAACAAAAAGCAGGGGGCCGTAACTCTTGTCTTTTTCTTCATTGTTTTGCTGATGGTACCGGTAATTAGTTTTGTTAAAGTAACCACCCTCCCCCTCCCCACCCCCTTCCCTCACCTCTAACGCCCTGAAAATAAATAAGCCCCCGGAGGGCTTTATAGAGGATTTATAGTAAACGAAAAATCTATATAATAAAAAGATGAATTAATATATCTTTGAGTTTTAAACTGGACGCCACATCGACCTTACGGAATTACTTGAATGAGAAAATATTCTTAGTACACTAAAAATAGTAACAGCTTTGTTAAACGTTTACACTTGCATTGTATAGAAATTACCAAAAATATAAAAATATATCTCTGAGTCATTAACTCTAACCTTTAAGTCACATCGACCTTACGAAATTACTTGAATTAGATCATATTCTTAGTCACAACTACAGATAGAAACAGCTATGTTTAAAGTTTACACTTAGAGCGCATAGAAACTGTTTCGGTATAACACGAAATTCATGCGTGATATAATCACGACTAATGACAGACGTAACAATTGTTGATTAGTAAGATCATTACTACTAGTTGCGAAACTTGAGAGACACCAACGGATTTCGAATTCTTTATATCTTCTGTATTTCTGTACATTTTGGACGAAATAAACCATGTGCAGTATTTGAAACCTTGGCGACTCGCAGCTAGCAGTACAGAAACAGTTAAACGATTACACTTACAGTGTATAGAAATTATCAAAAATATAAAAGAAATATGTCTCTGCGTTGTAAGCCCTCCGCTTTTAGCTATGTGGACCTTACAAAATCACTTAAATGAGATAACATTCTTAGTCTGCGGGCAAGCTCTCCATTTGAAAATACTAGCTATTTCGCTTGCACGGTACAATATTATATCCTATGATTCTCAACTACGTCAGAGCAACTCATTTCATGCATAATTTACAAGCTAACAATGTGAAGAATCTAAGCATCCACTCTCATGCATTCTAAATAAGTAGCGGTCCCGAGTTTAACTCCCTTCCACGCTTGTTAATGGCCAACTGGTTGCCTCCTGCCAGTTGGGGTATTATGTCGTGTTTCTATTTGGACTATTTTGTTTTAATTACTCGAGTGGGGTGCTTAAATTAATTAGCAACTAATTGTCCTTCCATATTTTAAACAAAACACATAGGTTTTCGAACTTTTGAACACAGCCCTTTTCCGCCTGTTATATTTAAACTCTCGAATTAAAAAATAACGAACGTTGATTTAAAATTCCAACTAAGAAAATAATATATGTTTTTTTTTGTCTAAAATCCTGGTCCTAAAGCTTCTCAAATTAACTTTCCTTGTAATTTAACATTATGCGAGCTAGCTGATAGAACTCAGCGATGTCCTTTAATTACCCTTTGGATACTCGATGGCACTAATCTTTTTACTTTCATCTTACACAGTGTAAGTTAACAGAAAGCTTTTCTACTTTTTTTTCTTCAGAGTGTACCTTTAGAAGAAAAAGCATACCATCCTGATTTTCCTTTTTTCTTCTCTTTTGTACCTACTGTGGTGTAATTTATGTACTGAGCTATGTTTGGTTACAAAAAATAATCTGAGAAAGATGAATTTTCCATCAGTGATACGGGAGGCTCGTAAGAAAAAATCCAATTACACCCAATAATCTGCTACTAAAATATCATATTTGGTTACTGATATACAACACAATCACTGATGTAAAAGCCATCTAATATTTTACAGTCGATCGGCGATTACGCGAATCCCACAATCGCATCAGACTTGATAAAGTTCTCCCACAGACATGTAACGCTGATTCACGACAAAGGCTAAGAGAGCTTCAACTGGATTCTTGTTACGCTCGTCAAGGAAACGTAACGGATCTCTCCTGGATTGAAACCCAGTTTCTTGGCAACAAACTTCCACTTATTGCCGTCCGCAACTACAAAACAAAAAACCCTGAAAAATCAGTAGTTGCCTAGCCACATCCTAAACCTTAACTAACCAAGCCACGGTAGGGTAAGCTGGTTTAATAAAGTGCCAGCGGGAGGTCGTGGAGTTCGATTTCGGGGGAAGAACTCTATCAGAATATTTGGACGTAGATCGTAAGAAAGACCAAGAATGACCGTATCTGAGCGGAGCGGGAGCGTAGATTTGAGATCATGAAATATGACACTTGAGCGTCCTGCTGCCAAGATTACCCATATAAACGCACATTTGGTTACCTTGTTTGACGCAAAGAATAGAATTATGCTATTTTAAAAAAGTGGAGGCGTGTGTGGCTGAGTAGTTAACACCTAAAACTGCGGGTCAAGAGGTCAGGGGTTCAAGCCTCGCCCGTCGCGTTGTTTCCTTTGACAAGGAACTTTACTCCACTTTGTCTCTGTTCACCCAGGTGTATAAATGGGTACCGGCGACATACTGCTGGGGGGTAACCCTGCGATGGACTAGCATTTTTTCTAGACAATTGGCATTTGCACCTCTGTGGCATTATATAATGATGTCCTTGCAATACTGCAATCTGATAACAACAGGATTTCAAGAGGGTAAGTAGTCATAGGCGAAACACACACTCACATTCAAATTGCTTGTAACTAAAACCAGAGTTCTTTAACAAGTGTGCTTTCAGATTGAGGCGCTTGTTTATATTCGCGATCAGGTCCTCTTGGATCCATGTCACTGACACTTTTGGTTACTTTCGGAAGGAGTCTTTCAAGATCGAAGTGAGCAGCATGTTCTCGGAAAACTTTCACAAGTGCACGAACAAAATAGCTTCCCTTGATAGAGTTTCTGTATGACACGTATCCCTCAACTGTTGCATAATAAGCCAGGAAATCTGTTTGCCCAGCAATCCTCTCCAAAGAGCGGCTTTTCGTTTCATCAGTTGGCGAATCAACATAGACAGAAGGTCTTTGAACAGGGGGCGAACGACAAGTATTAGTCAAAACCCCTTCGTCTTCTTGATCCCCTCTGCAGGCTTGGACAAATAGGAGCTTCGGTTTTCCCCTCAGTGCTTCACAGCTGGCGTTGGATAGCATGTCTTTTATTGTCTGGATTGGCAACGGAAAACCATCAGAGCCAAACACTTCACCACTCCTTCCATGACTCATGAGCCAGAGCACAAAACAATCGTGGTCAGGAAGTACCCGTTTGTAGGCAAAAAGGTCGATCTCATCCAACATCTCCTTTTTAGTACGATCCTGTCTAATGTGTACTTCAAACCCCAGATCAGCGAACAATTCTTTAACTTGACGGACATCTTTTTCTGAGCCTTGGCGAGGTGATTGTGTGCCATGTTCATGATTTTCAGCAAACAACTTGTTATTAATGATCAATGCAATCCCTCTCGGAAGAGCTGTCATTTTATAAACAACGTCTGTTCCAGGGTGATGACCTGGGCGAACAGCTGCATAAAGAAGAATGTTCATCAAAAATTAACGCTTTAAAAAGGAAATTAAGTAGGGCACGCTTGACCTGGTAGTAGACTTTACTTTTGGACGTGGATTCATGCTCTGGCATGGCCATAACGCTGTACCCTTTGCTTTACACTGTCTCTTCACCCTGCTGTGTAAGCAGGCAACAATTCGAGCTAATGTTGGGAGATAAGTCTGCGCTACATCGAGACTCGGCCAGCGTCCCCCAAAAGAATTAATTAAAAACTACACTCTGGTACGTACCGCTAAATGCCACATCAAACCCGCGTTACGCTTTGACGATTTCATTTTAGCTTTTGGTATGAAACGTCTCATAAGGAACACAAGGAGTTTTAGGTCACGTTTTTTAATAACTGCCACTGTGCTATTAAGACAGAGTGCTAGAGTTTCCTTGAGTTTGTTTTTTTCCTGCTGTCTCTCATGGATAACGCGCAAGCAAGCAAGCAGTTGATCAAGAACCGAGTAACTTTGTTCCTTGTACTACAGACTCACATCCAAATTCGATTTGTTTATTACTGAAAGCCCGCGAGATCCCACAAGGATTTTTTACCCGTCATCTATCATGACAAAAACGGGAGCACAAATATTTACTAATGTGATAATCTAAAGGTTGCTCATAGTTAGCTCTTTCCTTTGAATCCTAAAATTGTACTTTTAAGTACAATAAATTATTTTAAAATTGTACTAAAACCAGTTATTAGGGAGTTCACTGACGCACCAATGGCGAATATCACTTGTAAATTTTACACATTTCGGTCCTTTTTTGGTGCTTTAAGGAAAGCTGTTCTAAACCACCAAAACAAATTATTCACGGCTAAGACATCCTAAACGAAGCATATCGGAGGAATTTGGTGCAATGAAAGCCAGATGAACGTGCAAATGTCTTGTAGTTACAGACAGGTTTTCCTCACCTTTAATGGGAAACCATTTTTCCAGTCCTGGAACATTCGTAAGTTTATTGTCTAAGTTCTTTGCGCAGTTATCCATTTGCCCGTCTTGCAGAATTTTGAGAAGGCACAAACAATCATCCTGCCTGCATGCCTTTTTGCCGTGGCTATCACAAATGCTATGCTCCCCAGAGCAGTCGGTGCATGCGACGCACCAATGATATTCCAAACTTGTCAAGTGGGGCCACTCATCCAACAAAGAAGTCATTGTCTGTTTTAGAAATCTCCACACGAGAGCAGCCATTTCTTTAATTTCTGTCGGTGGAGGCCCTTGACCCTGCGGTGTTTTAAAAGGACGTAGGAGAAACTTGATGAAGCTTTTCATGCGAACACAGATTAGCTGGTGGCGGAAATCCTTTGATACCAGTGTAAACCTGGCTACCCCATCAAAGAGGCGGGGTGACTCTTTGAATTCACGGGAACACCATCTGGTACAACGAGATACAAGTTGCGTAAAAAGCCCGTGTGGAACAAATCCAGATGGAAAGTGAAGATACAAAGGGCATGGGTCTGTCAGGGCTGGTTTTAAATGGCAAAGTCGTCCAGGATGTGAACGTAGTTGCGCTGGAACAAAGTACTTCACATCATTTGTAGGAAATGTACATTTGGCAATCAACCCAAACTGTTCCATCAAGTGTAGGATGCTTTCCTTGGCGAAGCTTTGCGAACAAAAATTGGAAAATACATGATCGACGAGTTCCATTGTGATAACACCTGTTGTCTCCATTTTTTTCCACAGTAGGGAATGTTTGGATTTCTGTGAAAATGGGACGAATATGTTAGCACAAAAAAAATGCAGCTCTAGGTTTTTAAATTTTAAAGGTTCTCAATCACGATCGCGCGCCTCCTCAAAAAAACTTGCTTGCATCCGCCGTTTAAAATATTGCTATTTTGAGGGACCTCCATGTTATATAAGCTCGTAGGCGTACGGGAAACTTTGGATTTAGGGTGGGCGCTATTAGAAACGAAAAGGTTTAAAATTCTCACGCTTAATGAAACAGTTACACTTCCAAATGATGTTATTTTGAAACCTCGCATACTCTTTGATCAATAATGACAGTCAATTTGGTCTGGTAAACTCAGAAACGTATTATGCAAGATCATTCCTCCCGTGGCGTTGTCCGTTATGTTCACAATGACTTATATCCATAGGTGTGCTTGATAGCGAGGCTTATCAGTCTACACTTGCCAAATCGTGGTCCGAATATTAGTTTTCTTTTTTTTAAGCTCTTACTTTATCAGAAATAGATCAAGGGATCTCAAATTTCCAGCCCAGGATGGGCGCCGCAGGGAAGAACTCATGATAGGCCAATTGGGACGTTTCTCAACACCTTTCATTAACCAATGGGATAACGAGTTGATAACAGTTGATTGACCCCACGCATCTAGATTCGGCTTGTCCGTATTTTTGGAACGACAGTCCTGGTTTCATTTCTCTTTGTTTCGATTTTCTTTTTGTTTTTTTAGTTCCGTCCCAAGTTCTGTTTACCGAATAATGGGTGGATGGTGTTTTGGGGGGAATGTCGCCTCCTGCCCCCCTAGCCCGTACGCCTATGGATAAGCTGTGCTTTAGCGAACTTCTGCGATGTTATCGAACAAGGTTAAAATTAGTCAGTATAACGTTTGCCGCCACTACTAAGTTGTTGCACAAACAATTTTTATGTAACCTGTAGAAACCATATTCATAAGATGCCTATTGTTTCTCCTAAAAAAGTAAGCTATTGAATAATAAATCAAAAGGAAATTATTATTGATCCTAATGCCTGGTTTTCATATGTGGGGAAAATCCCTGGCGATCGGGAATTTAACTTTTTGCCGACCGTTCCAGATTTTGCCGATATATCGGATAACAGCCAGAGGTCTGTCCCAGAGACGCCATGTTTATGTGTGGTAGAGGGACTGGCACCCAGCAAATTATAGGACTGGTAAAGAGCGAAATCCATCACCGACGTCCATGACGGTAAAAATTTGGAATTTGTTGGGAATGATCGCCGACCATTGCAGAAATCTGGGACGCGTCGGGAAAATAGAAACGCTCCCGATTTTCTAGATTAGTCCCGGACCTTCCCAGACGATCGGGATGTCTACGATTTCATTAGTCGGCAAAATCTGGGGCGATTGGGAAACAGTAAAATCCCCGTTCGTCTGGGATTTTCCCGACAAATGAAAACCAGGCTTACAAGTGTTACTTTGAAATTACCATATCGTTGAAATGAGGGATCGTTATAAGTTTCCTGAAAATATCAATTAGCCATTGGGACTGGAGTATAACTGTGTTTCCGTGTTTGACAATGATACCAAGATCGTGATAAAAATCCAGCATGGTTTTCATCTCTTTCTCGTCTTCTATGAAGCAAACTTTCCGAACAATGGTTCGTAGATCCTTTAGGCCCAAGTAATGTATGTTCGCTGCAACCAAGCCTTTAATGACCTTCTCAAAATTGAACCACCTGAAGAATAAAGGAGGTTAAGACTGAGAAAGGCAATCAAATGGCTTAAGGAATGTGGGAGCGCGAGACTATGAAATACGTACGCTGATGTTTGGTTTAGCGTTGAATTGAACGGCTGAGACAATATAATATTAACCCCTGATGGGGACCGGGCTTTTTGTTCTTTCACTTCGTACGACCGGGCAGGGGGCCCGCTCCGGAGGCCTGTACAGTACCGCAAATGATCCCCAACCGCAAATGATCCCCAAAATGGACCGCAAATGATCCTCGACCGCAAGTGATCCCCAAAGTCGACCGCAAATGATCCCGAAAGAAAAATAGGAATGACTTGGACTCAAGAGTTGGCGGATCATCGTGTCGATTTTATTGTTATTACAAAACGTCACATTAAAAGCTAAATTTTACTTCTCAAATAAATCTATGAATAAAAACTAAATGAAAAAAAAAAATCATTCAAGTGTAAAAACGAAGTCGGTAGGCAACAGAGGACTTTTACCTCATGCTAAAAACCCGGATCCGAATAATTATAGGCGGTTTTCTTTTTCGTTCGTGAATGTGACGGTTTCCTACGATGTTTTGTCACGCGATAACTACCACTTACCTTACCTCAATTGCTTCAATTTTCTTTCAAGAATGTTTCGTCGCTGAAAAATTTAAGACAGGCAGGACGTTACGCAGAAAAAACCATTATTTTAACGCCTAGAAGCTGAGGAATACAAAGCCGGGCACCCTCTACATAACAACAGCTTTGTTGACTTTACTGACCTTTTTCAAAGTGTGAAATTAATTTTCAGAATATTTAATTTTGATTTTTCTCTGAAGTGTTAATTTTACGTGATAAACAGCAAGAGATTTGTTCGTAACCTAGGTGACCGTTACGAAACAAGACATGATTTAACATAAACACAAGTCAAAATGCCCCCGGCCTTATCAATGTCCACAGGTTTCTGTTTATTTCCAAATAGAAACTTTCTTGCAACTCATGAACATGTTGCGAATAGTTATATTGACGCTTTTATGTATATTCATTTGTTTTGCCTTTGCTGGAGACAGTTACCAGGAATCTAAACCTGGTAATGAGAAACGTAAAAGCGAGGTAAGCGATAGTTACCGCGTGATAAAACATCGTAGGAAACTGTCACATTCACGGACGAGAAAGAAAACCGCTTATAATTATTCGGATCCAGGAGGCACTTTGGAAAAAATTAAACAACCTAAAACCCTTAATTAGCGGCAATGAAGGGCACTGCATTTCAAAAGAGGTCAAAGGAAATGCTCTTGCATCAAAGGGCAAATCATGCTGACCAGAAACAACAATAACCGCAGAAATTGCGTGTCATGATCTCTCAGTATGAAATAAGCGGCAAAAATTACATTTGCTCAGTCAAAGCGTTTTCTTCCGAGGTATAATCTACCCTCCAGATCCGGAAAAAATTCATTGGAACAAGCAGCATTTTAGCATGAGGTAAAAGTCGTGTGTTGCCTACCGACTTTTTACACTTAAATGATTTTTTTTTTCATTTAGTTTTTATTCATAGATTTATTTGAGAAGTAAAATTTAGCTTTTAATGTGACGTTTTGGTAATAATAATAAAATCGCACGATGATCCGCCAACTTGAGTCCAAGTCATTCCTATTTTTCTTTCGGGATCATTTGCGGTCGACTTTGGGGATCACTTGCGGTCGAGGATCATTTGCGGTCCATTTTGGGGATCATTTGCGGTCTCGGGATCATTTGCGGTACTGTACAGGCCCCCTCTATGACTTCAAAAACGCTCATGTTACGGCCACCAAAGAGGCACAGAATACAATCTCCAAGATCTAGGTATAACTTGATTGTCACAGTGACTTAATATGACGTCATTATGATGTCATATTGTGGCATTTATTGGCAAACTACACATTTCCCTAAAAGTAGCCATTAATCAAAAAATACTTAAATGGTAATGTGTTTGATAAAATCAAGAAGTTGGCTAACACAAATAAATAATAATATAGTACTGATGTCAAGATGACGTCATTTATTATTAAAATTAGAACTGGAAACATCCTTCATCTTGTATTATTGAATTAATTAAATGTATTCCATTTTACTTTAAAAACCTGTAATAATCGAGGTAATTGATAAAGAAAATTTGATTGGTGAATAATAAATCACAATTGAACATCAGTGAAGTTCCACCTGGACGTTTTCTTATTTGGCCTATTCATGATCTTGGACTTGTGATTCCCTTGTACAAAAATGTTCAAAAATTAAAAGGACAACTTTGAATTGAGGGGAGGGGCGAAGTGTTATATCTCAGAAATGGGAGACTAGCAGTCATTTGATGTAAAAAGGCCGGTTTTTCGTCGGAGTGTCTCAATATTTTTGCAACTGGTTGAATTGTGCCTTTCAAAATCATCGCAAAAAAAGAATGTACTGAAAAATATCACAACGTGGAAATATCTCACAGGATGAAACTGCTTTAGAGTAATCTTTTAAGGAAAAACTTACCGAAGTGGCAACTCCTCTCCCATGTATGGCTCCTGCTTTATCACCTCGATTATCTTGTCCTGAAGATCGACGAGCTGCTTTTCGTCTGAACTTGACTTGTTAGAAATTGCAAAGAAAGGACGAATCACTTGCTTTGCAAAGCTTTTTCCTGAAATCGCTTTTTGGATCTGCGATTCAATATCCTTGATATTACTTTTATACGGCTCATCAGCGTGTGTTCCTACAATGAATACTGGAGGACGCAGGTATTCGAGCTCCCTCTCTTCCTCTTTACCAGCTTTCCTTTGTTGTGAACACATAGTACTTACTGAAGCAAGCCATGACATGAGGTTGTCTAAATTTGTCTCGGAATTTGGATTCCTTAGACGAACTTCGCAATTTTCTCGTTTAAAAGAGGGTAGTGCCTCCGCTTCAAGTGGCTTGTTCAAGTTGTGCACCAACAGATAAATTGCTCTTTTCGTCAAAAACACAGGATATGAAGCGTAATAAAGATGTTGTCCTGCAAAGTCCCATAGATCTAGCGTCGTGTGTTGTTCAGCTTGTTCCGCATCTTTTTCCAGATTTAATCCCTTTAAATGCTGAACAAGTATTTCTGTGAAGTCTTCTGGAGGATGGGCTGGATCAATCTTCAATTCTGGTATGGAAATTGTAGGTTCTGCAGTCACTATTTCTGGTACGTCTTCTGGAGGGGAAGCTTCTACCTTCTTCCCGTCGATCATGCACCTCGTAGGTTCTTCAACCTCAATTTCCAAATTGCTAGCTATGTCAGAATGAAATCCAACTTCTTCAGTATCCTTCTTTTTCGTTTGCCTTAAAAAATTCTAAATATACAAAGAAAGAATTAATAAGAGGAGGAAAGGGTAAGTAAAACATTTCGCCAAAAACTATCTTGTTAGTTGTTGAAAGAGGAGCCTCTTTACTATAACCCACATTAATGTGCACGAATTGCGCGCCAAACTTCAGTGAAGCGGAACTGGCAGTTACGTTAATTACCTTTTAGTGATTGTACGTTAATGAAAGTTTAGCGAGTATTCCCTCGTTAGAAATGGAAAAATAACTAAAAACCTGAAACCAGTGAAATCGGTTAAACAATCTAAAAACGAACGCGACGTTATCATAATGAGATTTTTCTGCGTCCTGATATTTGGTCATGAGATAAGGACAAAAGGCGATGACCTCATTGGCGTTAAGGTGGCTGAACACAGTTTTGCGAGCAGTCAGCGGTAACTCGCGTGACGGCGCGTGTTTTAAATTAGACAAACAAATATGGAGGCGAAAAAAGCAATGGTACACAGAACACGATTTCTCAAAATCTATTCATCAAAATTTTGTGATATTTGGCAGAGTTTTGACATTTATCGTATTCTAAATAATGAGAACTTTAAAATGAAAGTTGAACAGACGAATTTTGTGATACATTTAATAACTGCAATACAATTATTGGTTATTGATTATCTGAAAACCCGTCTTTTAAAATTGGGTCAAATAAGTTTCAAATGGTGATGATTAATTATAGTAAGCTGTACGCAAGTTTATAGGAAAATCTAATGAGCGAATTTTACGTAAACTGAGCAAAAGTGAAATTTTAAGGCTGTATTCAATCGTTCATGTTGCCATGGAAACAACGAAAACGTCACATTTTACCTGTCGATCAAAATCTTTCATCAGTATATTTTTCACTTGCCAAGTTTCAGCTTGTGAGCTGCAACCTTTCTCTTGCCATGATTTGACAAATGACATATACTCACAAACTGCCAAAACTGTGTTCAGCCACCTTAATGTATAATTATACTTCTCTCCAATGAGCACAGATTCCACTTAAAAAAAGGTAAAAAACTGCCTTAAATCTGCGCCCTATACTACTTTCTGGAGCCCAACTGTATCGCTCTTCATAATTAAATATGATGAACACTGATCTGATTTTTTAACGACTGGCGTTTGGCAACATTATATTGTTATTCTTTATTTCGGAGAGAGCAATTTACGTGAGTATCCTTAAGTGTGAGGTTTTAATTAGGTGAGGTTTCTTCAACCCAGTACGGAGGACGGCAAATTACGTCAAAAAGTGAAACTAGTTCTTTCAAGATGATTGCAGGACATTTTGCTAACCTTGATATTCTTTTCATCTTGACCTTCCCGGTTCATGTTAGTTAAATTCTGTTCTTGAAGTTTTCCTGCCACTATTTTTGCAAGCTCGTTGGCAAAATGAGAAACACTGAGCTTTTCATTGGTGATCTTCCAATTCGTGGCGTGGTCGACGTCAAATTCAAATGTAGATGGGTCAACTTCCACCCCGTCTGTACTCTGTTCATCAGGGTCAAATGGCAGGCCAAGAAGATGTTTTTTTAAACTCGTCTTTCCCGCTCGATCTTGGCCGATGAACATGATTCGACCACGATACACCTTTACCTTTCCATTTTTCAAAGCATTTTGATAAGCACGTTTTGCCTCTGGTCCTCGAGCTATGATTTCACTTGGTACTATCGGAAACAAAACCGGATAAAAACAGGTGTTTTAATAACTTCTTTTTTTTTTTTGCTATGACGGGAATTATGCCAAAATCTGCCTGGTACGAAAAGAAAAAAAAGAGAAGAAGGGGGAAACAGAGGAAGAGAGAGAGAAAAGAAAGAAAGAAATAACAGGAACGTGTAATTGTGATTGTTCGATTTTTCAAAAAATAAAAAGAAATAATACAAAACAGAAAGTGCTAAGGAAACTTCGAGAGAACCCAGAAGGCCAATATACAGCAGAACCTCCATGTGCAAACACCTCTTGTAAGCGGCCACCTCCCATAAGCGACCGCCTATCCAAAACACCAACATTTTCCTAGTCAAAGCCTTACAGTTGGAACCTATAGTAAACGATCACCTCCTGTAAGCGACCCCGACCACTTTCTGGGACTGAAACTTTAATGATTTTCCATTGTTTTTAAGCTCTTGTAAGCGACCACTTGACGCATCCTCTGATCTCTATGTACGCTATGTGCACTTCGAAGAACTTAGTAACAACATGGAACTAAACATGGCGTAACTTAGAAATTGCATGCAATAAATTATCTTCCATAAAATAGATGTGCCTGGACCTTTTCCCGGAAGAGACCCCCGGTGGTTTGATTTTTGTGACCACCACCCGTAAGTGACCACTAAGTCTTTGCATTTTGGGTGGTCGCTTACGGGAGGTTCAACTGTATGACATTTGCAGATGTCAACATATGCATATAGTAGGGCCTTGTCATTAACGCTGTTATGGTAGCAGTAATACTAACCAGTGGTGCTATGGCCAAAAAGCGAGGCACCGGCCTCCTTAGTGTGTCAAATGGCAAATGTGTTGAGCGCGAAAAACGAGGCGAACCAAGCAGGGGATTGGGAATAGAAAGGCTGAATAGTCTTGTGATTATTCTTAGATTATATTGTAATGACATTTCCGCTACTGGGTATCATTTTGAGGTGTTCTAGAGCTGGCTGTTATTCGTATCGAATATTTAGCTAGTGCAATTTGTAATCGTTTTATTGGCTAGTTTTGCGCGCAATTGCTGTTTAGGGAAAGGTAGAAGGCGACATACGCTCTGCAGAACATGGCCCTTTCTCCACGACACCGGTGATCTCTTTGCGCTCCTTTTCCTCCACGCGCACGGAAGCAAAAACAGAAGCAGTCATAGAACACATGATTGCAAATGCTTAATAATGCAAATGCATTTACAGACGTTCAAGCAGCCCTGGAGTCGGCATCGTTCCGCTCATTAGATATGCATTTTGTACAGAAAATAAACATCCAGCTACTTTGCAAACAAGACAACTTCTCCTATAATGCCTTGTTTATGTTTTGGTAAGTTAGGAGCCATCTCAGTATAATTGAAATTAAGATGTTGATAAGGCGTAAATTTTACCTTTTCTGGTTTGTGGAGAATGTTTTCCTTCTGCTGCATGTTCACGGCTTTCGACACCTTGTTTACGTTCAGCTGATATGGAAGCAACTTCCTCAAAAGCATGCTTAAGCACACTCACTTTACTTGTCTTCTCATTCAAATCTGTTTGAAAACACACACATACAGATATACAATGATGTTTTCTATATTCTAGAAGTAAAACGTATTTACTGAATATTTTTTAGCTTTTGTTTTTGTTTTATCCCAATACGACTACATGGCCATTATTCAACTTGGCCAGAAAACGCTAAGTCATCATCAATTTTTTATTTCCTGGAGATGAAAAATCCTACTGGGTAATATGAAACATCCCGTTTCAAGTTTCAACTGGGTAAGTTGAGGGGAAATTAAGACCCAGACCGCTATTTTACAACTAGTTTTAGGTCACGTTTTCTTTCTAAGTTATACTCCCTCACCCACCTTCCACATACCTGGCGGTACTGCCTGAACCTTTTTCCGGTATAATATGCTTATGTTGTGCGGCATTTTGTAAAAACTAAGGACGCATTTTTCGGCATAATTATAATAGCTGTGGCAATTTGTAATGAATCACTGATGAATTACTAAGGTACGCTTATTGTAACGGGCCGGTTGCATCATTTTTCAGTGAAAAATGAAATGAAAACCACCGTACCCGTACGTTGAGTAAAGTATAAAGTAATAATGAGCTGTCTGACTCAATGTTTTTAGTCAAAAGTTCTTACCTCGACTGCCACTTGAAAGTATTTCGTCTTTCGCTGATTGCACACGGCTTTTGTCATTCTCTTTCGCATTAGCTGGTTTTGGAGTAACTTTGCCTGAAACAATATGAAATACACGCACATATAAGGAATAAAAGAGAAGTTCATGTTTGTCCATACCCTGTGGTTTAACAGGAGGTTTGCATAAAAGGTGAGGCACACACTCATATACTTTTATCAATTTGACAGTCCCACGCGGCTAAAGTACAAACGCTTTTCAAACCAGTTACTGTCAGTATAGATAATCAATTTCAGCTCCTGCTATCAGAAAATGACGTCAGTAGTACAGGGTAATCGCCAAAAAAGGGACGGCAACCGAGAAGCCCTGATTAGATTTGGCTTTTGTATGATCTGAACAATTATGCACCTTGATCTCGAAGGGTATTAAAACTTCCTCAATCTCCATATAATTCTTCAGCTCACACGAAAGCTGAATTCAACAATTGCTCAATAGTTTACTCTCCTAACGTGCCTTCTGTATCGAACTGGAAAACCCACCTCACGCCTAGGTCAAACGTCGAACTTTTCATGAGACGAACCAAACTTAGTGAGTCCAGTTCGTAAAAAGTTCGACGTCTGGCTCAGTTAAATTCACCTGAGTGAGTTTGGATCGTCCAACACGTTCTATCCGTCTGCTCCTGATTCGAACATATAGAATAGAACGTCTGAAGATCGTATCCGGGACAAACGTCGATTTTCACATGCGACGAACTAAACTAATAAATTAAAAATTTGTATGAGAATGTATATTTAGCCTCACTCGGCTAAAATTGCTAAAATTGCTTTTTGGTCTGATTCAGTTGATTGGTTCGACGCGTCCTAAGTTCGCCGTCGCCCGGCAGTTGTCCCTTTCGTAAACGGTCGCTGCCATTTTTAAGACACTTAGAAAATTTTTGACCTGTTATTGAAAGCGTTTCTATTAAAAAGATTGCAAATCGCCAGGCAGGGTAGAACCCGTACCTTTCGTATCCTTATCTCTCTCCATCACCACTACACTACCACACCGACACGCCACGAAAAATTTAAGTACATAAAGTAACATTTTAAAATTTTAACCCTATTCAGACTGGGCTTTTCTGGTCAATCTGTGACTGGGCGGGGGGGCTCCTCGGACCCCCCTCTGTATCTCTGGAACCAATAATGCTAGGGTCATGAAATTTACACACAATGATCATCTCCGTACAAAGAATCCCCACACCCAGTTTTGATTTGCCACGCCCAATGATGACGTCACAGTGACGTCATATTCCGATTTTTCAATGTTTCTTATTATTTTTCCACTTAGATACGTAAAATATCAATAATATTGGTAACGTCATCTCTTTGTTATCCTTTCTTATGAACTAGTAACAAGGAAACACTTGTACAGCGAGAAAAAGCAATAGAAAGCAATAAAATTTAAAATTTGAAATGGTTGTCTGCCATCTTGGATCCGCCATCTTGGATTTCCGTTTTTTTGTTAAAATTATAATTTAAAGCAACTTTCAAAGGGGAAAAAGCTCAGAATGTATAAAAGAAGTATCAAACTAATGTTTATTACCCAAACAAATGACTTTGGAAAAAGTACTATAAGTGTAAAAACGCGATCTTAAAACAAAAAAAATCACCATTTTTTAAATTTTCCAAAACCTATGTGTCAGAAACTGGTTGCCATGGCAACATGATTAATCACATGGACATGGTAGTTATACCAAAATGTTCCTAGATAAATTTTAGGAAAAGTCAGAAAATTTGAACATCATAGCTCTTTCGGTGTAGGAGTTATCACGATTTTGCCGGAGGGGGGGTTCAAAAAGCCTCTCCCAGTCTGAATAGGGTTAATTTACAGTTTGTTATTTGTTTAATGCTTTCTTCTCTGTCGTGTATTAAGTCCTCAACCATGTTACGATTTTTATTTCATTTGATTGGTTAACTTTAAAATTTTTCTTAGTTAATTCACATTAACCTTCTTAATTTTTTTTGCACGCACTGTCCCGCCTGGAATAGCCTTGCTAGCTGCCGGCAGTACTTCAAATATCGTCTGCCTTTTAGTCAAAATTGTTGTTGTTGTCGAATTAGACTTTGGCCTACAGGCTGAATTGGCACTTTGGAGCTAAAACAGATCTTTTTTTTTAACTTTCAGAGTAATTTTCCTTTTGTCCAAAACAAAATGACAAATTGCAAAACGATAAAAAAAAAAAAAAAAAATTAAGAAGAGGGCTCGTTTAAACTTCACCTATTATATTAATAGGCAGCTTCATTAACTTCCACGGAAAAAAAAAATTTGCATTTCATTTATTTCCTCTGTTGCTGCCTACAAGTTTTGCTTGACAAGGCACGCACAAGGATTAAAACTAAGACACATTTTTAGCATTATTATTGTTAGATCAACTGCATTTGGGCTTAACGATTACTATTTAAAAATTTTTTCGTTATAAAACAAAACAAATATGCGGTCAACGGTTTTTAATAAATCTTTTTACCTGTGCTCTCAAATAAAAATCTTTTGGCTTTCGCTGCTTGTTCTTTGCTTTTACTACCTTCTTTTTCTTGAGCTGGTGTTAATGTTAGTTGGGGTGAAGCAGGGGCGATAATTAAGGTACCCCGATTAAGGCTCCAGCCTGATGCTTGTCCTGGTGAATTTTCCTTACTACTGCTCAGGTGCAAACCTAGGTAGCGGATACAAGAACATACAGATACAAGAAAAATGTTTTAAAATGTGTTTGCCCATACGCTGCATTTGAACAGGGAGTGGGGGCATTCTACCTTATATGGCCAATGCGGGGATGTGCCGCTGGACAGAGCACTGTCAGAGAACAGAATCTAGACACACTAGACACAAACTAGCCATTATTAAAAGACATTTATTTTAATTTCCACAAATCGTAACAACCATCCTTACATCATTCGAATAAGGACACCAGGAAAGTTCAAGCTTTCCTTTTTGGATCTTATAACAGGTCGACACAACACCGTCCTTGTCTAACGCGCAGTCTTAAAAGAAGTAATTATAATACTTGTTTCCATATTTTGGCCAACTTAATCAGACGAGGCCTTGAAAAATTCAAAATGTTTACTGCAAATAAACAAAAGCGTCACCAGAGGCAAATCGTCGAACCACAACAGAAACATAAACACAGAATCCAATTAGTCGCTTTCCAATACCTTTGTATGTACCTAATTTTATAAAACTCACTTGGGGTCATACACTGTGCCGGCTAGCCATTTGGAAGATTATTCTCTCTTGATTTGGTCCCATATAGGAACAAAGGAAGTCCTCATTCCATCCTAAAACAATTTTTTTCTATGGAGCCCTCTAATAAAGCAAATACCGTGTGCGTACAACTCGTAAGACCTTGCAATTCTTCCGAGTGTGTTCAGGATTACTTTTTCCCACAAAATATATGAAGGATAATAAACCATCCCTTACTACTTGAGTTACCGTAAGGATCAGACCAAAGACACAAAGCCAACAAGATAAAAAATGATGCCCTATTTAAGGGTCCAGGATCCTAAAAAACCATATCCTTTCATGCGATGTATGCCTACCTACCCTTTATAAGGCATTATCTCCTCCCCCCGAAGGCCACATGGCAAGCGAACACGGATTTGGACGACAAATGCCAGGTTATTCATGAATTTTCTGTTGTTAAATGTTGCCTTTGTTATTTAAATATTTTTAAATTCAAATATATGAAATGATTCACATCTTTTTTTGGTGACATGTCACAGAAAGTTTCATGTCTTTCATAAAAGCGATTCTCGTTGGTCACGTGATTAATCAAGGCAGAAAAATTTATAACGGAAGACATGCATGTTTGACCAAAGAAAATAATTTAGGATTATAACAAAGTGCGATGGAATTATTACAAACTGCGACAGCTTAGTTTATTACAAAGTGCACTGATTATTACAAATTGCGACAGTACGACGTTACTCTGTAAAAGGAAAAGAACCTGACTTTATACTTTACATATGTATAACAACACTGCCCGGTGTAAAAGAGCCTTTCAGTCCAAAACAACAATTCTAAATTCAGTAGCCTCGCGGGTCTTCAAAACCTCTGATTTAATAGGACCTTTATGGTCCCAGCCCTTTTGTTTTCGAGCCAGGTTCAACTTTGTTGTCATTGTTTTCTCAGCCAATCCCGTGAGGTCTTTTAATAGCTGTAAGGTCGCCCCATGACTTTGCTACCAAATCGCCTGACAGTTGTTATTCGTTCTAAGCGGAGAAGAGTCGAGGCAGGTCCAGACAGAACTATAAAGCTAATTTTGATTCTGATTCAGTCCTAGCAAGAGAGGATAAAGGGTACAGAGAAGGCATCCCCCATACACACCCTATTCCATAGGTAATTCGTCTCGACTTATTTTTAAGACCACAGATCCCAAGGGGGATTAGACAACAGCCAATCACATAGCGCGAATGTGTTCCGGGTGGATGACCCACGTTCAGAGCCACGCGTCCTTCACGAATTGACGCTGAAAAAAATGGCGGAAGACGCGGAGCGATACTGCTATTCGTTTTCTCGGCGAAAACAACTAAAGATAGATTTCTGCTAAAGCTGTGTCAGCGAAACGGAAATTAAAAAATAATCGCCCTTCCTCTCTTGTATAGAGTTAACACTACAGCAGGGAAATCCTTAACACACTGAATATTCTCTCAAGATCATTTATAATTTACAGTTTGAAGAGAGCAATTTCTGGTTTGATATTTATTCTTTTATTAGTCTTTTTTTATTCAACAAAAATAACACTTGGCGTCCTACTTGCTTTATTGTACAAACGACCGGTTTCAATAGACCGGCGAAATTTCTCATTTTATTAAAGCACTGAGGTTACGACAACTTCGAGTTAAACTGATTTCACGGGTTGTCGAAGAGTCCAGCGATTCCCTTTTCCCAGGTAAGCGCCGACTCATTTCGCTTCAATATTCAGGAATGTTCTCGATCTCTTCACACTTTTATTGCCTTTCGCCCGACATGTTTTGCACGGCGTTTAGTCATGCGAAACCTCCACGAAACATCCGCGCAGCACGCGAGGTAACTTTATCCCGATTCTAAAGATAACTCGAGACGAATTACCTATAGAATAGGGTGTGTATGGGGGATGCCTTCTCTGTCCCCTTTATCCTCTCTTGGTCCTAGATATTTGTCAAGCGGCGAGCGTAGGTTAAACAGGTTGGCCTTCAGTCTTTGGAGGCTGGTAAAAGCCGCGCAACTCATCAAGTGAAAGTTAGGTTCATCAACTAAGGCGAGTTGCAGGCCAGCACCCAAGCCGCAAATTTACAGTGCGACTACTTGAACCGGGTCACTTGGAAAAGATTATCTAATCCCAACGGTTTTTTGAAAACAGAACATTCTCAATTTTTTTTGGAAAGGACCGCGAAAATTCAAGGTTCAGCCATAGGACCGTTAATTAATATTTAACCGTTTTAACTTACCCCGCCTCTGAGGAAGCAGGCCTCCGTTTGCAAAAAAACCTTGAGAATCTTTTGTTTTTAAAAAACGTTGTGATTGCAAAATCTACTTCCAGGTGCCCCGGTTCGAGTACTCGCACTTGACTTCTGGCAAATAATGTATCACTGAATCCTGGGTCAGGTTCTGCTCCTTGAACCAGCGTGGAAAACGTAAGAAGGTTGGGCTTTTGTCTCGCATTTGATCGATTATACCTCATATTGGAAAACTCTTAACAGATATACACTTCACTCCTAATGTTAATGGCAATTTGAAGGATCTTGCATCCAGAAGAAGGAACTCCCTGAAAGTTCAGCTCAATGCACCCACCAAAGCCAAAACGTAATATTGATGAAAAGACAAACAAACAATACTTCCCTTAAACAAACAAAAAATGTTAAAATCTTCTCATCGGGTAAACGGTTTCTAATAAATCTTGTTACCTGTGCTCTCAAATAAAAATCTTTCGGCTTTCGCTGCTTGTTCTTGGCTTTTATTATCTTCTTTTTCTTGAGCTGGTGTTAATGTTAGTTGGGCTGAAGCAGGGGCCATAATTGAGGTACCCTGATCAAGGCTCCAGCCTGATTCTTGTCCTTGTGAATTTTCCTTACTACTGCTCAGGTGCAAACCTGGATAGATACACGAACATATAAATACAAGAAAAATGTTTAAATATGTTTGCCCATACACTGTATTTGAACAGGGAGTGGGGGAACTTATTTTTGTTTTTGTTACCCAGTGATGAAACATTTTTGTTATCCATGAATCGTGATGTGCTGAAAAACTGTTGTGTATTGTGATTGAAGTGGACTCCCTGAAACGCGAACTGCTACAATCCTTGATTATGAATCGTGAATACACATACATTGAAGAAATTAAGTCACTTAAACAGTTTTTTCGTTTTGCTTTATTTTTTCAGCCAGCAGGGGCAAGCGCGAAGTTGAGCGTCAAGTGCAACATATACTTTGTAAAGGCCAAGTCATGCGGATTCTTTGCCTTTAATTTCTTTTTTCCCAACTAATGATACTTAACTATCGACCATAATGGTGCCTATCTTACCAGACGTCCTATATATTTGATTGTGGCATGAGTGTATTCCTTTGTCACGTGTAAGAAGTAATAGATCAAAAACGAGTGCGAGTTTTTCGTCAGGGGCTCCATACACCGAGAAACGGATGAAAGCACGACGCCGAAGGCGGTGTGCTTTTATTGTTTCGAGGTGTTTGGAACCCCTGATGAAAAACGAACCACGAGTTTTTGAGCTGGCTTCTCAAATTAGTGTGAGAAATTAGGGTTATTATTTCCGCAGAATAGGTAATTAGAAGACGTGCTCAATAGGCTATTGTTGTTTCTTATTCGTGGTAAATGAAATGAATATTTAATATGCGGCCATGCTGGCGGGTTTTTTAGTAGATTAACATTACGGCGCGTGATGTAGGTCGAGTCCGGATCAGAACGATTTCGCGTTCCTAAAACTTCTTCATTAAAATGTTCTGGAGAGTGCGAATGGGGTTAACAATTAACTGATATTTGGCCAAAAAAATAGTAGTTAACTGATAATTGGCCAAACAATTAGTAGTTAACTGATAAATGAAAAGTAAACAGTTAAGTGATATTATATTAATGTTAATGAAAGCAACAAAGTTTTGCAAACAGAAATGCTGTTTTCTGACATTTTTCTGTCCCGCTGATGACCAGGTGGAACACTAACTTATATTACCATGCGCAAAAGGGACACCAGGGCAGTACCTGACAAACAGAAAGCGTGAGCTGGTTGTAGACAACTCAACGAATAATTCGTTTTCTGATATTAACAAGATTTCCGTGTTCGGAAAAGGAAAATACTGTTTTCACGGAACCTAAAGATCGTCAAGTTCAACATTACCCATGCAAATAAAACAGCTGTGACTCTTAGCATTGGTTCTGGCTAGAAAGAATTTCTGAGGGTTCAAAGAAATCATCACTCTTTCTTTCTTTTTGTAACTGATGTTGGAGTTTTACTATTGAGACTTTTTTATTAGAAAGATAAGCTCGTGTTTAAACCGGTCTTACTGAAACAGTTGCGGCAGTTTCATTTCTTCAAACCCTTGGATATCTTCATGAGGCTTTTGAAATATGCGAATAAGGTACGTCTGCGAAAAAGGTAACATTGCGGGACGCGGAAGAGGATGTCGACAAAATCTATATCGAGGTAAAAAAAACTTCTGACAACGCATGTGGAAAACCTACATGCGGTTTCTCACTTCAACACAATACATTTAGTGCTTTAAACTACGCCCAAGACTTTGGAACCACAGTAAAGGAATCGCTTAAACAACTACGAGTTCGAAGAGGGCTACACTCACGAAATAAATAGAGGATATTACATGGCCGCGCGGGGATACGAATTTAATCTTCGAGTGCTGAAAGTATCTCTCACGAGTGAGCGAATTGAACGAGTGAAAGATACTTTCAGCACGAGATCGAAGATAAAATTCGTATCCCCACGCAGCCATGTAAAACTATGTAATGTTCTGTTTATTTCATAGATACTGTTGAAATTCCTACATAAAACGCAACTTTTTTTTATTCATTTTCGAAACTCCTAAATAGTGCAATTAAAGTGGTCACCTATCGCAAAGTGCCTGTCACAAAAATGTTATGAAAGTCGGATATAAAGTTATAAAGGGCGACTCCCAGTAGTTGGCCTTCTTGGTAGTAGAGCGGGTCGACGGGAAAAATACGCATTACTCCCTACCCCACCCATCTCTCTGAGGGTCGCCCCCACAATCTGAACGCCTGGAAAAGGCTATTCGACCTACTCCAGTTGTGTTCTAAACGAACATTTTTGTTTTACAAATAACATTAACGAGAACCATGCTTCCCCTGTCTAGTGACAATACCCATAGCCCCTTTTCTCGTTATCTTATCACAAATAAAGGAACAAGTGATAAAAACATTAGAAATGATTTTACGATTTTGTACGTAAGTGATCCCATCCTTTAAAATAGATTGTATATGACCTTCGCAATCTCCAAACCAATTACATGCCTGTCCTTGTTTCTAATATTCCTTTCTTAATTGGTCCTCTATATGAAGAACGAGGTGGCCGCCAAAATCGTCCAAGTTTATTTGCCGATGTTGTGGGCAATCCCCAGGAGGACTCCCATATGAAAGTGATGGGGATGCTCGCACAAAAATTTAAATGTGGGTGCGAACACCAACAAGATCGTGGATCCGTTTACGCAAGTAAACCAAGTCGCTGCCTTGGTTGTATTTCAAAACAGACAGGCCAAGCGCTCCTCCGTGAAGAAAATAAGGTTGAATTCCTCGAAAAACAATTTCATAAAGAAAAGCTTTCCTTAGCCCACAAAAAGAAAACTGAGCTTTCTTTTGAACTTTCTCATTAGCAATGAATAGCAACAATGAATAGCAACCTCACGCCGTCGAGTTTACCCAAAATTGGTCAATTCCACTGTTAGCCGGTAAGAAATACTAACGTCTCTCCACCAAAGAACTGATAAAAATGAATCGGCCGAAGACCACGTTCAGCCGTAAAAAGAAGGTACTGTAAATCAGTCGAACTTGGTATTCAAATCGTAGGAGTGCAAATAAATCACGTCTGTATCTTCCCCGAAGAAAGAAGCTTGATGGAGTTGCTTACTCAATTCATCCATCTTTAAAGTGATGACGTCACAAACGAATTCGATAATATATTACGGTGCAATGCATCATGGGAAGACTGCATAATCCTCCTTTGGTTAAGGTATCATCCACCCTCAAGTACCCTCCCCGCGTTGATCGGCGCTAACGCTTTTGCTTTTAATAAATACCCCCATAAACCGTACATTTTCTGAAAGCTTAATAGTTCCAGTTTATTGCTTATTCCTTTTAAAAAATCAAAATATTAACGCGCTTTAGAAATGAGAAGCTTTTTGTGAAAGTGGGTGTCACTGAAAATTTAAGTGCAGGCCAGCCAAAAATAAGCGGAAGAAGCCAATCAAGGTCGCATCCGCTTCTTAACACGTTTGACTAAAAAACCGTGTCTCAGGTTTTCGTCAAGTGCGTTTGTTCTTTTGTTATAAGCAGTTGAAGTTAAGAATAGCAAATCATTATCACTACCTGTGAAAAAACTACTCTAACTCGAAAACAAAAAAAGAAATCAAAATTCGCAGACACGATTTTTTGGAAAAACTATCCGACAGTAAGTTGGCCAAATTTCAGCCAAATTGGTTCACGGGTTGCAGACTTGGAGTTTAAAATGTACTCTCAACTTGCCCTGATTTTCATTTCGAGAAAACAATGGAAAAAGAGTTTTGGCGGCGTATTACCCGTGACGAGATTATAACAGATTATAACACCAAAGTTGTCAATGTTGATGCATAACAGAGAAGGGACAACAATAGTGACACAGCAGGAAAGGTTAAAAACGAAACCCGACAACAAATGAACAATTCATTTCAAAGGCTCCGCTCTGTTCGATCCTTTCTGTTGTCTAGAAAGTACTTATTTGCGAAGGGCAGTTTTCATTTTCGCACCGCGCAATCCAAGTTGAGCCAAGCCCACTTTTACTCGATACATTTTCTAAAAGTTCGACACTTCCCTGGAAAAGTTGACAACAAACCGCTTCCTGGAGTTTTTCTTGAAACTTCTCTCCCGCTACAACAGACTTTCAAAACAGTCCTTCGTCCGATTTTAATATGGCGCGGGACCTCTCGCGACTTCGACGCTCGCCTGACCGCTTCGCGGCCAAAAAAACTTGCCCCATTCGCTAAGAAACTCGTCAAACTCGATTCCGCTGTGGTTTCAATGGTTTTTCAGGAGCTTTGTCATCTTTTAGCCATTTTTCTTGATTGTAAGTCTTGTAATAGTAGCCCTTGTCGCTCTCTGCTAATTTCGAAGCCCACTCTTTGCAAAACGATTTTGACGTCTTGGAGTCGTATACGAAAACGGACAAGCTTTTTCTTTCTTCTTTGGAGGCATTCACTTCCAAAATCCAGGGAAAAACAAAAAGTAATATACTTGTAGACCACTATTTCTGTCAAACTGCGTGATTAGCTTGGTTCAACAGCGACATGCGTATCAAGTATGACAGGACTTGTCAACGATCAATTAAAATAATTAGCATAGAAAAAACTTTTGCGCTCCATAAGTCTGCACAGAAATTCCAGTAATTTTTTTTAAAAGAAAGCTCTTCATTAGCTCTATTCAATCATTTAAAAATTGCAAATTTCGAAAAATTATGATTTTTTACCCTGGATGATACCTTAAAGTCTAATTAGTATCATTAAAGTCAATAGTATTTACGCAAAATAAGCATCAACTTTTTTACGTAGACAAAAGCCAAAAATATTATATTATTAAAAGATGGAAAAGAAAAGAGAATTTCGATTTTGGAAGTGGCACTGCATCTAAGAGTTGGCCATGTTTTGTTTACCTGTACTAATGATATCCCCACTGTTAAGGTCCTCACAGGAGATTTCAACTAATTTAGGAAGACAGCGTATTTTCTGGGGCCTCGATAGTTCCGAGAACTCTCTTTCCTGTCCTTTTTCCAAACAGGAAGAACCTTGCTTTATCGCAAAAGCTCTATCCTCACTTGTAGTTTGTCTCTTGATGGATTCTACTTCTACTATCTTCTCATTCCTGGTGAATGATGCTTTCGAAGACGTAATTGAGAGATCATTACACCAACTAGGAATTATCTCCACTGGTGGGACTTCATTGGAAAATACGTCGTGTATACAAGGCTCTGCTAACGAAAACAATTTCAGTGATTATTAATTAACAAAATAGAGACAAAAGCAAGTAAAATCTCTCTCCATCTTAGAATCACCTCAACAAATACTGGTCATAGCAAGAAAAAGCATCATGCAAGACAAAAAAGTCATAAAATTGCTTAATTCATTTAAGTCTCCTTATTGTTAAAATTAATAGAAATATAAACATCAGCTTGTTTCTAGGTATAAAAAAATCATTTTGTTGTTGTTATTATTATTATTATTATTATTATTATTATTAAAAGCCGTTAAGGAAAATAAAGGAAAGTGGCAGTGGACCTTTAGGCTGCTTGGTCATGTTATTTCTAGATGTACTGATGATCAAATTGTCTTCACCAGGGTCCTCACAGGACATAACAAATAATTCAGGAATACTGGTTATTCGCTGAGGCTTCGATAATTCTGAGATCTCTCTTTCTTCTCCTTTATCCAAACAAGAAGAACCTTGTTTTACAACAAAAGAGATTTCATCCCTCGTGATTTGTCCCTTAGTGGACTCTCCTGTTATTATCATCTTAGTTTTGGTGGATGATGCTTTCGAAGAACTCGTCCTTGAAAGATCATCACAGTCACCGATGGATTGCACTTCATTGGAAATTTCGCCGTGTATACAAGGGCCTATAAGCGAAAACAATGTTTACTAAGTGATTATTAATAAAGGGGAGGCAAAGGCAGTAAGATCACTCTCTACTTTAAAATTCGTAGAATCACCTTTAGTTAACGATACTGATCAAATATTATGCAAGTCATAAAATTATTCAGTGGTTTCAAAAGAATTAAACTAACTGCTCATTGTCAAAGTCAATAGAAATATGCATTTCAGGTTTTTGATAAGTAGAATAAAGCCAAAAGGTTTTAAAAGCTGTTAAAGAACAATTTCGAGTTTCATTGTCGTAAGTTACACTGTTCCTTTAGACTTGGCCAAGGTTTAGTTACCTTTACTTATGCTATTCTCGTTGTTTAGGTCCTCACAGGACATCTCAAGTAAATCAGCAACACAGCTCAGCGAACTCGATAGTTCTGAGTACTCTCCAGTTTCTCTTCCTTTATCCAAACAAGAAGAACCTTGCTCCACAACAAAACAGATGTCATCCCTCGTGGTTTGTCCTTTGGTGGACTCTCCATTTATCATCCTCTCATTCTTGGTGAATGATGCTTTCGAAGAACACGTCATTAAAAGATTATTATTCTCACTAGTGATTTGCACTTCACTGGAAATTTCGTCGTGTACATAAGGCTCTGTTAGCGAAAAAAAATTGAGTGATTCTTAAAAATAATAATAAACTAGGATGAAGAAGGACGATTAACGAAAAAAAAAAAGACTGCAAACATTTCTCCTTTTCCTCACTTTTTTTAAATATATTTATTGATAATCATATTAAATAATTACATTTACAATACTACAAAAAAAAAAACACTTTAACAATAGACATCACCAGAGTAAAGCAAAATTAATTGTTAAATTATCACAGTGCAGTACAACAGTGCAATGAAATACGGAGTTAATACAGTTAACTTAAATAAGGCGTCAGTATCCACTTTCTTTTTAAAGAATTCTTTGTTGCTGATTTTTTCTTCTGTTTCATATTTAGCGATGATCTTGGCTCTAAATCCATGAATGTTTGGAAGGATTTGTTTGCTCCTACAGTCCCACAAATAGAGTTTTCCAAAACTTATAAAATAGTTCAGCAATTGAAGTAAAGGGCAAGCATTTTCCGTCAAAATTTCAAAGAGCACATTTTCCAAGCAGAGACGAATTCGTAGACTCGAAATAAGGCACCAATATAGTTCAAATTCAATCCAAAACTGTTTAGAGCGTGAGCAGTGATAGAACAAATGGGTTAATGATTCGGGTTGATTGTCACAGAAAGTACATAAATCATTTGTTCTAAAACCTATTTTATACAACTTTGTATTTGTGTAAAGAATTGAGTTAATTACTTTGTACTGAAAGGCTTAAACATACGATTCGACAGCGATAGAGTGTGGCAGCTTAAATATTTGCTTCAGATTGTCGCTGTTAAAATGAAAGTTACTCTGTAATTTTTGAATAATATTGGGCGGTTTAGCTTTTTCTCTGATGAGTAGGTTGTAGTACTCCTTTGATTCCCCTTTCGTAACATCAAAATTATTGTCACCCACCACAAATGTTGGACAATTTATGGAAGGATACTTGTCATAACTTCTTAACGATAATGGAATGGGCCTACGTAAGTCAGCCCATTCTAAAATATTTGTTTTGCATATTTTTTGATCAGTTGATTATAAGAATCAGGTATTTTTCAGCCACATAAAGGATCTTGAATGCAAATGACTCTCGGATTAACATAATGTTTATAATAAACCGGCTTGTTTTCTCTTTTGTTTCTTTATTATTCCAGATTCTATTTCGTCACCACTGCCACAGGGCTCCCATGAGATTGCAGGGACTAAAACTGGAGGACCCTGGGGTAAAGATAAAGCAGACTTTCACATCAACTACTTAGAGATGAAGGCAGTACTTCTAGGCCTAAAATCCCTTTGTAATAATACTACAGGGAAACACATTATAGTCCAGTCTGACAACACTACTACTGTCTCATATATCAATGAAATGGGAGGAATAAAATCTGTATTGTGCAATGATATGGCTCAAACCATATGGGCATGGTGTATTGATTCTAATTTATGGTTAAGTGCTTGTCATATTCCAGGTTCTCAAAATACTGATGCTGACAAGCAATCAAGGGTATTCAATGTATCAACTGAGTGGTCCCTATGCACTCAGGTTTTTGAAGACATTCAAAAACTTTGGGGCAAATTTGATGTAGACTTATTTGCCTCAAGACTTAACTTCAAAATCCCTTGTTATGTCTCTTGGCGACCAGACCCCAATGCCATGTTTGCCAACGCTCTGTATATGAATTGGCACAATTACTCATTTTATGCATTTCCGCCTTTCAGTTTAATCGGAACATGCCTTCAGAAGATTCAACAGGACTGGGCAACAGGCGTAGTAATAGTCCCCCTCTGGCCAACCCAACCTTGGTTTACAGTTCTCCTTTATCTAGTTACGGACAACCTTCGGATTCTACCATACTCCAAAACTCTCCTGACACAGCCTCACAGCAGTGCACTTCATTCCTTGAGGAACCAGCTGCGGCTAATAGCCTGCAAACTCTCAGGCGAACGTTCGAACAGAAAGGCATTTCAAGCCAAGCTACCGATATCATCATCCAATCTTGGACCTCTGGAACCCAGAAACAATATCAACCATATATCAAGAAGTGGCTTGAATTTTGTCATGGAAGGGAGAACAATTCATATGGTCCACCTATAGCAACTGTGCTTTACTTTTGGTGAGTCTTCATGAGAAGGGACTCGGATACTCACCCCTGAACACTGCTAGGAGTACAATTTCTGCGATTGTTCTTCCACATAACGATGTCACAATAGGGAGCAATCCTATTATCTCCAGGTTTATGAAAGGAATTTTCAAAATCAACCCGTCTACACCTCGTTACAAGACAACATGACAACACCCTCATATTGTTTTGAATTACCTCTCATCCATTGGTACAGGGGACAAATTGACATTGAAACTACTGTCAATGAAACTGCTTATGTTAACTGCATTGGTCTCAGCTCAAAGAGGACAAAGTCTCCACATATTGGATATCCGGTTTATGAGGAAGGTGAGACACAGTTTGAGTTTCTACTCCCAGAACACATAAAGCAAAGCGGACCTGGATATAAACCACCATCAGTTATGCTTAAAGTCTACCCCACAGATAAGACATTGTGTGTTGTTAGCCATATGAAGGAATACCTAAGGAGGACTAAGCCTCTAAGAGGAGACAGCACAAAGCTTTTCATAAGCTTTATGAAACCCCACAAGCATATCTCACAAGAAACTCTGTCCTGCTGGATTAAAACTGTGATGGAAGCAGCTGGAATAGATACTAGTATTTTCCATCCCCATAGCACAAGGGCAGCTGCCACATCAAAAGCAAAAGCAGCATGTGTAACCATTCAGGAAAACCTGGACACTGCAGGCTGGTCATCATCAAAAACATTTGACAGATTTTATAACAAGCATGCATCTAATGAACTTACGTTTGCTAACTCTCTTGCAAAAAAGGATTAGGAGAATCTTTTCGGTGAACTATGTTTATTTTGTTATACTATTGATACATCAGTTTAAGCTACTTTTGAACCCTTATATTATGGGAGTTAATACCCTGCCATAGGTATTTACACAAGTTGTGTTTTACTTAAGCAATAGATCACACTTTCTATGGGTTTACCGGCGTGATAACCCACGCGGGATGTTGGGAGAACACGAGAAAAGCTTGTAAATCACGAGCCGAAGGCGAGTGATTTACAAGCTTTTCGAGTGTTCTCCCAACATCCCAAGTGGGTTATCACGCCGGTAGACCCATAGAAAGTGTGGTCTATTGCGTTTATAAAATAACTTTTAGTAGAATGGAGTCTTTTAGGTAAAAAATATGGTTCTAGTACCGTGATCAAGTCACGTCTTCTCTCTAAAGTCATCGTAAGCCAATCATGACTCACGATTTAACAGCGTTGAACTTTCTCAAAACTCAGTTCAGTCAAACAACAAACAGCAGCACTTCAAAACACGAGTTTTTGCACTCATTACACGATAACTTATGAAAGCCGTTTTACAGGAAAAGTCGACACATATTCATGCGAACGTACAATGAAAGAATACGTTCATGGTTTGTTTACTACAGAAGTAGAAATTAATTGAACATCAGACTGTACGCAGCCGTATTTTGTTGAGTCGATCCGTACGAATTTCGTTATTACAGACGGAACTGACAGCTATTGTAATGGAGGACTTCATTTACTTTTTACAAAGTAAAAAGAAGTGGTTTAAGATCTGTTTTTTGGACTTTATTATGATCAAGCAATGCTGCGGTAACGACGTGGCTGCATTTGCGAAGTTGTTGCATGTAACTTTGTATGCACGTACAGCGACCGATGGAAATATGTCAGTGGTGGAGAAAGGTTTCTTTGCCGTAGCCACATATTGACGTTAATATTTGTCGATTCGTGAAGTCAGGTGGTTCATGAGGTAGGTTATGGCATCGATATCACCGAATAATTTGTGCAAATGTTGGAAAAAACCAGCCCGAAACTCTGACATCTTTCATCATCCTTGGCAGCTTGTTTACAACCTACAGCGGACGATTTTGTACCATATCTTGATCAGAGATCTCTTTTTGGAACAAGTTCTTTCATTAAGGAATTTAATTTTGGCATAAAATAAATCAAGAATGCTAAAACTATCCGTTTTGTTGCTGGTTGGCAAATGGTTAAGTTTTCCTAGAGACTTTCTACACCAGAAATTCACACAGTTGTTGTCTTTCTCTGCGATTTGGCATCGTCGTGAAATGTAAACTGTTTTCCAGCTTTGTACTTTATAACTTCTAAAGCTATGGCAGTAGCGAATTGTGACGCTCAGTAATAAAATGTGGAAACCAACGCTTTTAATATTAAGAAGGGCTGGGTAAGTAACTTGTTCTGTTTTTTAGCCTTTCTAAAGTCGTTGTTTGCAGATCGATAGCCGGTTTTGTTTATGGCTCGTGGTCTGGATGCCTTTTTCTATGGGTTTACCGGTATAATAAACCATAGTTTTTGACCAATCAGATCACGCGTACTATCTCAGTTATTTTATAAAAGTTGATAACTGTTACATGGACCCTCTAATAAACCTTTCATGGTTACCTCATGTGATTGCCTTGCTTTAAAACCTCATGGGATCCCTGTGGCAGTGGTGACGAAATCGAATTTAAAAATTAAACGAGACTTACCTGGAAGTTGAAGTTTGATTGTAATTCTATTGAGTCACACACTGCCATAGAGGGATCACATGCCCTTCCCATCAACACCATTCAGGTGTTGTTTTAATACCCTACCCATGTGTTATCTAGTAACTTGCTGTAGCTGTACCCGTATACTATAGGTAATCACATTTCGTGCTTCAAATACTGACGTGCGCATGTGTACTGCAATCTCATGTGATCCCTATATGGCAGTGTGTGACTCAATAGAATTACAATCAAACTTCAACTTCCAGGTAAGTCTCGTTTAATTTTTAAATTATGGTTTTCCAATCTTCTTCAGTAGCAAACGTTTCACGAAATTGCGACCACCGTAACAAAAGTTCCCGATAAAATTGAGAAGGATTGTGTAATCCGAGATATTGTAGTTGCAGTTAAAAAAGAACAATCCCCCAACGGAGCTCAGTATGTGTTGTAGGTAGCTCCTTTTCCTCAGTTGATAGTCACAATGTCACAGAAAAATGACAGTTAATTTCAGAAGAAGTTATTTTTCTCAAACACAACTAATAATAACTAATAACGACGAACATGAACGTGGTGAAAGGTAAACCAGGGAATTTCTGTTCACTGCATGGTACTAAGAAGGGAACGATGACCCTTTGGAAGAGGCTGCTGTGGTTAGAATGAGGGGTTGGGCATACTTGTATTTGGGGGAGGCCCTTTTAGGGCACACAAACCTACCCTTTTTTTCTGAAATTTCAAGCCACTCAGGGTCATCGTCAAAGGATCCACATGAAGGCGTTTCAGCATCAGCAAAGTAATCACTTGAATCATCGTCATCTTCATCAGACTGGTCCAGTCCTACAGGTGACTCATCCTGAGTTGTCACTGAAAAAAAAAAAAAAAGTGTACATCATTTATTAATAACCCACGCGAGTTCAACATAAAAAATAATGAAAATGTACTTTTGTAATGCTTACTGAAGTTGATGAGGCAAAATCATGAAGATGCATTCGAAAATAAATTCCCGAAACACTGTCAATTAAAGTGTAAACAAAGTTTGTACATTCTTAAATGACTGATTTGGTAAAGACTAATAAAAACATCTTTTCCCCACTATTCACCTCTCCCTTTGGGGGACAGTTTATTGTACAGAATAAAGCCAATTTCACAAAGGAGGTGGTCTACGGCCACAAAAAATGACATCGACCGAAACCCTTTTTCGTGGCCAGTGGTTACGTAAGATTCGTTTGTATCAGCGAGAAACAAACAAAATGAAAGAAAAAACTGCCAGAAGAACGTCCAAAGATGACAGAAACAAGCAAAATAAGCTTGAAAACAGTAGAAAAGAAGGAGAAAGCTGTAAATATATCTTTTATTTTACTTACAAGATTGTTTCTGCACTGCTTCTACAAGTTCTAACCAGTCGATCACAGTGGAGGGCGCATTTTTATCTAGAGACAGTCTGTAAATATAACGGAAAGAAACGTTGCAAACTGGTCAAAAATAGTACACATAACTTTTAGCAAGTATGTTCCACAAACAATATAGAAAACCTATTTTCGACAAAAAAATATATATTTTTGTGAAAAATTCAGACGGTGAAATTTGAGGATAAAGTAAATTATTGTGGATCTGATTGACTCAATGTAAAACATTTGGAAGTTATGCTTTATTAAATGAGGACGAGGCATCAGGTATGTCTTGCCTGAAATATAGTAAAAGCACAAGTCTTAATTGTGCAGTTTAGGAAACAATCACACCTGCTTCACGGAGGGATTGTAAAAGGAATTAAACCGCAGGAACTTCCCTCTTTCTTTCACACAAACTCTGGAATTTTGATTTTTATCTGATTTCTCTCAACCAGAATTTCCAGTTCGCTCCGTGGGTGGGATATGAGTGTTCTCTGGAGCAGCACATTCTCATAACAGCCAATCAAACGTACTGCGATACACCATCGACTGAGGATGGGCAGTAACATTTTGCCTGAAGCTGGGAAACGTATTAACAGCAAAAGCACACATCTTAATTTCGTAAGTTTGAAAAATATCTATACACCACCAAAGAGGGACCGTAAAAGGACACATCTCACAAGAACTTCTACCTCTCTTCACATACCGACCTCTGGAAGTTTGATCTCTATCTGACACCTCCCCGCCATATATATTATTTCCAATAACCTCCATAGATGGGGTATGGATTTTCTCTGGAACTAGAAATGGCCTTTGCTGATGTGTACCGCGTCGTCATGATCGACTCATCGCCGTCAATTCTTCAAGACGATATATCCGCACTCCATTTTCATGTTGGTGAAACTAATGCTCCGGCTGCCCAAAAAACCTCCTGAAGACTCAGCCACTATTGGTTTAAAGCCTCGTTTTACCAATTTAGCTGTCCCTGCCCACTGCTCGAGACAAGTTTATTAAAAATTTTCTAGATATGAATATACCTTACAAGCCTAACTAATAATAAGGTGTCATACAAGAGGATGAACTCAGGAAACGCAATTTCACTTTGTATTTCCAAAGTCTCGATCAAATACTTTGACTGAAGTAGGCAACTACAGTCATGCAAATTAAATTAACCAAGAAATATTACTTGAAATAGGTAAAAGTTTGTGGAGCCTGCTATTTCCTACGTTTTACAAATATTAACTGAATTACTGAAATGATTCAGTTTAAATTAAAAATACACTGAATTATCGTAAACTTTCTAATAAGCATTTCTTTTGAACAGTCAAATTTTGTTAAGCCCCCTCTCTAATAGTATACCTCCTCAAAACTGCCACCATTTGATTTGTTAGTATGCTACACAATTACTGATCGAATGTAAAAAATTATTTTATTATGTTTTCTCTCTTGAGCCAAGCCTTAATACACATAAGGATGGACTACATGCAATATTCCACAATACCTTGTGTGCACATCTTGTAAGTACTGAGCTAATTTATCATAGCGATTGGCACGGGCGACATCTTCAGGCAATGGTGTTCTGTCCTTATAGTAGTTAAAAATAACTTGTCCAGCAGAGGTACTGAAGACCATTTCAATAAACCGTTGAGCATTTGTTTGAGCAGCTGTGTAAATCATCAGCTGAAGTAGTTCAAGTGATTGTTTTTGCTTCATTTCAACCGATGAATCTGAAAGTTAGTGAAACAAGTTATGGTGAATCATATCATACTTAGTCACGAAAATTTGGGTGGTCATGTCTTGGAAATATGATCTCCGCAACGTCTTCGGGAAAACACACATTTGGGGTGCAAGCTTTTCTAAATTGCTACCACTTTTTCTGCACGTTTTATGACAAGTTTAAAACTCAAACATTAGTCTTACTTTCATTTATTTTTTGCTGACCACAACGACCCAAACGTTTTGATAAGCGACTTTTCTATTCTAAACTACTCACAGCTACAGTGCGGCTACTAACCGGGGCCACTTACTAATAGGCAAAGTTGATCAAAAATATAACTACCGTTTACGTTTTTCGCCTAGGTCACTCACACTCGACCAACAGACCTCTCGGGAAACACGTGCTTTCTCTTCAGCGGGTTCAAGAGGTCACGTCTGTAGGTTGTAATTGGTTGATTTCGATCCATGTTGTTTATTTCTTTTCGTGGTAATTATGATTGACAAATAACTTTCTCGGAATGTATTGTTATTTTCCTGTAATCCGATTGGTCAAATGTGTCTGGGCGGCTGTAAATAATTTTGGACATCTCCAACGTCACCATCTTGGTAAGAAGCAGTCGGTGTAAGATGGAAGAAAGTTGCCCAGTTTATAACAGGGAAGGGGGCTATTGTTTCGCTTTGGACTTCAAGCTAAGTGAATCAAGAAGCCATGTGGCAAAACATTATTCCGTCGGCATAAGAAGATCGTGTGAGAATAGCGAACTATTTGTATGAATAACCTTATTGGTACTTAATTCGCGGGTACTTATTTCGTGATTTTGGCGAGACAGTATTTAGCAAGGTTTTATTTTTCGCCATTTAAATAGGAAAATATGAAAAAAGCCCATTAAATTTCGCAATTTAAGCGCTTTCAACTTCATTATATTAAAAAAAATTGAACTTTTAACAATTTCTAGATAAAGTTGAACAAGCGAAACACATCATATACAAGAGAGTACATGTATATATTCTCTAATCCACGTGTGAAATCTTTGCAAATTAGCGTTATTTCACAAAAGAAAGTACAAAATGAAGTTTACCAGTAAAATCAGTTAATAATGTGAGTATTTGTCGATACATATCCTATATACGTATGTTGTTGCTATAAATTATATTACAGGTTAGTCATTTTTTTTTTTACTGTGATTTGAATTTTCTAAATGGGTATTCAATTTCGCGATTTTTTTTTTACACTGAACGCGTAAGAAACGAAATTAAAGACCTGCGAAATTAAGTGCCAATATGGTGCAAATTCCGGAAACAGGGCTAAACTTTATTTTACTTTTACCGAGGTGTGGAACATGCAGTATACCTAGGGCTTCTGTCTTTCTGCCGTCACTTGGAAGGTTTTTCTTTTCCAGCTCTCGGTAATACTCCTTAAAGAACTTAATTTGAAGAGTATCATCCTTTACTATGTTTTTCACCATTTCTTTCACATCGTCTTCGTATGTGAACACAGTAAATCCAATATATTGGCCAGAATCAGTTTTCACCGTAACCGTCACATCGCCAGCCTTCTGAGAAGCTGAAAGATAATAAAAAATACGAAAATGAGAGACGCATAAGCAAAACACTTATGCCATACCCAATGCTAAAGCGTACTTTAATCCATCGGGGTGATGTCATTTTGATGGGTAGCTATAATTAATATAAGGTGAAACCAAATAATTTTGATATAGTTTTGTAGCTTTTTGTAGCACTTAGCAACTTTGAGTGTTGCTATATACCTCGCCCCACTAGATAAAGACAAGTGGATCTGTCGAATCTTGATCCACCCTCCTCTAGAATTTATACAAACACAGCACCTACAAAATTCTACAAAATGTAAAGGAAATAGAAGCGGTCCTATTTTGTAAGGAGTCACGTGTAATGAACACAATAATCGGCCCGATCTTTCATGTTGGTTATTTCTTTAGTTAGAAAGATCGATCGTACCGATGAATCATAACATGCATATGTACATGGCCTCTTCCTTTTTTAAATAATTTTTCCAGCTTTGAAAAAAACTGGTTTGCCAATATCCGTCAACAATGACGGAAAGAGAGCCTTAACTAAAATTAGAAATATAAAAATTTTGTCAAATTTGCAAATGACATGTGAGTTAAACTGAGGAAAATTTTACTAACGTTTATTAAGTGGGAGCACAAACTGATAATTCTTTATTTTGAACCTTGATGAGATAATCTGAAACTTCAATGAGTACTAATACGTTAATTTTAAACTATACATATTTCAATAAACGTGTAATGTTACTTACGAGGGACGGTTCCAGATAGCAACAAGGAATTCCTTTTGTCTACTGTGACAGCTGCAACCCCTTCAAATATTGCTACTCCCTTTTTTACTTCGTCTGGCAACGCTTCTCTCAATTCAATGATGAACCTGAATCCACCCTTTGCCAAATATAGTAGGCGTAGTTAATAAAGGACAAAAATATACCCAAAACATAAAAGGGATCGGAATTGTATGTGGGTCTTGTGGTTTAATTTTATCATTGGCTTAATTTTATGTTCTTTTGATTTAAAGTGATAATCATTTATACCCCAGAACATAGCAACCAAAAATAAGTAAAAAACGTCACAGGTTTGTAAGACGAGGTTTCATCTTTACAAAATAATACAGGATGTTGTAAGTCTTAAAAAAAAATTATTCATCTACTTTATAGGCCAGTAATGTTGTACGATTGTACTTGAGCAACAAATCGTTTAAACAAAGAAAAGAACAGGAAGCCCAAAAATCCTAAATGAGGCAGCTAAAAAAAATTATGAAGGAAGCTGAATAGAAAAGGAGAAATTCGACGAGACAGCTCTCAAAACAGGTAGCAAGCAAAGGTCTTGTTGGGGGGAAAAACACCGTCTGGAGCTAGGGCAGAAGGCTGAAGGCAAAAAAAACCTCTGCTCATCACCGCCATGTAACGTGCAGCTGGCTTGAAATTTGCTACGCAGTGCAAAAACCTTACTGCTTAAGAATGGGACTACTTCATTTTTTTTCGGACGAATGTTCGAAATATTTCTTTCTTTCTTTCTTTTCGCCGTATAGGTGATTTTGGAAATTTTTTTAACGGTTTCGCTAACGCGTGCTTCGATCGTCCTGAATATGTTTGTATGATAAAAACAGCGCCTCGTGGTACTATGTGATGTATAAAAAGTATAAAAGGTTGGTTTAATGTAAAGTAAGCCATAATCATTGTATATATATAATTTCCTTCAACTAACTGTTTATATTACAAAGTCTATATCATATAAGTTTTTCTTTCAGTCATATTACTAGGAGCAATGCTAATTTTTGTTCTTATTTTTGACAATCTGCCTCGATTAGCTATGCTAACTGCGGGTTGTCAATGTTTGAAATATTGTTCTTTTAAATAGAGGATATTACACGGTGGCGCGAAGATGTGAATTTTATTTTCGAGTGGCAAAACAATATTTTAGTCACTCGCTGCGCTTGTTCGTAAAATATTGTTTTTGCCACGAGAAAATAAAATTCATATCTTCAAGCCGCCGTGTGATGTTCTTTTTATTATATAGACAAAAATACATCGATAAAATAATAGATTTTCATTCGCCAAAAAGTAATTGTGACGGCTCAGGTTACAGTACAGCAATATAAGGCATTGCATGGTTACAATAATCTTGAGGAATAACACTGAGCTGAATAGGGCTCTACAATGACAAAATATAAGCAAAACTTTGAAAAATGTGTAAGTAAAATTCAAAAGACGCAAGACGTCTACAAATTTCGAACGAAAATTACCGAAATTACGTTGTCGATGAACTCACGTGTGAGATTATGGAAAATAAACCATTCGGGTCCGGATGTAGTTTTTATGAATTTTACGAGTGGTATATTTTCCAGTAAAACACTCGTATCTATATAATAAAAACGAAATAAAATGTTGTTGGAGCGCTATGATACATACCGCATTTTTTATAGCGGAGCTCTGGCGCGAGCACCACGGGTAAGTAAATCTACCCATCCCAGAAAATTTGGTAATCACGTGACAGTACACCGCCCGTCCGTCCGCACCACAGCAAAAGCAATGTTGAATGTCACACTTTCTAGCTAGTCTAGGAGCACAGGAAGAATGATATTGCGCACATATTGCACATCACTGTTGTGATCAATTGACAGCTATCAGAACAGGGTATCCGCTGACCAGTATCACCTGACCGTATCGCGGGCTCAGGTGTTGACCCATCGAGGTCGAGTATCTTTTTGAAGTTATCCGCTAATAAGTTACTAGTTTTCAAATGATCGCAGGCTCAACTTTTTTTTTTAAATTCATATGAAATATGTTGTGTTTTATGTGCCTCGCAATTAAAATTTTGATTTCAAACTGTCCTCGGAAGCTTAAATTCAGCCAGTTTTTACAGGCAGGGAAGACATGCCAGTTGCTTTTGACTTTTCTCACCAAGGTCACGCGTTGGTCACGCTCTACGTCCAATTTTTATGCTCTGATTGGTCAAAATTTGACAGGTTTTAAAGCCAGAGCACAAGGTTCCAATTTAATCCACAGGAGATTAAATACATCTCAGCTTCCAATATTAGACCCGCGCTCCCCAGTTACATGATTTACTCCATTTCTCTGCTGTCCTCCCACCCCTTATGGGCTCCTCCCCCCCCCCCCCCCGAGCTTCGCGAGGTTTTGCGATACACGTATTTCTAGTTATTATAATTATTATTGTCCGTTGTCCGGGTTATTCTCTCGTAGTTACTTTTTCTTGAGTCCGTCAATAAGTCATTTGTACGGTGCCAGTAATTGTTGACTACGATTCAGTGGCTTTTGTTCTAAGGTAGTAAAATGGCTTTCTAAAGTGAGTCGTTGGTAGTAGTACGTAGAATACGTAATGTATGTCGCACAGTTCCAGTCTATTTGATGTTTCGTCTGTAAATGGTGTTCAGCAATGTGATTGTTGTCGTCACCATTTCTTGTCGCTCGTTTGTGTTCAGTCAGTCGCGTGCTAAAATTTCTGCCGGTTTCACCAATGTAAGTGGCCTGGCAGTCGCAGCATTTGACCTTGCATACTCGTCGGCTCCTTGTCTGTCCTCCGGTTTGTCTTTAGTGTCCTTGAAATTAGTAAGGTAGTCGTCGTAAAGTGTGGAACACGTATATCGTAAGGTTGTACCATACATGTGATAGTTTCCGAGGTGCCTCTGATGTACGGTATAGCCGCTGTCGTAACAGGGCCAGTGCTGACGTTGTGGTCTGAGTGTTGGAATCAGTGTTACTGTGGGTGTTTCGTCTAATAAAGTCCGCGTTGTAGTTGTTTTTACTAAAAACGGTCTTTAGTAGACTATTATATTTAAAAAAAGATTTACCTTTACTGAGCCAGATTCAGGACAGATATTTTCAACTGCTACAAGAAAGAAGAAAAATCAATAGTAGGAAATAACGCTTAAATAACAGAGGTGTCGTGGATCGAGTACCTTTCCGCGGCTCGCGAAGTGAAGTGCATGAAATTTTACATGCGTGTTACTAAATTCAAATTTTGCATAGAACAAATGTCGGTTATCAAAATAAGCTGAAAATGTTATTTTTTTTTTAAAAAATGATGAAACATTTTTCATGAAGATTTCTCTAGTCTCGAACGTGGAAGGAACGGGTATGTAAAGTAAATTTGTTTTCAGGTCAAACTTTTTTTATATTTTCATCGCGAGATCGGCGTATGCACAGCACGCTTTTTATACAAACCACCCTCAAGAACAAATGCAAACCCGCTTTAGACTTCGTTTCCCTTTGAAAAATGTGATTGTTTCTTCAGACGGTGTGCAAATTTGCTTGCCAAAATGAACATTTTAATAAACTCGTTTTGCCCTCTGTTTGAACATAATTTTCAAAATTGGGTTCGCTATGCCTGCTTAATGTATATACAGTGAAGACGAACTGGACCGTCGACACATTTCTGCTAGTATTTAGCAATACCGGATTCAGCTTCCGTAAGCTCTGAAAAAGTATGCAGGTCTTAGTCCCCAGGCCTTCTTTGTTTCCATCCCTTTTTATTGAGTGATAGTCTGTACAAATGAAGCAAACGTCTTCCGAGTTTGGTCAACGCTAGTTCGGTATAAAGTCCGTACATATATAAGTCGGGGGATTTGAGCCAATCAGAAACAAAGAAAAAATATTTCACCGTTTCTGTTTGAGTCAAATCTACTGACTGACTCTTTATAACCAGCTGGCACTGACCAAATTTGGAAGATGATCGAAGCCGGCAATGTCCCATCAATCCGAACGGATTTTGCCACTAGTAGGGAGCTTAAGGAAAAACGACAGCGACGTCAACGAGTACGGCAGCAAAGCAAAAGGTTAGATTAGTAAAACAACAACTCTGCACGTGCATCACGCTTGTTTTGTATAATTCTTTGCCGTCACTGCTCGACTCTGCGTGAAACTGTGAATTCACTACTTAACTGACGTTTTCGTAGCCGTTGCCGTCGCCGTTGTTGTTAATTGCTTAAGCTCCCTAATATCCGATCGCAACCTCGTTTCCAGGCAACCGCGCGACAGCCTAGCTGTTTTGGTAGGAGTGCAGAAAACTTAGAACATGGCTATCCCAAGACGAAATAGCTTAATTACTGACATAAACTGAACGGAAAATGCACAGATACGAAAAAAATATTGCCCGATTTATGTTAAGTGCTTATTGAAGTGTATCTGCTTGAAAAAAAAAAACACTAAATCTGAAACAAGCAATGGGCAAATGTTGGAGGACTACCTTGATTAGATTACTATTTGCAGTTCTCGTAACTTACTGTCGTCGACGAAGAGGTTATCAATTCCTTCAATTCCCGAATCTGAAAGCCTCTCTACTGCCGAGTCTGATAATCGCGACTATAAACAACACAAGTAACAAACAAACAATTAAATAATGTCAGTGATATTAACTGTTGCAAAACGCTTTTAAGTCACCATAAGATGGCTTCATTAAATGCACTAAACACATCATGCTTATAATGGTAATAGGTCTAGAGCAAGACTGACTTTCAACGGGAAATAGGATTGAGTATAGAAAACATCGGTCTGTAATCATATCAAAGTCATTTTGCTCGATCATCCGATTTGTTTAATCACGAGAATGATTACAGGTTGAATTGAACGACTCGAAGAACACTTTCAATTATGTCAATTAAACTGACAGAGACAAAATCTGAGATAATCATTAATGATAAATTCAACTTCTCGAGAGATGATGTTAGACTATGAAAACAAACAAGCAATGGTATAGGTTGGCTTGGACTAAGTTTTAAAAAGAGATTTTAGTTTCGGTGCCGCAAGAATCAGTTTGAGGAAAGTTGTTAGATGCGTAAGTTACTGTTTATGACTTCGGGAGGAAACCTGCCACTGATTTGTACCCAAAAGTTCAGATGCAGTAGAGAACAGTAGTAACAACAACGAAAAAGGACGGGATGCGTGATTTTGGTGTAAAAATATAGATGTAATGATACAAAAAAGGAGAGATTATTACCGATAATTTAAAACGGGGAGGAAAGTAATTTAGGGTTTTAAAAAAAGGAAACAGATCAGATGCTTCCTTTTTGTTTTGGTCATTTGTTTCCATTCTTGAAAGTATAGTAATAGACGGGGGGAAATCGAGATTCAGAAACGGAACTTAGTATATTACGCCATGGTGAGCACCCAGAATTTCTGAAGAGTGTCAAATTTAGTCCTAATGCTTAACACAGTCAAAACTTTCAAATTCACCTCAAAGTCTGATCCTGACGTTCCTGAGTATTCCTGATGTACGTCAGTAGCATAGCTCACATTCCCACTCTTTCCAGCACATTGGTCGACCTCTGCACTCACAACATAACCCCGCTTTGATTTATCGGTAGAGTTGCAGGCAATAACCTGCACCCTTGTAGCTACACCATTGCCTTGCCCTTGCCTTGTCGTTGCTTCTAAAGGAACATGTGCCAAATCACACCCACCCGCTGCTGTCTGACCAAGTTGACCTCTTTCTTGCTCAGAAGCTGCACTGGTAATATTCAAACTGTTCAGCTGACGTGTCAGTGATGAGGATACCATACCCTGCAGATTTGTATGCGGTAGCAACGAACTCTTTGGTGGAATAGTATTTCTTCCTTCAGCCTGCCCATCTGCAATGTGCATGGTAGGTTTCCGTGATTGTGACTGAGAAGCTGTAGAAACGATATTCTGCAGGGTCATCCCTGACTGCTCAAGAATGCCTCCTTGAGTCATAATAGACACGTCTGTGGAATGCATTAGAATGAGCCGGCTATTGATGAGAATTTTTAAGACATAAAATTTATTCAAAACTTATAAATTCATATCAAATTAACGTATTAAATATTATAAATATACCCCTGCAAGAGTTATTTCAAGCTTAGCGTGCGTTACAGCCAGATGAACGGGAGAAGTTTGGAGAGTACATAAGAAGCGTCACAATTAAGTTGTCACCTGAAGTGGAAAACTTTAACTGCTTTCCAATTGCCTTGGGTGTTAAATTGTAAAACGCATTTGCAATAGTTTCTAGAAGCACTTTTTCGCAAATTCTCCTTACGTTTATTTGTTTTTCTTTTTCTTTCGTTTTAACTGAAAATTCGTCATTTCGAAGGGGTTAAGGGAGGAAAAAAATAAATTTTAGTGCGAAAAATATTAGAGTGCTTTATCACTTAATAGCTTCTGGAATTTTAGCAAGATAATACTTTAAATTCAATTTGGTCCCCACTGTTGTAAGGTACTTTACTCTTAACTGAAATTCGCACAATTCTCTGAAACTAAACCGGAGAGCCATTGGCACACAACTTACCGCCACCTTTGTCAATCCTGCATTCACCCTGCATTGTCGGTGTCATCTGATCATGGGGACGTTTCAACGTTGACTGTTTTGAGCTTGTGGAATCCTGTTTTCCTACACTTCCCTGATAATTAAATTCTTAATTAATGGTTATTAGAGCAAGCCTAAAATGTGAGTATGGTACTTTCACCTGAAGAAAAGTGACTATTGTCAGAGAAATGACTAACTTTTTTTATTTTTTTTTTTGCTGATTGACAGTGTAAACAACTAAACCATGTCAGGATTAGTTTAAGCAGTGTTTTGAGATCGGAGATCAAATCGCTTTGAGTTGTTACTTTCAGGGGCAGATTGGGGTACTCGCATTCAAAAATCATGCATGGGGAAATCGGTGACTAGTTGGTAGGATAGGAGGTGCTTATTCTTAAAATAACTATACTAGACAGACCATCCATGCATTTACGTGTTGAGTATTGGACAGTGTTCATGTATATACAGTCCAACCTCCACTAACGGCCACTTCTCTACAAAGGTCACTTTTTTTGTCCCGACCGACAGTCCATACATTTACCCTTGTTTAAACCTCTCCAAAACGGCCACCTCTCTCAGTACAACGGTCACTTTTTTGTCCCGGCGGACAAAAAATCGACACAATGACTCTTGTTTAAACCTGTCCACAACGGTCACCTTTCTACAACCGCAACGGCCACTGAGACGTGGCCCTAACCGCCAAAAAAACATCTCGACAACAGCCAGTATTTTTAGTTACTGATGAAAAAGTCAAGAATGGTCATGAAATTTGATTCGTATGGCACGTTGATGATTAATCGTGGCATTGGTATTTTGATTGTGTTACATTTATACTGTTGCAGTAAGTATAAATTGTCTACGATACTTTTCGCGGATGTTGTGAACCTTGCTCGCTTTGTCTCGTTCAAATTTTGACTGAAAGCATTGTTCAAGTTTTTTGTGTATCTTATCCCTATATATCTATTTAGAAATGATGTAACTATCATCGTGGGATACAGTACAGGGGATTTCCTGTGGGGTACCTCAAGGCTCTATTCTTGGTCCTTTATTTTTTATCCTGTATGTTAGTGATTTGAACAGCGCTTCCATGCTTGATGCAATTTTGTTTGCTGATGATACAAACCTATTTATCTCTCACAATGATCCTGTTTACCTAATTACTACATTAAATAGCGAATTAAACAAATTGTCAACCTGGTTTGCCGCAAACCGGCTTTCCTTGAATTTATCCAAGACTAATTTTATGGTATTCAAGACTTGGCAAAAAAAGCAATCGTTTGACTTTTAAGTCTCTATGAACGAGCAGCCTATCCTTCGTGTTTCTGAAACCATGTCCTTGGGTGTCTTTTTGGATGATAATCTGACCTGGAAACCTCACCACATATCTTTATTAGCCAGTAAACTATCAAAATCCATAGGAATCATTCATAAATCTAGTTTTTTTCTCTCAACTCAATCTCTCCGTACCTTGTACGATTCAATGATACTTCCATACTTATACTATTGCAATCTAGCTTGGGATGGCAGCTATAAAGCGATCCTTCAAAGAATTATAATCTTACACAAACGTGCGCTAAGAATAGTGAACAACTCTACCTCAATGCCAACACTAACTCCATCTTTAAGGAGCTTAAACTTTTAATGAATTTCATGAGTTCCATCCGTTTCAATTAGGTTTTTTTACGATTTCACTCAAGAACTCTACTCTCCCTTCCAAATTCAATAACCTCTTCCTAATAAACAGTCAAATGCATAATTATAATACTAGGACTGCCCACTAATTTCGCTTGCCACTATGCAGAACGAACACCAGGCAGTTCTCAATTTATTTACAAGGTCCAAAGTTTTATAATTCACTGAATTATACAACATGTATAACTGGTTCGTCCTCCTCCGCTTCTTTAAAAAAAAAGCTCAAAGAATTCCTTCGTAGTACATATAAGCTTCAGTATGGCTCTAATTGAATTATTAATTTTTTTTTTTTGAGGAGACCCGACTCATTATAAGCCTCGTGGTTTCTTTAGGGTCTCCTCGCCATTTACGTTTTTCTTTAATCTCATATTATTCCAATCTTGCGTTGTAAAATTTTGTATATATGGCAAACAAAGAATGAACGAATGAATGAACGAATGGATGAAAAAGCATTGATTATTATTCATTCAAAATATTTCTCCGTCCCTGATTAGCTAAAATCACAGGCATAATTCATCATAATCAGGTACTGTTGACCAAATTTGGGAGAATTTTGCCTTATTGAACTGATGACGTCAAAAGTGCAGCAAAGTTGCAGATTATTGAACCGTTAACCGAGAAGACCTGGGGACGAGTCGGTGTTATTTTGGTAGTGATACCAAAATGGCGGAACGTTTCACTCGTTTCACCAGGAAGAAATAGGCGAACTATTGGCCAAAAACATAGCAAGAACAGCAAGAAAACAACTCGAAGGGCGACATCTGCTATTTGGAGAATACAGTAAAATTCCGAAATTAAGCCACGGGGCTTATATTTTTCAAACGCCCTTTTTGAGGGCCTTATTTTTGAAGGGGCTTATATATTCGGAAGGGCTACGAAGGCAAATTTGCGTTTCAAAATCGATAGGGCTAGCCTTATAGTTGGAAGTAAATTTACCGTTTTTGCTCTGTTTTACTTTGTATTTGAGGGCAATTTTCCAAGTACAAGCCCCCGGGGGGCTTATATTTGGAGGGGCGATTTAACGGAGGGTTTTTTGCGTTTTAACGGTTTGGGGGGCTTATATTTGGAGGGGCTTATACATAGAGGGGCTTATTTTCGGAATTTTACGGTATATTTATATTTGTTTGGAGAATATTATTATCCAATTAATATCATGTTGTTGTTGTTTCGTCTTTAATATTTTTAACAACCCTTTATCTCCTAAACTTGCCAATTAACGTGCACTATCGAAGATGAACTTAACATCGATGCTAGTAAGCATGCTTTAGCTAGTTTTTGAACCAGGAATTATTTTAAATGAATAATAAAACAATTATTGAATTCGGTTTTCGTACCATCTGAAGAATTATGGAGATCTCGGAGGGTGTTATCCGCTTCGGCCGCTACTCGATCTCCATAATTCTTCAGATGATACTCAGCCTCATTCGGCAATTGATAAAAAAGAACAATAAACATGCCTGTCCCTACAAAAATTTTGTCGTATTACACCCCTACCTCCCCATAAAGGCCACCTCTTCACAACAGCCACTTTCCACTGTTCCAAGGTGGCCGTTCTGGAGAGGTTCGACTGTAGTAGGTAAACATTTACCCTGAAAAAGAAAATTAACTCTCAGACACTGTATACCATTTGTCGCCCATACGACAATGGAATGGCATATTAATTGCAATACCTCATCAGTATAAATATAGAGAGCTGAGTTTCCCTCTATTTTCTGCTCTATTTGATGTCCATCCCAAATACGACGCTCTCCATGGAAGTCTAGTCTCCTTCGATTGTCCACCGCCGAAGCACAATAGAATCTATACAGTTTTAAAAATCAGCACGTAAGTGGGCAATCAACAACAACGAAATAGGAGAACAAATATGTGTTCATTTGAATTGCTTTAAGTCCATCACCCTTGCTGTTTATAACAGAGGAGTGAGACAGAATTGCAGACAGGCAATTGAAAATTGGAGTGATTAATCAAACAATTGGTAATCTATGTTCATGAGGACAGCCGGGGGTCTGATAGGACACAGAAAACCACCTGTGGATGTGAACTGGTTCTGCAGTTGCTGCTAGCCGAAAACCATGACCAAAAACTGATAAACTTATATATCACTGGAAATAATTCCTACAGAAGATTTTTTTCTGATTAACTAGCTTAGTTGTTCTCTGACGATATCGCTATCAGCCAATGTTGTTTAAAAAAAAGTGTCCTTGTCCGAGCAATTAGGTATCGCCAGGGGGCATCTGAGAGAGGGCAGAGGGCATCTGACTGATAATTAAGTTTCTTTGACAATATTAACATCAACAGCAGAACTTTTACCTTTGATCTCCGAGGTAAGGAAATAAGCCGATTAATAGCTCTCTAACGTCTTGCTGTGACATCTTCGAATATATCTGCACATTTGCTACAAATTGTCCCCTTTCCTCCTTTTTAAGTCGTGCCATTTCGCTTGTATTTGGCATCAACACAGAATTATTCCTTATGGTGACATTACTGCTTTTCAAGACCACTACACTCTTTCCAGTTGGAGCCCCGGAGTCCTTCTTCTTTCGTTTTAGGGGAACTGGTTCATCGACGTTTTGTTGTAAGGTCTGTTGAACAGAGCCTGCAACAGCGTGTGATTGGGCCATAGATGCAACCTGTTTACAGACACCGAGCATAAAGTAAACAACAACAACAGCAGCAAGAACCATTGAGTTTATATTTACTACGAATGACTTTCCAAATGCGTGTTTTCTTTAATTGGCCTCGAAACCCACCCCCATCCCCCACAAATAAGCCCACGCGCAAAAGCCTGAATGTCTAATATCCAGGCTTTAAGTTGTTCGAAAGTCGAATAGCGTTAACCCAGGGTTAAATTTTCTCTGTTCTTATATCTGAATCATACAGGAGATATTTGCTGGCGAATAAAATTTTTATTTTTATCCCCTGGTCTTTCTTAGCTACTTTGGATTGTTGTCGCTAAGAAATATCTTATTGTTATGTAATCGATCTGAACACGTGAAAATTGATTATTCATTAAATCGGCTTAGGGCCATGCCCTTAGCCAATTTTACTCCACATCATTTCTGTCTCTGTGTCTTTTTATCACCCAGTAAACGAGCTCGGGAACTGCAGCCCAATAACTACATAGAATATATATTTTCGACCAGGGGAAAAGGCACAAATGTGACTTTTTACTAGGCCTGGGTTATCTTAACCCTGCTTCAGAACCACCCAGCATAGGTTTCTTGCGAGGGTTAAAGGATTCAATGATGATAGGTGACAATACTTTTTCAGCAGCCAAAAAAGCTAATAAAATCGCTTAACTCTATAGGGTATTAAAAAATATGCATTCAAAAAATATCTCGTCCTACAACCTTATCTACTGTTGATACTTCAAGAAAAGTAGAAATACTTTAAGCCATACTGGATTTAGATTCTGAGATCTCAATGAAGGAGCCCTCTGGTAAAAGATACATTATCGTGCAGATTATAATTGTATTTTACATGAGGGTCACTTTTGTATAATTAGTGAGTCTGATTAACTTATTGCTAAAGGTAGTGTTTAACTCGCGAGGAAATATATACTCACAGATACAAAAGCGTTAAACTCGCGAGAAACTATTTACATCGGTCCTACTACTTACTAGCGTAAACTCGCGAGACAAAGTCACTACGACCGAGCGAGGAATCAGTGAGCCATTGTTTTAACTCGCGAGGAGACACTCAAGTCAGGGTTGAAGTTGCGTGAAATTAGACAGAAAGATTATTTAATTATTGGCTAGAAATATTGGCTGCAAAAGTATTTTACAGAAAACATTGAATCAATTTGGGCTAGTCGCTTCAAAATATGAGCGAAAATCGAGATAAAAGAGCAATTTTCAGTGTGTCTCACGAGTTTGCTTTTTAAAATATGTCGCGCTTTATGTTTCTCCAAAGTGCGTTTTAGTTTGGCTTTTTCTCGTCGAAACCATGTCTTTTTCCCCTGGAATCTAGCTGGGGATTCTTTATACACCGGTGGGTTACCTATCCAGTTCCTAACCCCGCCCGACAGGGCTTAACTTTAGTGGCCCTACTAAAAAACCTAGTTTCGCGAGGATTGTTGCGAGATACGTATTTCTAGTTTATGTTGCGATGTTGTACTTGAATTATCCTCGGTGTGGAGAATTTTCAGCAGGTTTTTAGGGGGTTGTACTGATGTTAGTTTATAGTTTCGTTGCTGGAGAAGGTGTGGAGTTAACTGTACATGAGGAAAGTGTTGTTGTAGAAAAAATATAGGAAGTGGAACTGTGTACTGTACTAGGTAAACAGTGTAATAAATGTCAGTAAGTAAGAGAAGTTAAGGCATTGTGTGCCATCAGTCTCTTCTTTTTGCCAAGTATGACGTACAGCTACAGTCTCGGACAAAAATAGTTGGGAAACTCCTACACAACGCTGTTTCTTGCGTCTGCCTCGTCTCCTCGTCCTTCCAAAGTTGTTTATCGCAGTTAACTCACCAAATCCTGCACACCAACATTGGGAGGGCAAGATGACAGCAAAGTGTCTCAGCAATTTTGACTGAGACTGTAGTTATCATATTGGTCTCTGATAGGTTGTTACTGCAATGAAGGCGAAAAAGCTTAACTAGACAAACAGTAACACTACTATACCATTCAATCACAATACGCAAACAGTGATTAAGTTTATTATTATGATTACCTTATCTGACAATACCTCATCAGTATAAATGTAAAGAGCGGAGTTTCCCTTTATTTTCTGCTTTATAAGACGTCCATCCCAAATCCGACGGTCTCCGTGGAATTCTAACCTTGTTCGATTGTCAGCTGCTCCTGCACAATAAAATCTACATAAAAGATAAAAAAGAATAATAATTTTTCTTGTGAAAAAGGAAAAAAATTGTGATTGAAATTTTAAAAGTCGACGATGGTTTTTGCAAATCTTGTTAAAGTTGATGAATATATATCCATTAGTAAAATCCAACTAGTGTTCTATTATCAATGCTGCGTTCTGATTGGTTGAGCTACTACTACGCTATATGTTATAGCCCACTAGTAGCGAAAAGCGCGGGCTTTTTGGCGGTAAAAAAGGATTAAAGTTTAGCTTTAACTAGCTAATTTTTTTTTTCGATATTTTTGACCAACTAGTTGGATTTTACTAAAACAATTATTCCTCTCGCCCTCATGGCCTCTGAGTCAATAGCCCATTCGGCTATGCCAGTATACGTATGCCCTGTGTTGTTGCAAAGTATGGCCCTCGTTTCTTTTCGTAGACGACTGTTGCGTAAAAATTTGGGCAACTTGCGATAATTTTTTGGGCAAATCGTTTACCGCCCCCTCTGGCAAAAAATTGCCGGTACGCCTATGTTTATGACAACAAGTCCAGGAGCTAGACCCCTTTCCTTTGTACACCTAGGTGGGAGCAGAATTTGCCAAACTGAGTTGGGACACTAAGACTTGTTTCTCATCCACTTTTCACTGCTCACCTTGAGCTCATTCCATTTCCTTAGAATTTCATACAGTCACACTATCAAAATAATTCACTGCATTCATGAGTAAATATCACATGACTGTTTTTAGTAAAAGTTCAGCAATTTACCTTTTATTTGTAAGGAAGGGAAATGTCTCCACTAATATCCTCTTTATGTCCATTTCATTCATCTTTGAGGAAATCTGCACATTCGTTTTAAACTGTCCTTTTTCTGATTTTTTAAGTTGAGCCATTTCAATTGTGTTCGGCATGAACACTGTGCCATCCCTTTCTACAACATCACAGGGCTTCAACACCACAACACTCTTCCCTGTTAGAGCTCCAGATTCTTTCTTTGCTCGCTTCAGTGCAACTAATTCATTGTCAGCACACTTGAAGGTAAGTTGGACATAGCTGTTATCAGGTGGCTTAGCCATGACACCTGTTCAGAAATAGAAAGACATCAGCACAGGTAATAAAGGACCAGCCCCATATATCAACTATAGTTATTTACGTGCCAAGAGTGTGCCAATAAGAATGCTTTTGATATCTTGTAAACAGCGGCTTCCTTTATTAAAGTGCCAAAAGAGGCGGTTTGCACTTTTGAATGCATTGTTTACGTTGAACACAAACTGCTGAAATACACTTTTGAGTTATGATCCCTCCATTTGTGGATATTGTTTAGTCAGGAATGAAAATAATAAAAAAGCTAGAAGTTTGCATTTGAAAATGTGTGACCTCCACTGTGAGCAAAACAGTAGTGCCAGGGACAGCAGAACATTTTCCAAGGGCGGGGGCAGTGAGGAGTATCCTTCCCCCACCACCACCTACCCCCCGGCTACGTCCTTGAGTGCAAAGACACTACCTACAATACTTTGTATTATTTTCAACACCCTAATGAATGCAGATAATTTAATTATTAAATTACATTTAGTTAAAGAAAAAAAATAAGATCAGCCTTGAATTAGTTAATTAATCTGTAGAGTGATCACAATACCGAATAGAAACAATACAATTAATGCTGGAACGACGTTTACAACAAAAATTATTTACTTGACGGGCAAATCTAGGCAAGTCTATTATAGTAGAGAGACGCTCATTAGTAAATCTATACCGAATAGGTATGCAGGAAGACCCTCATTAGTATGCACTTTTTCCCTAGGTTATAACAATGGGTGACGTCATGGACTCGACCCTTCTGCATATTAATAAAAGGAACGCACACGGAACGCAAAAGGAAAAGGAACCAACGGGGCTAAAATTTTATGAAGCATAACTACTACCAAACCATCAAACTAGATCAAGCAGTGGGGTTTGAAGTTCCATTAAAGCAAAATGTCTGTCATCCGTTCCCTATAAGTGGAATTGAACAGTTAATTCCGCGGGGCGCATTGACAAAACTATCAAGAGGGTACAGCCAATTTAATGGATACCTGTCAAGAAAAATCCCTCTCTGCGAGACTTAGATTCGCTTTGCAAAGGTGAAAGAAATTTAACGGGCTCGTTTTTAAATACATTCAACAAGTTCCACTTTTTCTGGCTAATTTACCAAGGCGGAAGTGGAAATCAAATTGAATTTTTTTTGCTTAAAATAATTAGACGTTTTGCAATCGTTTCACAACATACCTTTAGATTATCTATTGCCTTGAATTGATCCACAAATCCTTAGCAAATGAAGCTGCAAACACTAACGTTAAAGAGCGAAAACGGGAGTTACACCTCCTACTAAACATCAGTTTACTGCAGCCTTTGCCCTTGAAACACTCCTTAAAAACAAAGCCTCAAACCGTAATTCAATAGTTTCTAAGTCTTGTTCTTTATTGGCTCTCCAGCTGACAAATTGACGTATCTTATGGCAACGACTTTCGTCGTAAAACGCGCTCAACATCTTGAGTGGCCACTGTCTTTCTAAAACTTACAAGTTTTATAGGAAGAAAAGAGGACTCGATCACAAATATTTTCCTTTCTACAGTACCTGTTTCAAAGTGTTTCATTATATACAAGACTTCCGTGTTTGCTATAGATTCTCTTGTGTCCATAGAGTGCTGGTCTAGGTAACAACATGCATGAAACAAGTCGAAATGTTGCAAGAAGCATTCCCTTAAGCCACGAGCGAGAACATGTTTTACGGTGCCGTCTCGCGACGTTGTTCATGTACCACACGGTTTCGAATCAAATGGGGTGGCTCTCTCGTTACACTGTATTGGGAGTTATGCTTCACGGTCTTCTTCGGTTTCACTCGCGAGCAATATAAGCCACGGACATTCGGCATTACATTACCGGATTTCAAGCCTTGGACTGAAACCCTGTGGCCAAGGCTTTTACTTTGACTAATAAATTAACTGAAGAATCTCCCAAACTACGTTTTCTCAAATAAATGAGTGAGCACTCCAATAATCTAGACCAGGGTAACAAAAATGAAGTATTTATATAAGTGGTATCTTTCAGCCCAGCTTAGTATGAAACCCCGGGCCCTTGACGAGACCGATACTATTGAAACCAAGAACCGATTCTCACTTGTGGTCAATAGCCTAAGAGCAGTTGATGAATTTATTTTAACAAATGAAGTTAATGTTGATTATATCACGATCCACTGATCTTTGTTCGCTCAAGCTATTCTCTTATAAGCTCGTTTTCAACACTTCAACTCTTGCCGGGTCAGACTAAAGTTTCTTACAATCAGCAAACCGAAACCATCATCGAGATCAAGACTTCAAAAAGCGTATAGTAATTCAACAAATTATTTTCATCCCGTTTGAAGACGTATATATTTACTGAGAACTCAGATTTGATCACCTTCGATAACTAGAATTTTGTAATCAGATGGAATATATAACCTGAATCGTCGAACGAGGCTCATCAAACGATCGATTTTGAGGTTCTCTAAAATCACAATGTCATTCATGTTAGGGCGATCCGGGAACTAATTTAGTTATTCTAGGAAGAGATTGAAGCAACATCAGATTCCCTAATATTTCTCCATAATATAGTTTCTAAGTCTTGTTGTTTATTGGCTCTCCAGTTGACAACGTGACGTATCTTATGACAACGACTTCCGTTGTATAACGCACTCTACATTTCGAGTGACCACTGGCTTTCCGGGACTTAAAAATTTTATACGGAACTTACTGCAAGTTTTATAGGAAAAGAGGACGGGTCCCTAGTTTGCTTTCTACAGTACCTGTCTCAACGCGCTTCATTATTCACAAGACTTTCGTGTTCGCTGTAGATTCTCTTGTGCTGTTTCAAGAGTTCTGGTCTAGGTAACAACATGCATCGGAAACAAGTCGAAATGTCGCAATAAAAATTCCCTTAAGCCACGCGCGAGAACGTGTTTTACGGTGCAATCTGGCGATATTGTTCGTGTTCCACACGATTTCGAATCAAATCGCTTGGCTCTCCAATTACAATGTATTGTAAGTTATACTTCAAACTTGTAAAATTGAACCCCTAAGTCTTTTACCTCTCTACGAACAGTCGAATAAGGCTATTCAAATTATTGGTGTGGAACTTGGGGTTCCCTAAAACCGAAACATTATTTATCTTAGTCTTCCGTTTTACTATTGTAGCGCTTCATGAAGCAAGTTTAAGAACTGAAACCTGAATTCGCGGGCATTCACAAAAATCGAGAGCGCACAACCATTCTCGTGTATATACCCGATAATAATTTGTTTCAAACTACAATCTTTGAGATTAAATTAGATTCCTTTCTCATAGATCTTGGCGGAGGAAACAGCATAAGTAAAATGAACTAAACTGTACTTACTCACTTTTACTTTCAACCAGTTTCACTTCTGTACATTAAGACTGTTCAATTAACATGAAATGAACACTGGAATCGAAATATTGTACAGTTGAACCAAGATATAACGAACCTCTATATAACGAAGTCCTCGGTATAAAGAACGATTTTCCTTACCCCAGTAATAGTAATTAAAGACATATGGAAAAGTACCTCGATATAACGAAACCTCGTTATAGCGAAAAACTTTTGCTAGTCCCTTGCCACTTCGTTATATCGAGGTTCCACTGCGCCGTATCGGCGCCATTTTGCATGGAAACTGTCGATATACCGTACCAGAAGGTGGAAGCGAATTTCTTCAGTCTTTTCCAAAGCCTTAAGAGCGGCCGTCCGTAAATATCGTCTGGGGGTGTGCAAAATGAAAAAAATCGAAAATCCCCAAACTTCGTCAGAATATAGGTCTAGGCGAACTACTTCTAGAAAAATAATTTTTAGTTCGATGAGATTTTTCTTTTACGCGTACGGCTACCGAGTCGGTTCGGAGGCCAGGGCTTTTACTTTGACTAATAAATTAACTGAAGAATCTCCCAAACTACGTTTTCTCAAATAAATGAGTGAGCACTCCAATAATCTAGACCAGGGTAACAAAAATGAAGTATTTATATAAGTGGTATCTTTCAGCCCAGCTTAGTATGAAACCCCGGGCCCTTGACGAGACCGATACTATTGAAACCAAGAACCGATTCTCACTTGTGGTCAATAGCCTAAGAGAAGTTGATGAGTTTATTTTAACAAATGAAGTTAATGTTGATTATATCACGATCCACTGATCTTTGTTCGCTCAAGCTATTCTCTTATAAGCTCGTTTTCAACACTTCAACTCTTGCCGGGTCAGACTAAAGTTTCTTACAATCAGCAAACCGAAACCATCATCGAGATCAAGACTTCAAAAAGCGTATAGTAATTCAACAAATTATTTTCATCCCGTTTGAAGACGTATATATTTACTGAGAACTCAGATTTGATCACCTTCGATAACTAGAATTTTGTAATCAGATGGAATATATAACCTGAATCGTCGAACGAGGCTCATCAAACGATCGATTTTGATGTTCTCTAAAATCACAATGTCATTCATCTTAAGGCGACCCGGGAACTAATTTAGTTATTCTAGGAAGATATTGAAGCAACATCAGATTCCCTAATATTTCTCCAGTCAGTAAGCAGTGTGTTGCAGTGATCACCAGATTCCTGTGTTTGATATAGATACACTTGTGTTTTCCACGATTATTGGGTAGTTTAAGATTGACTGTTTGGTGTAGTAAAACGGCTAAGTAGAATTGAACAGTTAATTCCGCGGGGCATTCACAAAACTATCGAGAGGGTAAAGTCAATCTCATGGGTACCTGTTTAAGAAAAATCCCTTTCTGCTAGATTTACATTCGCTTTACAAAGGTCTCGGCGAGTGACAGCAAACGGAACGGACTGGTTTTTATGTTCAACCAGTTTCACTTTCTGGTTAATTTACCAAGGCGGAAGTGGAAATCAGACTGAATTATTTTTTACTCAGACGTTTCGCAATCGTTTAACAACATACCTTTAGAGCATCTATTGCCTTGAACTGGTCTACCAATCCTTAGCACATGAAGCTGCGAACACTAATGATAAGAGCGGAAAACGTGAGTTACATCTCTTACTAAGCATCAGTTCACTACAGTCTTTGCCCTTGAAACACTCATTAAAAACATGGCCCCAGAGCGTAATTCAATATAGTTTCTAAGTCTTGTTGTTTATTGGCTCTCCAGTTGACAACGTGACGTATCTTATGACAACGACTTCCGTTGTATAACGCACTCTACATTTCGAGTGACCACTGGCTTACCGGGACTTGAAAATTTTATACGGAACTTACTGCAAGTTTTATAGGAAAAGAGGACGGGTCCCTAGTTTGCTTTCTACAGTACCTGTCTCAACGGGCTTCATTATTCACAAGACTTTCGTGTTCGCTGTAGATTCTCTTGTGTTGTTTCAAGAGTTCTGGTCTAGGTAACAACATGCATCGGAAACAAGTCGAAATGTCGCAATAAAAATTCCCTTAAGCCACGCGCGAGAACGTGTTTTACGGTGCAATCTGGCGATATTGTTCGTGTTCCACACGATTTCGAATCAAATCGCTTGGCTCTCCAATTACAATGTATTGTAAGTTATACTTCAAACTTGTAAAATTGAACCCCTAAGTCTTTTACCTCTCTACGAACAGTCGAATAAGGCTATTCACTCTATTCAAATCATTGGTGTGGAACTTGGGGTTCCCTAAACTGAAACATTATTTATCTTAGTCTTCCGTTTTACTATTGTAGCGCTTCATGAAGCAAGTTTAAGAACTGAAACCTGAATTCCCGGGCATTCACAAAAATCGAGAGCGCACAACCATTCTCGTGTTTATACCCGATAATAATTTGTTTCAAAATACAATCTTTGAGATTAAAATAGGTTCCTTTCTCATAGATCTTGGCGGAGGAAACAGCATAAGTAAGATGAACTAAACTGTACTTACTCACTTTTACTCTCAACCAGTTTCACTTCTGTACGTTAAGTCCGTTCAATTAACATGAAATGAACACTGGAATCGAAATACTGTACAGTTGAACCAAGATATAACGAACCTCTATATAACGAAGTCCTCGGTATAAAGAACGATTTTCCTTACCCCAGTAATAGTAATTAAAAACATATGGAAAAGTACCTCGATATAACGAAACCTCGTTATAGCGAAAAACTTTTGCTAGTCCCTTGCCACTTCGTTATATCGAGGTTCCACTGTGCCGTATTGGCGCCATTTTGCATGGAAACTGTCGATATACCGTACCAGAAGGTGGAAGCGAATTTCGTCAGTCTTTCCCAAAGCCTTAAGAGCGGCCGTCCGTAAATATCGTCTGGGGGTGTGCAAAATGAAAAAAATCGAAAATCCCCAAACTTCGTCAGAATATAGGTCTAGGCGAACTACTTCTAGAAAAATAATTTTTAGTTCGATGAGATTTTTCTTTTACGCGTACGGCTACCGAGCCGGTTCGGAGGCTCTCAGGTCAGTTTTCACAGGCTCAAGACCAAAAAATCGTTTAAAATATTAAAGAAGTGACAAACTCTGCCTCTGAAAATCTTAATAGAAAGAGCACAACTTAACAAATAGTTTCGATGTGAAATTTTCCTATTCGACAGCAAATCTAATATTTTTCGGATTTTTAATAATTTTACTTATTTTATCGATGTTTCGATTTTTTCACCGACATAAAATTGGCAAATTTCAGACACAAAAATCACTACTTGGTATACGGCTTTGAGCCATAAATTACCTACTGTTGGAAAGAGCAAGGTGTTTTCCTCAAATAAATGCAATAAAATTCTTGGGCAATCCTGCAGGGAAAATGTTTGAACGCCAAACAAAAGCGTCCCTTGAGGTCAAAACACGCCATTTTGTTACGACACTCGAAGGGCAAAAACAACGATACTCCCGGTTAACAAGATACTTATGCGTTTTTTCGCATGGAACTCTTTCCATTTGCCTAGACATCTTGTTTTTAAGCAGCTATATGCCTTTTTCTGTGCATTTTGTTAGGAACCGTTTACTATATAACAAATGACATTTTGCGTCTTGTAATATCTATACTCTTGCTTCGTAAGTTGTCGCGGTCGAAAGCGCATTGAAACGTCATAGCTTCATAGAACTCAAAATAATTCACACCATTCAACGTGGAATTGTAACTTTCTTAATATGATAACAAGAAACCCTATTTATACACCAACCATTTTTTTAAAGCCTATCAAAGATATGCAACAGTATACTGTCTTCCTGTCCTGTGCCAAATACTTGTATATCACCGAGAGGTCAGAGGGAACGTCACGTTTGCTTGACACAGGACAGGAAGTGCAATGCACTTCAAACCAGAAGCTGACTGTACAATTTAAGTAGGCCTAGACAGTCATTCAAAACTATCCCAGTCTGAAACTATCCCGTCTTAGGACGTCTCTTTTTTTTTCTTTATATTTTAACTGATAAGATCTTTTTTTCTAGAGATCCAGCGTTGACACTCACCAGCAGCCGTCTTCGTCTACAGCTTCTGGAGTTTATTTCTTAAAGTTTCGTAGTGGGCAACAAACTCAATAGAAACGCTTATAACTGTAAACAACAATCTTTAAGAGGGCTCTAACTTATCACTGAAACAAGTGAGGAACATACCAGAGTCCGCTACAAACTGATTTATTTACCAGCTACCATAGCAGAAGACAACCAAGATGGCGGACTGACTTATTTTTACACAGGAACGCCTGAACACGTGCCCGGATGGCACTTCGTGTACACTAACCTAAGGCATACTCGTTACAATCACTAGTTAAAATATGAGAGAAAATAAACTGAAACTGACTGACTGAACACACTGTGCAACCTTCCACTTCCGGTTTAAGAAATAAACTGCAGAAGCCTTGGACGAAGATCCTGCGTGCTGGTCATTGTCATAGCCTAAGACTACTTCATCGTGCATCATTCGAGTACACAACGCCGTCAGCAGTTGCAATATTTGCAGGAAGCTTTGTCGCTAAGTTTGCTATGATGTTGTCATCCACAAAGAGAACATCTTAAGCTCTTCCAGTCAGACAGCATCCGACTTTAATCCTTAAACCTGAAAGGGACAGCACAGGCGTGCAGCGTGCTGCTATAATCTGAGTAATCACAGGTCACTGATGGAATATTATCACAGGATACCCATCCATTATGGAAATGGCGTCCACATCTGGGACATCCATATTTGGAAACTATCAGCATATGATACCCAACCGATCAAAACTCAAGAAATTTTCTAGTGAAATTCCTTGTGAATTTCCAAAGAAAATGTGTTGAAATATCAATTATTCATGAATGTAATTAAACAATTGTGAAAATATGCCAAAAATGTGCTAACTTTGAGAGTGGCCGGATTACTCTCCGAAAAGCTGCTCAGAATCGAAAAAGTAGCTCAAAATCGTACAAGTTGCTAAAAAGGTACCGAACAGAATCTGCCTAGGCCTAGAATTAAATTTAACCAAAACATTGTTTTTCTTTCGGTTGTCTTTTACACTTAGCGTCAGTAACATCCATACCCCCAATTCCACATCCCGACACCCTGTCCCACCCTACCTCCGCACGCGCACAAGCCGTGAGAAACAGTCCTTCGTTAACTTGGATACCAGGAGATTTAGCAGTAAGGCCATTCAACTATTCAGTCCCAAAAGGGTAAATTTGCTTATCAGCTTACCAGATTTTCTGTTATTACGCAATGAAATTGGAAGAATACTGTGCTGGGGAATGTAAGAAGAGAGTAGGTGGACCTGCTTAAAATCTCAGTAATT
>OZ038001.1:4443869-4531369 GCA_964035705.1 Porites rus | reverse complement strand
AACCGTCGAAGACTATTTTATTACTTGAACAAATCAAATTATATAGCAGAAATACGAGGCATAAGAGAGGGTAGCAAAGGGAAATCATCACACTTCTTAGAAGATAAATCACGTTTGACATGCATAACTGATTGCACGGATGACGTTGCGTTCCCCGAGATAAACTTTGCTACCATTATAAGAGTGATTTTGAGCCCCGAATTCTTCAAACTGTGAACGTGCTATGCCAAAACTGTTTGGATTTTCTGAATACTTTTAACTTTCATCAAAGTATATCGAATTGACTAATATTTCAACAGCAGGAAAGAAGAGCCACTTTAAAAACAATGAGTATGTTGGATCTGTGCTTGAAACTGTGGCCTAAGCCGGTAAATGCACGTACACGCACTATCGATCAATAGACTATTTCAGTTTCTGAATTGCACCGTAAGTATGGTGACCAGTGATCAGAAATCGAACGATATCTGGTTCAACCGCTAAGGCAAAAATGGTAGAAATGTGTTTTCTTTGTTTATTGTTTTTAAACTGCATAAATTGAAGCGGACCACAGACGTCACAGACGGGAGCTGGCTGAGCTATTTTCAACTCGATTCAATACTGGATAGGTTGCTTTTCAGTCACGTTAAAAGCAAATATTTACTTTACGTTTAAGTAAACCATACGTACCAGTAACTCGACGAACGACAATACTTCTGTGGCTACGAGAATGGTAGAAACCTCTTTAGTTTATTTGCACGAGGTAAAAGCTTGCAAAGAAGAACAGGCATGGGGCGTTCACTGAAGTTGTCGTAAAGGCAGAAGTACGACCACGTGACCAAAGGTAACGACCGGCAACCGAGTAGGCTTTTTCACTGCTGGGCACTCAGTCACACAACAGCCTACTTGAAGCCGAATTTCAAGGATTTCATGGGAATTTATCGCCAGGATCGATAAAACGGTTAAAATGCACATCATCATCATGAACAGCCATTAAGGTGTACATACCTCATAAACGGTGCATATAGGACCGGAAACAGAAAGGAAATAACACAGACACAACTCTTTTGGAGGTCTGTACACTTAAAGAGGGTCGCAATAGGGTTAACCGATAGGCGTAAAACGGCCAAAAATTTAGCCGATAGCCGTAAAAATTGAAAAATTTTAACCGTTAGCCGTAAATAGGGTAAAAAAGAGTTAACCGTAAAAGAAAATGTGTTTCCTAGATTCAGCTGTAGATTTGCCACTTTTAAGGAAGATACTAAACTCACTTATGGTTCCGTTTTTTATTTCCCGGCTAGCGTGATTCTGTACGCACGTTAGGCGAAGCGCCTTAACCAAGACCTAGGCTCCATTTCCGGCGCTCTCTCGCGGAACTAATTTTTTCCATACCGAAAGTGTGACTTCTTGCTTGGGATTAATATTTGCAATTTTCCGGGGGGTCGTGCCCTCGAAATACTAATGAAACAACACGCAGAGATGTCACTGTTTGTAAAACACGTTGCCAATAAACAACAATTCCCTGTTTTTCTCTGACGCTACGGTAGACATTGCCATACCTAGTCCCTGTACGGCGTCTTCCCACGCAATCTCGGTCAAGGCATTTCGGTGGCGAACTCGCTCGGACCACGTGACCCGAAACGCATTAGCCGCACGGAATAATGCGGCCTACGGACTAGGCAACGGCAGACAGTCGTTCCGTACAGTCCTTCACTATCATTAAAAACACTGGACACGGGAATTTTGTTATTGGCCGTTTTCACTAGAGCTAGAAATGGATCATCCGTCTGAGACTAGCCTGTGTACAGTCGCGTCCTCCCCACAGACACCCCTTCTCCGAAATTTTCTGAATGGAGGGGGCGGCTGTACACAGGCTATCTGGAACGGATAATCCCGTCTTCAAAAGTCAGGCGGATTGTTCATTCAAAATTAAAACTATTCCATTTTCAAATTAGGACGTATTACCTATCTGACGCGAACCATCAAACGGATAACCCATCTCACACGAAAAATCCTTCTCTAGTGTGAAAACGGCCATTTCTGTTATAATGAATGTCGCGCCCCGGCCTTGAGTTGGGCGTTTGCGTGTCTGCTTTTGCTTTTTCACAAAGATTATTTTTAAATTGACCTGTTGACATTTCTAAGTTCAAGTTCAAGTTCAAGTTCATTTATTCTGGGCTTGCACCGTGACGCAATGAAAAATAAAAATGCAAACCATTCAATACAGAAGGACTAGAATCTGGGAAATGAAAAAAGATAAATATACAAAAACCCTTGCCAAGAATCAGGTCTGTGAAATATTTCAAATGCGAGATATTGGGAAAACCGGTTTACCTAAATTTATAAAGCTTTGTATGGAAACGCCATGTTGGTGTCCCTTTCAGGAACACCAATATGGCCGCCGGATACCAACAGAAACATCTGTTTTCGAGTTTTCCTACTAATGCGTGAATTCTTCGCTTGAGGAACTCATAAAGATTACAGTAATATTTATTCTGAGACAAGGAATGTTTAGATTGCAAAATCTCCCAAAATAGGTAATGTTTTTACCCACATAAGAGCTTTCCCGGCCGCCAGCTAAATGACGCGTCACGCAAAAGCCTGGAAATTCAAGCGTCCTCTCTCGCAAGACGAAGAACCCTTTCGAACCAAAAATTTGTTTATGTAAAGGTGTTTAGGTACTGTAATACCTTATGAAAGTAGAAACTCAGAAGAATCGATAGTTTCTTAGTTTGATTTTTGGTGACGTCACGTGCAACCCAAGAATTCACACTTATTCAATTACAATAAAACAATACGGGAAAAAAAAGGAAGAAGTAAAAAACAGAGCTAACTATACACTGAATTAAACATAAAAAAGGAAGAGTGTGTAGCAGCCAAAGGAGCCAAGGTTTCTAGTTGGCTACTACCACAGAGCAGTTACAAGTGGGTGGAGGTTATATGGTACTAATAAAAAAAACTATTTAAATTAAATAATTGAATAAATAGAACTAAGTAACAGATTAGAGTTGTTCGAGATGCCTGACTGTCAAGTAGAAGGAGTTTATATTCTTTTTAAAAACTGTTTAAGGGGAGACACTTAATTTTCGTAGGTGTAGCTTCCCAGGTAAGTGTAAAATATTATTCGAAGTGGAATACTTTATAAAAAGTATGATCTATCAAATGTTAAAATTTTCAATAGAATAGCTTATTTCATCCCGAGATGATCCGAAGACCTTTATTAAAAAAAGTACAGGTTAATTAATATTTAGTTTTTTGAAACAAAAGAAGTTAATTTTTAACTTTTTCGTTAACCGTAACTGAAAAAAATTAACCGAAAGCCGTAAAAGAGCCAAAATTTTAGCCGATAACCGTAAAGGCCACCACCCCATTGAGACCCTCCTTAAATGGCTGCTTATGTGCATTTTATAATTAACCGTTTTATCGATCTTAAGATAAATTCCCAAACAAATCCTCACAATTTGGCGTCCATTAGGCTGTTATGGGTCTGGGTGCCCAGTGACTTTTTCATAGACAGTGTGATTAAGTCATGAAGTACGGCCTCTTAGTATAGGTCCGTACAAGTCTAAACTCCCTACTAAGACAGACGCCCTTACAGCCTCTTCTCCCTCTTGCATTTAGGAATGGCGAATTTTCCAACGAATAAAGGGCACTGTATTTAAAGTAGAGTGTCAGGCATTTATCTTCAGCATGCGGTAATTTAAGGGACCGGTCATTATTTATCGCCTGGGTGGGGGGAGGGGGGGGGGAGAATTTGGGGCTAAACAAGGTAAAATTTAGCCGATCCCCCTTTGAATGTTACTTCACTGAAGTGACCCCCCCTAATGACATTTGTTGACTTCGCGACCCCCCCCCCCCCCCATGCGATAAAAGCGCGCGGAGATCAAGACAAGCTCGGGGTGATGTTCGACGGCTTCTACTTGACCAGAGGCCACTACTCCAACAATTCCTCTGCCACCATGCATGACGCTAAGACCGGTAACATCATCGGCTATGCACATCGCACTAAACGGGGACAGGATGCCAACTGGGAGGGGACATCTGATGGCGCAGAGGGGAACATGCTTGACGAGATTCTTGCCGATTTGATCGAAAACGACCGTATGACCACAAGAAAGCGATAATTGAAAAAGACGCGTCTTGCCATGAGAATATTCTTACAAGAGGCTCGGAGACAGAGATAGTGTTTTGTAGTAATCACACAGCGAAAACATTCCATACGGACTTGGAACGAGTGAAGAAAACGCCTTGTCAGGTGAGTGTACAGCTTTGTATCTTTTGTCCCTAACCGCCTTTAATGCGCCGTTGCCAATTTAGTTTACTTGTATTTCCAAAGTCATTGATCACGAGAGGCAAAGTTTTTTTTTCTAAAAGCGTACTTGCTAGAAAAAAAAGACAAATAAAATTTGCTTTTTTCGGCGCTGTTTAACTTTATTTTATTTGTGCCGACCGCAGAGGAAACGCAACTGTCAAAAAGTTAAATAAAGAAACCTCGTGTTTACTATGATTGCCATGTAAATTACAGGTAATGTGAGGAGCTGGTAATGTGCTTATTTTCTTTGGCGTAATAATTTCATTTCATACTGCCGAATTTTTCTTCTTCTAATTGAGTTTGGTTGCTTGTAAGATTTTTTAAATCTAAAACGGTTTCAATTATAATTATTTCATGTGTAACATTTGATATATCCACAGTGCAAAAGCCTTGGCCTACGCAAGTGCATATCACCAGGAAGTACAGTGCTATAAAATGAGCAATGCATGACGAAAGGAGTCCAAGCTACACCACCAAAATTTTTCCCTAGCAACGGTTTCAAAAGATAAGTCACTGGGCCCTTAAACGGAAGGAAAATAATTCGAACAAAATTGTTCCCTCTTTTAGCCTAAATTTAGGCTAAATATCCCAACACATACTATGCGTGGGGTGTTGCTTAATGTAAGACGGTCTAACCTTAAACTAGCTTCAGTTCCGGAATGTAATGCATGGGTACCCACTTCTGAAGGCTTTAGTCAACTTTAATCGGAGGGTGCCTTAGAAGTTAATTTTCTTTCTGTATTTTTTCAGATATTTAACGCTGCGAGGGCCTCCTTTCTTTCCGAGAATGAAAAACAAGAACTCATCTACCAACTCATATTAGTACGTGGAATTCAGTAACTGTTCTATAGAATCTAGGTGGTGTAAATAGACCCTATTCATGATACCCGCCGTCTTTGCACGCCCTTAACGACTGATGGGATAAAAGCGATGTCACGAGGTTTCTCAGGGGGCAAACAAGTGAAAAAAAATTGCCAGTACGACTATCTAATATATTTATTTTAAGATTTACTGTAGCTCTGCCATTGATTTTCCCACGTGTAATTATGATAATATTTTGTTCTAATTATCTAACTGAGGGAGCCCATTCCTTATAAGCCTGGTGGCTTCTCTTGGGCTTCCTCGCCATAAGAGTTTAAATAGTTAGATTTTTTTTTGCTTTGTATAACTTATGGTAAACAAAACAATAAACAATAAACAATAAACGAGTTTGTTTATCCTAAACAACAGGAAATGAAGACCTTTTCATCTTAAAGGCGCCAAAATAAGGGCGGAAGTGATCATTGTTACTTTTTTGTATGAGTAGCGACCGTAGATGTCCTCATGCCAAACAGTAGTAATATAAATCTTTCCAAAACTCGATATGTCCATTTTGCATAACTATGAAATCATCGTCTTGTTTTGAATGAATCAGGGGATGAATAAACAAACTCGACTGCGATAATTCGTATTGGCAAATTTTATCACCTGTTTGCCCCCTGAAATACCACGTGACATAGTTTTTATCCCAAAGGTCCAAGAGCGCGTGCAAAGATGGCGGGTATCTTGTATAATTAACAGTTAATGATTGAGGCTGAGTATCCGAGCCGAGACCTCCATAATTCTTCATACGATACGAAAGCCGAATTCAATGATTGATTTATCATTCATTCAAAATATTTCCTAGTTTAAATACATAGCTAAAACATGCTTACCTCCATCGATGTTAAGTTCATCCTCGATAGTGTGCGTTGATTTGTCCAGCTCCGCAAATATTCTCAAAATAGCAGATTTCGCCCGCCGAGTTGTCTTCTTGCTGGTTTTGCTATGTTTTTAGCCATTACTTCGCCTAGTTCCAGCTGTAGTCCTTACTCTTGAAACGAGTGAAGTGTCGGCCATTTTTGTTTTCACAACCAAAACAACTCAATCTCGTCCCCAGGTCTTCTCGGTTAACGGTGCATTAACCTGTAGAAGGCTGCATTTTTGACATCATTTCCTCGTTAAACACAAAATTCTTCCAAATTTGGTCATCAGTAACTGGTTATGGTGAATTATGCGTGTGCTTTTAGCCAATAAGAATTGGGGAAAAATTTTGAATGTATAATAAGGTCTATTAGCATATTTTATTCCGAGATAACCAGCGAGCGAAACAAGAGAACATCCTCAAAAATCGCCTTCCCCGCTGCTGGTAAAAATATTGTACCGGTCATTGAAAAGAAACCAGACTTCTGCTGATCTAAAAAACACCGGTGTCCATCAGAGAAAGATTGGGGAGGGTAGAAAGAAAAAGAAAAAAAAAAAAGAAAGAAAGTTCGATCAGTAGGACTGTCATCGACAACTGTAAAAAATATCTGTAAAATTTGATCATTATTTTTGATTAATTATTTTCATGGAACTAGTGTGTCGTTATTGAAACTGTACATTGGTAACAAAAACAATAGAATTAAAACAATGGAATGAACATGTAATGATACTCATTTGTACAATAGATATTGTGAAGTAGTTCTCAACCGAGTGGTTTGATTAGACAGATGATATTGGAAACAATTCTGCCTAATTCTGATAGTAGCAAAAAAGGGAATTTGAGTTGCGCCGGGTGATACATTTACGTTGTAAAGGGTTACCTTCTAACACGAAGCAAAAAAAGGAGTTTTCCGCCCTCGAGTTGAAAAGGACGTGGCGAAAGTTGCTCTGCTGGAAAAACCGCATCGAAATCTCTACGGCAGAGCTATCTGACATGGTTTTTGTGCCCGCGAAAAAGCTGTACGGTATATTGAGGACGTAGTCTTACATTGATCAATGGCCAAGCGGCAAATTAAATACCAGAATTTTCGTTCAATCCTTTCCGCGCGCTTTCTCGTTGTCATAACTCTGCCTTTTTTTTTCTGCATCTGCCTGCTGATGAGAGAGATCTATTAGTGTTTTATTTTAAACAGTGAAAATACGCTAACCAACCAGTATTTCCACCCACAAATTTATGAGCCCCTTTCTAAGTCTAGCCAACCTAATCAAACCACGAGTTACAGTGAACAAGTACAGCAAGTTATGTCATCGTGACAACACATGGTACGCAATCGTCGCGAGAAAGTCACGCTTAAAAACACCGGCAATAAGAAGCGAATCAATCTATCGCATGCACGCAACAGGAAGTGAAATGAAAATGCATATGTGTATCTTTGATTACAGGGCGGGAACAAATGCCTGAGTCCATAGCTTCTCCTGGCAACGTGCGAAACGACAATTTTACTTTTTTTGAAATTATCTTACAAGTCACACCTTCGGTCCAGTGATTAGGGCCTTTAAGCAAATCGCTAAGGCGACCCCTACTTCGGCGGTCGCGGCTGCAGACTCCTGGAGAGAGTATGTCACCGTAGCCCGCCAAATTTCAACTTTAAGCAAGCGGCACCCAAACAATGTCTACGGTGTTTTTGGCTCATTGCTTTTGCTGTTAGTAGGAACTTTAAGATCCAAAGACGCGACGGCAACAAGAACGTCGCTTAAAAAGTGAATTTGCGTTCTTTCAGTCTTTATCGCAGTTATTGCTACCCACTTACTTGAATTCCTAGGGACTATATCCAAGTTCAAAAAGACAAATAAAATTTCGTCGTTGCTTGTTTGTGTCCTCCATAAAACGCGAAATTAGGCATTTTCACGTCGTAGTCGTGCGAAAACGGGCAAGGAAATGTACACTGAAAAGGGTAATGCACGTGCAAAGTTGTTGTTTTGCTTATAAAACCTATTGTTTTTTTACGTTCTCGTTGCCGTCCGCGTCGTTGGATCTTAAAGTCCCTAGTAAAGCGCAAGGAAAACGCAATTACTGGAAAACCGGAAGCGTGATTTCCATGCATGCACACTGCGTCATCTTTGGAATTTTGTTACTTCCGGCCGCCGTAAGCAAAGGCGTTTTTGAGTGACGCATGTCTAGTACCCGGAAGTGAGGCCTTCCCCCTTTTTAAACCAAACCACTGCCCAAGAAAAACGTCCACTTCCAGTCGACGTTCGTCGCTCAAAAACGCCGTTGCTTAAGCTCCCTAAAATCCCCTACTGACGTGTGAATGCCTAAAGGCAAGCTGGCCTTCCCGGATCATTTTACGTTTCTGGGAAACTGCCCACGTACCCCTCCCCTAAGCTAGCATTTTGTCCTAAGTGAGAAGTAAGTATTAATGTTGGCTTTGGGGAGGGGTAGGTTAGCAGTTTCCCAGAAACGTAAAATGAAGCTTTAGAGAGTGTTCAGTTGATACAGCAATACTTATGAGATGATTCATCGGTCAGTTAATTACATTGACTTTCGGATAGTTAAAGCTCCTCTTCTTATAACTGACAGCCTACGTAGCAGGCTAGGCTATACAACTGGGTATTTCAGATTTTACGAACCTTAGCATAAGTGCGTGCGTATGGGAAGAGACGCCCGGAAGTGACGTCAGGTTGGTCTTGCTTATTTTGAGCTGGAGGAAATCTTTGGTGTCTCATCTCTTTGCCACTATTTTATAAAACTATGTATTTGGATTGATATGCGACATCGTCGCAAGAGCTGAATTGTCCGAACAATAAAAAACAAAAAGATGACACACTTATACCTCCATACTTACATTTTTTATTTGTTTTCAAGTTTGAAATACAATTTTAACAGGCCCGCAGGTTCTACCAACTATACGCTATTAACCTAGGCGGACCATGTTTTTAAGAAATAAAAATTGTATTAAAAATACAAGGATACAAAGTTAGATGAGATCACAATCACTGATACGTTTATAGAGATTTCTTTTGAAGATTACGCGGAACGAAGTAATTATGAAAAAAGACGATGAGAGATATAAACGTTTATCAGTAATAAAACGTCTGTCTTAGCTTTTTGGATCCCTTCCTGAAGTGATCTTTAACCCAGTTTAGCGTGTTCTGTTAAGTACTGAACTAAATCATGATGCCGTTAAACGTGCACAAGTTTTGGTTGCGTTCGATTGGGAAATCCGGATTTTGCAATCGTCCTCAGGGTGGATTTCAATTAAGAAATCCAAATCCGAACCTCGTGGTCTTCTTTTTGGGTGTGCGCGAGCAAGACCGCTGTTCTTAAGCACAGTTTTCAACTCCTTTTTCGGATTTCCCAAAAAAACGAAAACAGAACAGATATCTCAGCGTTTTTCGGATTTAGCGTTCGATTGCAAATCCGAAATCCGGATTTTAATATCTAAATCCAGATTTCCCAATAGAACGCACCCTTTTTATTGGAGGAGGTGTTGGTTTTCTTTGTTTAGAATACATATTAGATATATCTGCTACTAAATTACCATCAACGTCGATTCCTTACAAAGTACGTTAATGGGCTGACTGTGTTCACTGCAATGTATTTGAGTGACTGCGACGGTAATGGCAAAGAATATACGGTCACCTATAAAGTGCATTAGCATTCTTTTCAGCTTATTCCCGATTATTTCGACTCCCTCAATTTGTCAAATGGACACAAGTTTTCCTAGAACTGAATTCTTATAAGTTCAGAAAAAAAGGAGAAAGTTCGCGTTATTTAAACTCCTTAATATTGCAGAGTGGCGGCTACGGATTCTCTTATGAAACAGCCATAAACTTAGATCATCTCAAGAATAGCCCTTCTTATAACTACAATAACTTATTGTTAAGAAACTATACTTAACAGTACTTTAGACGCCTAAACATTGCTACTAACACCTAAAAAAGTATTCCGTTAAAAAGAAAAGGATGCCCTATTTTCCCTAGACACTAGGTGTTTACACCTTTCTGGCATATTATAATTATTTACAGTACTCGAACTTAACGGTCGTCCACTCGTCCAAAACAAGTAAAAAAATCTGACAACGAGTAGTTTTCTTTCCCACTAGTCCTCTGGACGAGCAAAGGTATCACTCTCTGAGAAATACATGTTATTTTCTTTTGTATCGTACCAAAAAGTGGTAAAAGCCTGAAGCAAACGAAGAATTGACAAAGGCAAACGTTTCAAAAACGAACAGGCAAAAAATTGCTAGGCATTCCCTGGTTGAATAAAGTTCTGGGTTCTACTTGAAACAAAATCCCCTGTGTGATACAAGCTGGCGGCGTTTTGTAGTAAATTTTAATCCTACTGGTCCTGCGGAAGACCAGACCCAAAAGTTAATTTCGAGTACTGATTTATATGGCTACAATAGTACACGCGCTCGTCATCGCTCGATCAGTACAAATTAAAGGCCTCGGTCTGAGATTTCCCTGTAATGATCTCCCTCTCGGTTAATAAGTGGTATGTCTTTGCACTTCTGCAGTCTGATAACAATACGATGTCAAGAGGATTAATAGTCAAAAGCGAAACACACACTCACATTGTAATTGCCTATAACTAAAACTTAAGATCTTTAAGAAGCGTGGTTTCAGCTTGAGGTATTTGTATATATTCCTGACCTTCAATTCGTACCACCATTTCGCTGACTTCTTTCCTTATTTTGTTAAGGAGACTATCAAGAGTGTCGTTAGCAGCATGTTGTTCAAAAATTTTCACAAATGCACGAACAAAAAAGCTTCCCTCAGAAGGACTTCTCATTGACACGTGTCCGTCAACTGTTGCATAACAAGTCAAGAAATCTGAATGCCTAGAAATCAACTTATACGAAACCGAGGTACTTTCCGTTTGATGAACCGTCGATTGATCAACATGGTCAGAAGGGATTCTAACCGCTTTGTCTCCCTCTTCCCCTCTGCACGCTTGAACAAAAAGGAGCTTTGGTTTTCCTGTTAGTGCTGCACAGCTTTCATTGGATAGCCTGTCTTTTATTGCCTGGATTGTAAGCGGGATTTCATCAGAGCCAAACACTTCGCCACTACTTCCGTGGCTCATAAGCCAGAGCACAAAACAATCGTGTTCAGGAAGTACCTCTTCGCTTGCAATAGACTCCACATCGTGCAAAATCTGTTCTTGGGTGCGATTCTCCTTAGGGATTACCTCAAACCCTAGATCACTGAACAACTTCGTAAGACCAGGGACATCTTCCTCTGAGCCGCAGCGAGTTTTGCCTTCTCGAAAAAAGACGTTATTAATGATCAGTGCAATCCCCCTAGGATCAGCCGTCATTTCGTAGACGAAGTCTGTTCCAGGGTGATGGCCAGGGCGAACAACTAGAGCAAGAAGAATGTAAGTTAAAAATTAGTACGTTATCAATGTAAACCTATGGGGAACCCGTGGATAATTATTGTCAATAAAATCCTCTTGTCCCCTCCCACATCTTTGACCTCTGAGCTTTCGTGCCGCTGTATCTCAACCACAAACGAAAAACAGACCAAACATTACCTACCGGCTACTGTCAGTAAAAGAGAAATGAACTGCTCGGGAAGCAACTCATTTTTGTGCCACATTTTATAATGAAAACTACTGATAGAAGGTACAGGTTGTACATTTCCACGCCTTGATGAATCAGATAAATTTCCGAGATCAATATGATTACCATGCACTCGGCTATGAGTGCATGAACGATGTGTCAAGTCACGTATGTAAAAATAATTAAAGGTCCTTTAATTTACCACTGCGAATTCCTAGTTGAAGGAGAATATCTATACAAGTTAACACTTCTTAAAAGACAATACACATGCAAATAACGTTTTCGCGAAAAATAAGTAACAAACAAGAATATTAACAAACAGTCGCAGTTACAGCGGAATCACATCAAAGTTTTAAAATTCCCAATAGTACCATCCCTCCCATAGCAAGTGCTGCATTGTTGCGCGAACACGGTCGCTAAGCTTGAATATTCACGTCGCGTATTAAACCTGGTCGTTTGCGGTCATATCGAAGCGTAAAGGTCAACAGTGGTTGTTGATGAGCGAGCAATTATTGTGCAGTTGCGATGGGTTTTGTGGAGCGAGCGAGCCAGAAGCAGGAGCACACGTTACCTGCAGATTAGCCGTTGGTTATTTGGAGCGGATTCGTCGATTATTCTCGAATTTATAGCGCTTCGTGTGAAGGCGCGTGGAGATGGTCTGTTTGTTTTATGGCCAGCCTTTAATTTTTCTTTAGTGGATAGTACCTACAATTGCAAAACTCAACAAAATGCCACTTAAACCGGCCAGGAAAGACAAGGATACGTTCAGTTGAAGGTATCTTAGCTTTGTTTTGTTATATTTTGACTTTTAACCCTTTAAGCCCCAATATCCACATACCTATTCTCCAAACTGATCTCTATACATTTCCTTAAAGAGGTAGTTGAGAGAAGGTGATAAAAGATCAAAGCATTTTCTCTTTAGTGATCATTTCAGTAATTATCATAACCTTATCTCTTGACAAGGTATAGATATCATTAAGAGAAAATTAATCTTGGTCACCATTGGGGCTTAAAGGGTTAAACTATTTTAGTCCATGGGAGTTTCGGCGACTCATCGCATTAATTTGTCCATGTGAATATTAATATATTCATTCACTGACACATACTACGTCTGGGCCGCCTGTGAGTCTGAGGGCCACAACAGCAACACGTGGACTGGAAAAAGGAATCTCAGATAAGTTGATTATGGAGCGTACGGGCCACCGAGATATCAGACTTAAAATTTTCTTAGAGTGAATACATAGCCTGTATGATATATGGGATACTACTGTATTTTCTATAGTTGCAGAATAAATTTCTATATTTGTGTTAAAGGGAAAAATTTTCTCAGAATGTTTGGCGGGGTCAAAGGACGTGTATGATTTACTCTAATTGCTCATTATAAATGGAAGGGATTTATTTGTATATTGCCCAGGGCAGCAGGGCAATATACAAATAAATCCCGGGTATTTATATAGATATTGTCCTTGCATTTATAATTAGCAATTTATTCAAATCATCAGCCCCGCTCTTCCCTGCTACATTATCAAGCCCTCCCCGGACTTTCAGTTAGATAAATATTCATGAAGTATGTAAGTTAAATAAAGGATGTCGAATAACAAAAGAAAATGTGTGATTCATGAAATCATAAATAAAAGAGCATAGCGTGTACATAAATGAGTCAGATTTGCTGGACTACAGGTAGGGATGGGCTGTCTATGATTTGTAAGAAGTTTTTTGGGCTGCACCATGCATATGATTCTTTTTTCCTCAGAACTGGCCATGCATGAACTTTTTTCTTTGCTTGGGAGGTTGCACGATATATTTTTTCAAAATCTTCCAGCCCCCCTCCCCCTCCCATCCCTCAAAAGTCAAATGGTTCTCCCCTTATCCTTTTATGTACCATCTTTCACAGAAAAAAGTACCCCTTTCGTATACCTTATTTTACTAAATGATACCCCTTTCACATACCTTCAGATCTTTGCACTTTAACTGGAAACTGCCACAATTTTAGTCCATGGACAAGGGTTTCGTCACCAGCGTAGTTTTGGCAGACTTCTAATTGTCCGTCTTGAAGAATTTTACGAAGGCACAAACAATCATCATGTGTACAGGACACTTGTTCGTGGTCATTACACATGTATTTTGGGCACTCAGTACATGCAACACGCAAGTGATACTTCAAACTGGTCAAGTAGGGCAAATCCTTCTTCATTTGCTCCATTGCCTCATTAAGAAATCTCCACACGAAACCTGTCATCTCTTTAATTACCTTCAATAGAAATTTTCTATGCTCCCGCGGAGATTTTCTTTTTTGAGAATTACGTAAAACGATTTTGATGAATCTTTTCTTGCAAACAACGATCAGGTCATGGGAAAATTCACTTGAAATCAGAGTGAACCGGGCTTCCCCTTGAAAGAAGTTGGGCAACCTCTTCTCATATCGAACAATTCCAGAACACCAATGGGTACAACGCGAGACGAGTTGTGTAAAAAGACCATGAGGAACAAATCCTGCTGGAAATTGAAGATACAACGGGCATGGATCGAACGGGGAAGGTTCAACTTTGGAATGGCCTTCAGGTGGTGAACTCAGTTGGGCAGGTACAAAGTACTCCACGTCAGTTGGAGAGGATGCAAACTTTGCGATCAAGTCAAACTGTTCCATCAGGTTCAAGATATCATCTCTGACTGGATGCTGACAGTATTTAGAAAACACGTAATCAGCAAGTTCCATTCTGAGGATTCCTGTAGTCTGCAGTTCCCTCCACAAATCGGAATGCTCTTCCTGTGAAAATGGAACCAATATGACAAGAAATATAGATCAGCTGCATATGGAATCCACTCTGTAACTGTTACGCCGCCACTGCAGGAATGGCACCTGACGCGAAAGGAATACGTTTTAAACGTGCAAGCATTTACACAGTCAAACCTTAAACAAATAAAAAACCAACCCTAGTATTAGACTAGAAAAGCTGCAATTCACACTACTTATCGCAACTGGCTGCGTTCTTCGTCGATACGTGAGCCAAGAGATCCACCATCAAAAGTTGTGTCTCGCTTTCCTTGCTGTTATGTTGCTGTTCACATACATAATACGGATTATTATTCATTCAAAATATTTCCCCGATTCTGATTGGCTAAAAGCACACGCATAATTCACCATAACTAGCTGCTGAACTGTCACATTGAACCGTTGACCGAGGAAACCTGGGGACGAGGTTGAGTTGTCTTGATTGTTTGAACAAAATGGCGGAATTCCCGAAAAAGGTGCACTATCGATGTGAACTTAACATCGACCGAGGTAAGCATTTTTAGCTTGTTTTTAAAGTTGTAATTATTTTAAATGAATAATAAAGCAATTATTGAATTCGGCTATCGCAGGATATGAAGAATTCTGCAGATCTCAGAGGGTGTTACGCACCTTCGCCTTCGGCCTCGGTAGATAACTCCCTCCTCGATCTGCAGAATTCTTCATATTCTACTCAGCCTCATTCAATAATTGCTAATTATTCAATAAACACATCAGTTCATTCGAGGGTATTCAATGGGAAGCAAAGTTTTCACTTTAGACTCCTCATTCAGATCGAGCCACTGAACTACATAGACGATATTAGCGATATTTAACGGAAGCCCAAATATTGGATAGGTCTATGATAAAATCACGCAGAATTTGCAAAATGTCCCTATAGGAAAGTTTCAGTAACCATGAAAGACATGATCAGATAAAAAAAAAGGAACAGCTACGTGAATAACTGATAAGAAATGTCTAATTACTGAAAAAAGCATTTATCGTAACAGAGACGTTTCACTTTTACGTTACCTCATCTTTGGAATTAGGGGTGGTTATAAGTTCCCTGAAAATGTCAATTAGCCATTGGGACTTCAGTATAACTGTGTTGCGGTGTTTAACAATTATTCCAAGGTCATGATAGAAATCCAACATGAAGTCTATCTTTGTCTCGTCTTCAATGAAACAAACTTCCCGAACTATGGTTCGTAGCTCCTTTAGGCCCAGGAATGGTATATCCTTAGCAACCAAGGCTTTGACGACCCTCTCAAAATTAAACCACCTGCAATATTGACAAACTTAATCAGCTAGAGACTACAATGCTGAAAGCAGATGCTGGGCAGTAAAACATCAAGAAACAATAATCTTAAATACACAATTTGATAATTACAGACAAATTTATTTACTACGTTAATTCATAGTTTTAGGTAAAGGACTGCAATCATATAAATGAGTTCTTTTTTACTTTGGTTCTTTATTGGCCAGTTATAGTCGTATGAAAAATAATTTTCGCGCGCGACAATTTGTGAACCTTAGGGTACGATAAAACGAGCAACAAAAACGTGCAACTTGTTTGCAATTTTCATTGGCCGTTTTTATGCTAGAGAATTCAAAGACGTCTAGAGGTATTTATGACGTTAAAGTCGACTGGAGTAAAAGAGGGATGCATAAAGGTAGACTCAGTCGACTTTAAAGTCGCATAAGTTAATTGACTAAAGTCGGCATAAAAGTTGACATTAAAGTCGTCTTCAAACGACTTTAAAGTCTCTAGCATAAAAACGGCCATTGCTGCAAAACTAGTTGCAAAGCGGTGCGCGTTTTGCCACCCACGAATCAAAACTGTTTTGCAAAAACTCGGTATCCTTTCTGCGCTGACAACCCCGTGTTCGTCCCAGGCACTTTCTCTGTCACGGCGTCCTTTATCTAAAGCTTCCTATTATTCGGTACGTCATACATTGTATAGAAAACAGATCTGGAACGATGAACTCAGAATTCATTGTAAACTATTTTCATTGTTTGACTTTCTTATGTTTGATAAAACGGGTATTGGCAAAAAGATTCTTGAAAAAAATTGAAGCGAGTACTTTATCTTGCACGAGCGGTCCTTGCAACAACGCAAAGGGATTGTTTTCAAATGAGTCAACGGAAGAGACACGAAGCTGTGTCTCGATCTTTTTACTGTGCGACTACTATAACCGGGACTACCTAGACACAAAGTTGACCAATCAAATTACAGGTAAAAACAATACATTCCGGGAAAGTTAGTTGTCGATCATAATTACCCCGAAATGAAATAAACAACATTGATCGAAATCAACCAATTACAACCTACAGACCTTTGACCCTGAAGAAAGCCCATGTTTTCTGAGAGGTCCGTTAGAGTAAATGGCGGAACGCCAACGAACTTAAACGTTTATAATTATATTTTGTACTTGAAGTGGCATGTTATTGCAAAGTACGGCAATGGTAGTGAAGAAATTGCTGGTAGATGACAAAATAACTGCTTTTGTCAAACAAATATGTCTTCTGGGTGTTTATATATGTTAAGTTTCAAATAGAAAAACATCGTCTTGTAAAACAATTAAGAAACCGTCCAGATAAGAACGATAGCAACAACGGCAACGAACATGTTGGAATGCAAAAAAGGTGCTAACTTTTCTATTGTCTGTACTTACTTCTGATTGGCTTAAACAGCAAAAGTTAATAAAACTTCATAAAGCAGTACATATATTCATCCTTACTTTCCAACCATCTTCCATATAGCAAAATCTGGTCTCAGTTTGAATAACAAAGAAATCCTATGTGGGGAACATGTAAAATTGTAAACTTTTCTTGGCTATTGTTTTCAACTCTTGTGATTGGTCAAAATCTTTTAACACAAAAAAACACCCTTTCAAAGTGGAGTGTAAATGCATTTTATTACGTAAACGGCCTTCATGTAGGTTTATGCATTCTCTGTGCAAAAATGAGAACATTCCTATGTGGGGAAAGCACCGTTGCCGCATAACAAAAGAAATTGCTATCCACCTTACCCGGATCATTACTTAATGCTCTCTTGAAAAACGTTTGCTATCAATATTTAAATATTGTGCTTTAACCAGTATTATTTTTTTATGAGCTGCTGATTGGCCCACAACCAACTTTCTTGAAATGTATTGTTATATTCCTGTAATCCGATTGGCCTCGGTTACAGTAGTCGCATTGTAATATAGTTTCGCTGCACTAATAAAGTACTTCAGGAACATTTTATTAATTTTCTTTGAGGCAAATGCACCTTTCAGTTTGTTCATACTGTAACAGTACCTTTTTAGATCAGCTCAAGTGGAACTAAGCCCTCCAAAACTTACCGAAGTGGTACTTCCAACCCAAAGTACGGATCTTGCTGTAAAACTTCCAGTATTTTTGTCTTAAGATCGTTTAGCTGCTTGCAATCTGAACCTGGCATGTTGGAAATTGAATAGTACGTATCAATCACGTGTTTAGCGAAACTTCCTCCCTTTACAGCTTCCCGGATCTTAGATTCTATGACCTTGATGTCGCCACATGGGTCGTCTGCATGTGTTCCAACGATGAATACTGGAGGGCGAACATAATTAAGCCGGCTCCCGTTGTTGTCATCACTGTTCTGTTCTTCTGAACACATGGTACTAACTGAAACGAGCCACGACAGCAGGTTGTCCAGATTCGTCTCAGAACTTGGATTTCTTAGGGGTGTGTCGCAATTGTTTTGTCTTACAGAGGGCTGAGCTTCCTCGGTTAACGGTTTGTTCAAATTGTGGACCAATATGTATACCGCTCTTGGGGACAAAAACACAGGATGCGAGGCATAATATAAATGCTGCCCGGCAAAGTCCCACAGATCCAGCGTGATACGATTTTCGACTGTTTCAGCATCTTTTTGCGGGAGTAATCCTCTCAAATGCTGGATAAGAACTTCTGTGAATTCCTCTGGAGGTGATGCTTGGTCGATCTGTAACGCGGGTAAGGTAGTCGTAGGCTCTCTGGACACTTCATCCGTTTGGCTAGCAGTGTGAGGATGAAGTTGAGCTTCTTCAGTATCATCTGTTTTCTCTTGTCTGCCAGAAACCTGCTGTGTGTAAATGAAAAAAACCGACGAATGTGTGAGTTTTTATACAACTCATCCCCTTTTTGGAAAACGTACATAATCATCACAGTACAAAAAAATACAATTAGAGTTAAAGATACTGCCATCACTGCCCTTATTGTTTTTACGTCCTGAGGAAGCATGGCAAGTCTTGATGCTGTTTTATCGACTCTCTTTGAGCTTTAGCTTGTACATACATTTACCTTTGTTACATCAAGATAGTACAACGGTACCGAAGTTATGAAGTAGGCTTTTGGCGAAAACTTTTAACGGCAAGCGGCTGGAGACCACTTGACCTGACGCTCTTAAGTCACGTTTGCGGTTATCAGCGCAAGTTTTCAACATAAAGCAGTAGAGTTTCATGTTCCCCCAGTCTTTTACCTCGCAGTGAGGAATTTGAGGTGTACATTTCCATTTCAAGAAAAGATGTAAAATTGCGTGGATTAGGGGTGGATCTCCACTGTCGCGTAATAACGTGCCCAAGCGCGCAAGTACGAAAGTCCTCGCACAAAGGTTATAATATATACAATTAACATAATTTATTATTTATAAGGCGCAAAATAGCATCTGATCTAATGCGCACTAACAAAAAAATAATGATAAAATTATACGTTAAATTTCCTTTAAAAAACTAAAAATTTAGTATAAATCTCTCTATATATATACAATTAAAAAGGCAATTATAAGATTCGATTAATAAATGTATTGTAACTTAGTAATTGAAGTTATCTCAAAACGTCAATTGATAAGTCATAGTATCGTAAATCTATAAATCAAAGGCTTCCTTAAAAAGTAAAGTTTTCAGTTTAGCTTTGAAAGGCTTCAAGCTTGTTTCCATCCTTAATGCACTTGGAAGTTTGTTCCTAGAGTCGGCGCAGCCACTTGGAAAGCCCTGTCGCCTAAGGTCTTTTTAGACTTGAACGTCGGTGGAACCAGTAACAGTTCATCGTTTGACCTAAGGTTGTAGGAGGACTTCTCCTTGACTAAATTTGATAAAATTTTGTACATAATATCATGGACCCAGTCCATGTATTGCTTTAAATGTTATAAGTATCACCTTGAATTTAATCCTGACACTTATTGGTAACCAGTGCAACTGACACAGTACAGGTGTGATCTGACAAAACCGAGGAGCGCTTGTTATTAACCTGGCAGCCATGTTGTGAAAACGCTGTAGCTTTTTGGTATTATTTCTTAGGAGACCATAGAGTAAACTAATACAATAATCTAAGCGCCACATAGCCCCCATTACCAGTGCATGAACGAAACATCTGGTTGAATTTAACGTTAAAGTATTTCCCGATCTTTCTTGTATTGTGCAGATAGTAGTAACCTGTACAACATGTTTTTGTAATTTGAGCATCAAACTTCAGATTTGGATCAAACAGAACTCCAAAATTTCGTGCAGTACTAGCAGGAGCAACGCTGGTGTCACCAACAGACAATTCTGCAACACTAACCTTTTCAAGTTGTTGTCTACTTTCTATGACCATAAATTCTTGTTGTTGTTAAGCGTTTCGTCTCTGCGTCTCTGCTTCTGAATATTAATGATAGCGAAAACATTTTGCAAAACAGCGAGTCTCTCGTAGCGATGACACGATGGTAACTGTTGAGAAAATTTCTTGTAGTTTAGACGTTCTCAAGTGTTAAAGAGCTCTTTATGCCTCCGTTTCTCCATTTTTCTTCTTTCTCGATAACTCCTGCTAAGATTTTTTTCGAGGCTTCCACTTGCTTTAATTAACAATTAATGAATGATGCTGGGTATCATATGAAGAATTATGGAGATCGAGGAGGGTGTTATCCGAAATAATCTCATTTTCAAATATGCGCCATTTTGAACAAAAGGAAGAAAACAAGTTTCCCGTGACGTCATCCATGTACCTGTCCTCTGATTGACCATGGGAAACGTCCAATCACAGCGCGCGTAGCATTCACATCATTGTATAAACAATATTATTATTCAATCAAAATCTTTCTCCGTCTCAGATTGGCTAAAAGCACACGCATAATTCACCATAACCACCTACTATGACCAAATACAGCACAGCTGCAGGTTAATGGGCCGTTAACCGAGAAGACCTGGAGACGAGGTTGAGTTGTTTTGGTTACGAAAGCAAAAATGGCCGACATTGCACTCGGGTCAAGAGTAAGAACTAGTCGAAATAATAGCTAAAAACATGCCAAGAACAGCAAGAAGACAACTCGAAGGGCGACATCTGCTATTTGGAGAATATTTGCGGAGCTGAACAACCCTAAGCGTGCACTATCGAAGATAGACTTAACATCGATGGAGGTAAGCATGTTTTAGCTATGTTTTTAAACTAGGAATTATTTTGAATGAATAATAAAACAATTCCTGAATTCGGCTTTGTGATCATATGAAGAATTATGGAGATATCTGCCTACGTCCTTGGCGGATAACACCCTCCTCGATCTCCATAATTCTTCATAATATAATACTCAGCCTCATTCATTAATTGTTAAATACAAGCTTATACAGCGCTGTTGTCATACAGTTAGCTTTTGGTGTGCCATTTAACTCGTTGTAGGACTTTTTCAGAGGGAGTTATCCATTCTAATTTATGTATGGTTTTTGCAGTACCGACATTATTTTTTCTCATGTTCTGTTAAAAGCTTACTAACACAAGATCCCTATACAACTACGCCAAATGAAACAGATGGTAAGAAAACTTTAAAGTAGAAATCTGTTCTAAGTTTAACAAGACGGTATGGGAGCGTACACTTGGGCGTCGTTGTGTCACGCGTATATGAGGATCTTTTGGGTGCCGCAATGTTGGTAATTGTTAAGGTTTGGTTGAAATTGGTTAGAACTGGAAACGTTGAACCACCCCGAAGTAATTCCGGTCTCACTTCGTGAAATAACCGAAACAAGCCAACTTGCGAGTCCAATCTTATGCCCAAAGTAGCGCACAACTTTATAGCTACTAAGATTTCAAATCACAAACTACCTTGGGTCGCCATGACGCAATGAACTAATCCCACAAATTAGATCATCTGATCTAACGGGTCGCAGGTTCAAACCTCGGTCAAGCCAAAAATAATAATTTCTTCCTCGAATAACGCAAAAAATTACGCGACAGTGGAAATCCATCCCAAGTTTTTGCAAATATTTAGGTGTAAGTTAGTACCAAGCCGAGCAAACATGGATGTTTTAGTGATTATATTTAAAGCAGCACTTCTCCAAGCCTGTTAAAATGGAGGGCGCTTCAAGTGAAAATGTGTGTTGAATTTTTTTTTGCCCTCAATGGGTTTCTCTGCACCAGAAAAAGCCTATAATATTAGTTAACATTTACTTAGATCGTCTATTCTTCGAAGAGCCATCTGTTGTTGTTTTCATTTTCTTGACGACCCGTAACAACGCTTGCGCAATGCTCAGTGGAGAGACAATCAAACCTCAAACGGCATAGACAACAGCATTGCATTCGTTCAAGATGAAGATGGAATGTCTGGACCTTATCTCGCCCTGGTTTATCTCATCAAGTAACCGTGAAGACCAGCGATATATGCTGTGGAATTGTCCTCTTTCACGTCACAGGTAATGGATGCAATTACCTGTTGAGTTTGATTGGTAAGACAGTCAAACTCAAATTTAATGCACGCCATCGTCAAATAAGTTGATCAACTACCAGATAACGTTTTAGTGGTTTGCTAACCTGATCTGGATCATCTTTAGTTGTCTGAGCCATGTTAGTCTCCTCCTGCCGTAATTTTCCCGCAACAATCCTTGCAAGATCGCTCGCAAAATTTGAGACACCAACCTTCTCATCGGTGCGCTTCCAATTCTTGACGTGGTCGACGTCATATTCGAATTTTGACGGATCCACCTCTATGCCGTCTGTACTCGGTTCCTGGGGGTCGAATGATAGGCCAAGAAGATTCTTCTTCAGGCTCGTCTTTCCTGCACGATCTTGACCGATAAGCATGATTCGGCCACGATACACCTTTACTGTTTCTCCACCCCTTATAGCGTTTAGGTAAGCACGTTTTGCCTCTGGTAGTCGAGCTATGATTTCACTCCACACTATAACCAAAAAAGGAAACCAAACACACAAACAAAAACAACCCTTATCCCCCAAAGAAATCACTCTCTTGAGTATTAACAGCTAGACCTTCTGTAACAATATGGACGTAAAGACCATGTAGGGAATTTCTGATATGGTCTGTACTACTCAAAACCTAATTTTAAAATAGAGATTTATCTCTAATGATACACTTTTGACGGCTGTTTCTTGGAAAATTCAATAAGCATGCCTTGTTTTGAGAGGCCAAAAAATTTCAACCAGTGCCTCAGTTTTTGGCATGATTCGAGTTACCACTAAGACATGGTTAAAATGATAATAGATCAATTAGAAAGTTGATAAATAGTAATAAAAACACCCGTGGCATCTGGCTACGACTAGTCTGGTTGTTGGTTTTACTATCTTTCAGCTATCATTATTGTAAATAGTGTGCGCCATTTTTTTAGTGGAGAAACGTCAATTCAATCCAACCCCGAATCACTACTAAAATGGATTCTCTGTTGTATAGCATGAGCGTCTAAAGAGTAGTTGATGGGCGCAATTGTGATTATTAGCCCGGAAAAAGACACCTACTTTTGGCCAGTTTCTCCTTGCTGTCTTTTATGTCCATGCTCTCAGTCTTAAGTCTATTAATGGCAGTTGCATCTGCACCCAGTTCAATCAGGGATCTACTTATTTCCCGCCACAAGTAATTAAATGTTGTATCATCGATAGACATCTGGGCGGGACTGGCGTGGAGTACCCGGTTTCTATAGTACTTCACTCTGACTATGTTAGCCGCGACACTTCTGTCTAAATCAGGTGGGAGACTATTCCAGCCTGTCGAAGGTGCGGATATATTACAGATTGTCCTCAACAGTGTCATCAAAAGTGTCATGTCAAAGGTTTCTGATGTTACGGGCGAACCAGAAGTGGGATACAGCACATTCCAGTGTACGTTGCTGATAATACTCCTGCTTTTAAGGGACATTAATATTTTTACATTTTGATTCAAGTGTTTATGTAAATTTGCTGGGGGATGGAACTTGTCAAACAGGCGTCTTAAGGTAACAATGCCTTCAACCAGCAAAAGGCGACATAGTACAAACCACTTTTTCGGCTCCTTGGTGGGTGTATCAAAATCCATTTGCGTAAACCTGCAAGAAATGATATGACCATGTAGCAGAGAGAGGCCGAAATACTTCCCCAGTCACTGAGGTTACAATACCTTTATCCACAAGTGCCTAAACCAAACTCCAATTACAAGAAGAACTGTCGCTTCATATAAATTACTGTGATAAGACTGTCGCCTATTATAGGTATTACTGTATAATGTTTTATGTATTATGTATTTCTGACATATTTTTAACAAGTTGGGATGTCTGATGTCTGGCAAGTAGCCAATCACAGCGGAGAAAATCTTGTAACAATGCAGAGAAACGACAAGTTGATCCCGGTGCTGCCGAAGAGAGCGTTTTCAGACTTTTCAGTAAACAGCATTAGGTGAAGGTGAAGTACGAAGAAGAAAGGTTTTGCACTTTCTTAATCAAGGATATCACCTTCGCGAAGCTTATTTAAATTATATGCAAGAGATAAAACGCAAATGCTCGCTACTCGCACACCTACCCGCTTCAAACATTCGTGTACGTTATCGTGACGAAGACGGTTATATGATCAATTTATGGGAAGATTCAAGTGGTTTTTCTTTTGGAGAAATGCTAAGGAGTGCCAAAGAAGTAAAAGAACGGGATAATAAAGAAATCTTTCTGCTGGCAAGTGAAATAGATTCACCACTACCCAGTAAAATGAGTCAAATGAGGCGAACCGACCTGGGAACTGATATAAACATAAAATTTCTTCGCCGGTATGCCGAGTTCGGAAGCTGACAACGAGTCGCTGCAACCTAAGCATTTGTCCTTCACACTAGAAGCCGCGCGTCCAGCTTCAAGAATAGGCAACCACGCTGAAAAAAGTCCGTTAGACTTCCAGCGACTGGAAATTGAAGAAAATGTACAGATTTTGAAAGTACAAGTTGCTAGCGCCAAAGAAGAACTGGGGAAATTGAACTGTGAACCCAGGCACTTTCAGTCGCTTAGTGAAACTTGAGGCCGGCTGTGTAACAACTGTCATTGCTGTGGGCATACAAAAGTTAAGCGTTCAAATCAGTGTCGTAACATGGTATATCCGGGACCCATTGATCCCCATTTTCTTGCCGTTATTTTGATCCCTGAGCCCCATTTTCCCCAAAATTTTGATCCCTGAGCCCTGATAAAAAATTGATCCCATCCATGTTTTCACACAAAATTTAACTTAGACTCCAAATATAGAATATAGAACATGCTCAAATAAGCTGATGAGAAAAACATTACCTTTAATTTTTAGTGCAAGTTGTAGGTTCTATCAGAGCTTTAAAGATCAATATGAGTCAACATCTTTTTCTGCAATGTTCTATTTAAAACACTTTAAATATCATGTTTGGCGATACTAGACAAATGATAAAACCTGATTTTTTTGAACGGGAGCTTTAGTAAGATACACAATGTAAGTTATTGTTAATTTACACATTTAAAGTAGTCCACTTCCCTTTAAGTATCGTACATCTTGAAAGATCTTGCGGCGGAAACTTGATTTTTTCAGATGTAACGTTCATCAAGAGTATTTACAAGGTTTATTTTCAGTGTTGCTGATACGAGCAAGGCCACCCGGAGGTTTATAAGACAATCACAAGAAAGCATTCAAATAAATACAAAATTTTTGGATAAAAAATTCGAATAAATACATTTTTAGTCAAACAGCAAACACAGCTAGCGCCGGTTGGTCCCCGGTTGAATAAATGTCACTGTAAGGTACTTCTGAACTAAGGTCTTCCTCTAGCTTTCCAATTCCTGTACCGTACGAACATCTGCTTGCCCAGATAACTTGTCCAGTTAATCAATGTCCGATCTGTGCATGTGGGTAATAGATGTTTTATTTCCAAAGAGACTCTTGCAACCAAAAATTTCATGTCGGCCTGTTACTGGTCTACAATATTGATGTTAATAGAGTGTAATCGTTTGTCTCACGATTCAGTCACTTAAGGATGTACATCGCAACATTTCAACTGCGTACTTCAGGTGTTCATTAGAAAAGGAACACTTAAAGACCTTGCCTTGCTAGTCTTCGTCGACTGGTCACACGTGAACTTATATTACTCCAAGCTCTGGTTCTTTTTGGTCGATTATTAGCCGCTGAGATTGGTGCATTTCTTACTCCGTTGTTTGTATGAGCTTTTGCCTCACTGGTCCGCTGTCGTACGGATCTCCTATTGCTGTTTCTTGATTAAGGGCAACCAAGCTTCTGGACTTTCTATTCTGCTATCCCCGTTGATGTTGTGAGAATGTACTCTTATGTGAATTTCTTCTTTCACTCTGTGTGTGTTACAGTGAGGATCACGATCAATTACCAATAGCAAAATACCTGCTTTACATGAAGTAGAAAAATTAAATGATGCAAGTCACAGGTTCTACAGTTTAACAGCTTTTCTGTGTCAAGCCCATTAATGGCTTTTCCTGGCTTAATAACTATTATAGATTGTTAGAGGACATATCTGGTTGCAGGTCTTCCAGACCTACTCCTTCCAGCTTCAAGTCTAATTGGCTCTGAAACATGAGGAGCCGCATAAAGTCCCTTTTCTAATTATCTTGAGTGACGGTTGCTATACTCAATTTCCTGTTAGAATTTTACCTCCGACCTCGTGCATGTTAGCAGGGGTCAGATTAGCTGTCATCGGTAGTGATCTTCACAGAGGCGATGAAACAATTCTAAATTTCGCAACTGTCTGTTAATATGGTTAAAACAATACAAGGTGGGGTAAACACATGTAAATAAAGTCGAGCGCGGTCTTTTCAACTATTCTCCGGATCGGATCAGCCCGATCAAGCCACCTTGTATGGAGTATCCTGGTCGAGAATTTCTGTGTTGATTCGCGATCAAAATCGCTTTCCTTAGAAGCGATTGGTATTTCAAGAACATTTAAACAGATCGGACAGGTTAGGAGAATTCAAGCTCCTCTTCTGAAAACCGGAGATGGCCAGCCAAATGCGAGGCCAATTCAGCCTTAGATCAGTAGGTTTACCTTGCGACACATTAATTCTGGTTTGTATAATGACTTGATTAATCGTAAGACTCCTTGAAGGTAAGCACAGTGTTCGATTTTTTCCCTTTAATTTATTTATTTCTGCTTCGAACATATCCGCGCCAAAACCTCCTAATTAAATGCCCGCCAAATTTAATGTGGCGCTCCCGATCGTACAGCTCGTGTTTAGGAAGAAACAGGCCCAGCACAACTTCCACTGGAGGCAATTTTGTGTACAAAAAGTACCCTAATAAAGAAGTCGAAAAGCTCTATTAATTTCGTGCGACATTTTCTTGATAAACAAAGGAATGTGTTGAAAATTTTAGACGTCCGTGTTTTATATTACACATACACACGTGGTAGCCAAATTGCTATATCTCTGATCTTTTTCTACAACTGTTTTGCTTGTTGCCGATGTTTAAATGCTTCATCATGATCCAGTGCGATTTATAGCTGTCACTTCATGCTCAGATCTTTGTTTCAATTAATGAGAAAATTACCTTACAGTTAAAACACTCTTTGAACAACAATAAGGCCAGTAATTATCGCGTAATATTGCGTTGTTGCATGCGTTCTAAACACAGCCGGACGGAGCTCTGCCTATGAAAATAATCGTTTTCCTAGTATCGAATAGGCGGATATGACTCCCACTGGTAGCAAATTGTGCTACAAAGCCATTAATAAGGGCTATTCCATGCAAGTATAAACCTCATAAAAGCTTTTTATTTTGATAAAAAATGAAATGAAACGCGTTAAAAATATCAGACGCTCGTGTTACCCATACCCCTACCGACCTACCTAAGGTACTTCACAGAGAGAGGGTTGAGTGTTAAATTTGCTCGTTATTTGTAAGGCCCTAAATCTAAGTAGCTTTTTTTTTCTTTTAAAAATTTTTACGGAGGAATCGAAATGAGTTTTGGTTGATTGGTTGTGTCCATCGCGGTTCATCCCTATTTGTTTTCTTTTTCTAATAAAATACGACTGCGCAAACGGTCTCTATTATTTTTCACGAGCACAGAGCTTTGATATAATTCACCGACAACAAATTCATGAACATGGTTCAGGGTATTCTGTACGTGCTTTTATGTTGGGTGTGTCGCCTGATTAAAAGCGAGCGATCGGGTGAGTCGCCTTCGCTTAGTGCAAGAAGACTTTGTAAAACGTGTATATTAAATGAATCCTGTAAAAAAACGAGGCCTTAGGAAAGTTTATAAGGTAAAATAGTCTTGGAAAACGGTTTGCCAAATATATTTTTCTTTTGTTTGGGACTTGCTAAGATTGTATTGAGTCAATTAGACGCTTAGAATTGGTAATTGAACTTATTCTTTGGGTGATTCAAAACAAAACTAAACAACGATCAAAGTTCCGTCTGCACGTGCTCTTCTGGGTGAGTCGCCTGAAAAAGCAAGCGATCGGGTGTGTCGCCTTCGCTTAGTGCAAGGGAACTTGGTTGTTTATGGCTCGTGAAAAATAATAGAGACCGTTCGTGCAATGGTATTTTATCAAAAAACAAACAGGGGGAACCGCGATGGACGCAACCAATCAACCAAAATTCATTTCGATTCCCCCGTAAAATGTTTTTAAAAGAAATTAAGAAAGCTACTTAGATTTAGAAATATAAATTTCGGGGGAGCAGAATTAAAAGCGGGACTATTCCTTTTTTTGAGAAAAGGCCGGTGAAGTCTCCTATTTAAATTCTGCTCTCCAGAGAAAGCTACTGTAAAAACTATTTGAATTTATAGTTAATGTAAATTCTATTAAATTTAAATCGCTGCACTTCGTTCATCTTCGGTAAATAAATGCATATTGATTCTGACGTATTCCCTGTTTGTTGCAAAACTCCTCTACACCGCCACAAGTTTTCCAACACTTACTGATGCACTGTTTTGGAGCGATTTTCATTCTATCAGGTTCTATTTTTTAGTTGTGTTCGTCTCATCAGCTTTTTAGTAGTTTGTGGTAAAATGAGCGGTTGAAAGATATGTCGGAAAAAGCATCACAGGAGGCCACGAAAGGAGATTCGCATTTTAGCTCAAGTATGGTTTCAAGCTGTCAACGGTCTATGCTTGGCTGAATTTAAACAATGGCCTTCTGGTCAGATGGGGGACGAATTTTCCCCCATATTTTGGTCGCTAAGGCTTGCGGCTCGCCATGAGTTGTCCGCCTAAGCTTGCTCCCCTTCCTCTTCGTCACCACCTGATGCAACTGACCCCTGGAGCAATACAACTAGGCTTTGCTCTTCAAGCCAGCTCAAACAGAAGTTGTTTCCATCTTTCATGATTTGAACTTTCCCGATGATACACTTAGGTGAATTTCTATCGTCACGGTGCCCAGTCTGGTATACAAGGGGATCTTCTTCTGACTGTTCCAGCCATCTCAAACCAATGTGATCCCAGGAAAGCGTCCCCCGGCGTTATGGTGGAGATCTTTTAAAAGAACTACAAGGAAGCAAGGGATGATATACCTCTTGTAATTGTGGTTGAGAGCAACTACGTCTCCTTTGAATAAATAATCTCATATTCTTCGGCTGGGTCTTGAACTGTAGTTTGTCCTTCACTCCCTTGTACCTCTTTTAGCAGATCGACTTCTCCATGTGCCGACGCATTCCTTCTGAACATACTCAGAGCAAGTGCAAGTGTACCAATTCTTTCTTTGGTCTCTCGTTCGTTGCTGTCGTAAACCCCGTCCGAATTCTTTCGCAAAGCCCTGCAATGCCTTCTTTTGTCGCTCCTTTCCCTCCACGCTCGTTTCCTCGTCCATATCTTCCTTAAAGTGTACTCTTGCCGTGCGACTTTCGAAGCCATTCCGGTGCCTTTTTACCCAGCTTTCTCTGTGTGTAATGGCTTTGAGGACCGGTATAAGAGATAAACGAGGATTGGTAGAGCCTCTCTATTGATTCTAAAAGGCGCGATGCGCAGGTGTTCTCACTTCACTGAAAAATTCAGGCTCCAAATCTAAGGAGGTGATACCTTTCGGGGCCAACCATTACATAAGCCGAGGCCGAATATCCCAAAGGGCCGAAAAAATTCTTGTAGATCAATATTGTCACTAAAGTCTGTACATTTCGTGCAAAACAAAATTGCTGCTGCACGAATGAGGTCCGAAAAAATCTTGCATGAAAAAAGTAACCCATCCCCGGCTCAAAAATCAAATAGTGGGCCCCTTACTGGTGGCCCTGCATGCTGAGTGCTATGATATATCAGGGGCACCCAAGGTCAATTTTCGGAAAATATCTGTTCGGAACACAATTTGAGATCTAGAATTTTCGGAAAATGTTTTGTAAAATTCCTTGCTTGCCTGCCTTTCCTAGGATTTTCCTCTTCCCGACTTATCTAGGAAGATCGAAGGGCCTCTGCTCGCAGGGTACTCCGAGTGGAGCACTCCCATATTTTCTGTTTCCTGTAGTTTTGATTACACCGGATTTATCAAAGAAGTGCAGGGTCGTTGGATTGATGTCAGCTATTTCGGTGAGAAAATCATTCAACCTGTGTTGTCTCAGGAGTTGTGGATTCAAGTGGAAAGGCAGGGGCACCCAACGACAATTTTCGGAAGAATATCTGTTCGGAAGACGGTTTGAGATCTAGAATTTTCGAAACATTTGTTGTAAAATTTCTTGCTTGCCTGCCTCTCCTAGGATTTTCGAACATCTAAAAACCGGTATAATAGCCCATTTTTAACGGATTTTTACCCTAAAAAGGTCACCCAGAATTTTCGGGAGCCTCTTTTCTAGCTGAAATTTTCGAAAAGGTAAGTTTTGATCCTTATAATTTTCGGATCACTAGACTTTCAGCTAGGAAATGAGAACAGATGAAAAATTTTTAGGGGATAAAAATATGCCTGTATCTACCGTTTAAATACTAAAATACGTTTAAAAATGCTATGTTTAAGTGGTTTTGAACTATATTCTCGTTGGGTGCCCCTGGAAAGGCTGTGAGTGAGTGAGTAATTTCCTTTCTTGTCATCTGATCACAAGATCTTTGCCGAGACTTTATTGATCTGTGATAAGCTACGTAAATTAGCGGGATGGACAACAACATCCAGTAAAAGTCTCTGTTGTATTTCGCTCGAGAAAATGCTTGGTTTTCTTACTTTCTGTACTTCTGTATATTCTAAGGCTGCTTCATCAATTTTTGGCCTAGGATAGTCAACTCTTGCGGCTCTAAGTGATGTATTTTGTTCATTGTATCGGTTCGTATCACTTTTTGCACAAAGCCAGGACTCGAACAAACTTCCCGTCCGATTTCGCGGTGATCGAATCCATCATAATAAAGGTCTAATACTGGTCTCCTTTGCATCTCAGGAAGAGGTCTGCCATTATTAAAACATCCACCGGACCTAATCAGTCTCAGTTGAACATTAGCTGGCGTAAAACAGTAAATATATCTTCTGTTAGGAGAAACTTGCCGTAATGGTTTCATCTACTTATAGCAAAGGCAAAAAACGGTAAAAACTCTACTTACAAACATTTGTAACCCGAGCGTGTAGCATTGTAGAAGTTTTAAGAGCCTTCTTTGATCAGTATTATAGAATCTTACTGAGTAATAGGCAAGTTTCGTATCGCCCGACGGCCCTGGGACGAGCACGATTGCGAGGCTAATGCGGGTCAAGTTCTTTGCAAAAACAAAAACAAACACAGGTAATTTGCCGCTAATAGCTGGAAAACGATAGAACTCTTAAAAATAGTAAGATTTCAAAGCTTAAACTTTACCAGTAAGCCAAAGGGATATCTGTTGCAAACAACAAAACTGTGGGAGAAGCTGATCGTACTTAACAGAAGAAAGAAAAAAGTGACGAAGCCAAAAGAAGAAGTAAACTTTTCAAGCTTGAAAAGGGTAAAGTTTGTAAAAATGACAATACAGTATTTCATTCCCTTTAATTATCTCACTTCTAAGTATTCTATTTTACTCTTGTGTACATATGTAAAATGGAGTTTATATATCTTCTGTAAAAAATTTTGTGCTCGAGCTCTTGTCGAGTGAAATGTGCGCACGTTTTTCCTTATGTGACTGAAAATTTTGATAAATAATGTACGCTAAATGTAAGCTTATTTACATGTATGCTGTTTTAGTCATCTTCGTTTAAACTGATTTAACTTCCTTACAGTGCAAGGAATTTATGCAGAATGTCTGCCCCGTCGGGTTTATTTTTTTTTTTCAAATTAAACACACAAGAATTTGCGTTCGCTTGCGTAAGAAAAAATGTCAACTAAAAAGAAGGTTTCAGATTAACTTGCAAGCTTTTGACAAGTACGTACACTCCAAAGGAAGGTATGGTTTAAAGATAGTTTTAACCATCACTGAAAATAACATTAAAATGGCTTCAGGCTATTACCTTGTTTAAGGATTTTAAAATTTTACTGAACTCACTCACCGACCACTATTTCGGTCAATTTCTGGTTATGCTCGTTGTTTTTCTTAGTGATGACGAACTGATTTTCCTTTTGCTGTTAGAAACAATGATGTTTCAAGCCTGTAAGTACGTTTTGAGACCTCCAAAACCTTTCAACGTTTAAAATTTTCTTTTTTTTCGCCGACTCAGCCGCAGCTTTCTCATGTTTGTTTATCTTCTTGGTGAGAAGTGACCAGCATTAGCCTCGCTTTCGCTCAAAAACAAGCGCTCGTCCTAGGCCGCCCTGGAATTCGAAACTCGCCTATATACTCGCTTATATTATTTTACAAACTGTGAACTAAAAGAAAAACGACAAAGCAAGTCAATTGGTGGTTCACCGCCTAACTTTCCCGCCAATATCACGCGGTCATCAAACGTGTCAAAAATATGTCAAAAAAAATATCAAAAGTTTTGTCTGGTGTTCACGGTAGCGCGCGCAGCACAGTAATACTGACCTTTAAGGTGGCTCGACTGGATTTTTTGGAGTTGATACCTCCCAAATTCTATCTTTTTGCTAAATGTGCAAGTGTATCTGAAACTTGATAACAATGCCAGTGAATAATGAGGACGCTCGCTTGTAAACACAAAATTTGGGGGAAAAATTGGCTATATTTGAGGCCCTATTTAAAAGCCTTCCCTGTTTTCAATGTTCTTAAAACTTGCAGGGAATATGTTTTGACGATTGATCTCCGAATTGCCGAATTTATAAAAAAATTTATCGAGCGGTTTTTGGAAAAATGCGAAATTTTTAGGCATGGAACAAATTACCTCCAAAAACTGTATCAAAAGCATCTGAATGCAAGTTAATAGAATCCTTCTTACTCGCGATCGCCTAGAGCAATTCCCCTCTTTTTTTGTATGCAGTTTTCAATGGAATCAATCCACTATGAGATGAAGCCGCGTTCCCAAAGCTTGTCATTTTCTTAAAATATTAGCGAATTGTGCGGCTAGCATGCTATTTCACTGTTTTTATGATTCTTAAAACTGCATTTCAAAATATTTCGAAAACGCTCTCATAGAATTTCTTCAAACTTTGCCATAATGGAGGCAATTATGGCAGGTACATACTCCCTTAAACGATTTCTTCAAAAAACTCCTGGTACAGAGAAACACAAAGATAAATGAAAAACGTAATGGCGTCATTACGTTGCCATGGCGACTCCGATTGCAATGAAACCCAGATCATAAGAAATTTCCATCTTTATATAATACAGTTGTGGTAACCTTTTTTCCATATCTTTACTCATGCCGACGTAGTTAAGGCTCAAACTTGGGAGGTATCCCGCTAAAAAAATCCAGTCGAGCCACCTTAATTTCGTCACGTACATGTACATGTACTATGCAGACTCTGCTTCAAAATGATATTCTTTTATGGGATTTGAGCTGTCTGCTCGTCATGTCCGACTACATTTAGCATTTTATCAGCCATATTAGGCAAATAATACCCGCTAACGGACTGTTTTAACAATTAAAATTGTTTCCAGGTATGAAATAATGATAACAATAATTAATCCTGACCCCACAGTCACAGATGCGGTGCGGGGAGTTTTGATATTTTAAGTTTGGCCGTTATGCTTTTGGTGATAAGGGAAAGTTCATTTAATATGACAAGGGGGGGGGGGGGATGAAGATATTGAGGGGGGGCTCCGAAAAATTTTAGACACCCGAAGGGGGGGGCTCTGAAAAAATTGTTGCGCTAGGAGGGGGGCTCCGAAAATTTGTATACTTCAAAACCAACACATGACATCATCATACAGATCGGATGGTTTTCAACTCAACAATTTAATGACCTGTGCAACTCAGCTATATCACGTGGTTTACAGATATAACAAATGTAGTCTCAGTAATTATTACACTCTTGTTCATCCCAAAAATGCTTTAGAAAATTGTATCACAACTGTATCTCAAGTTTGTCATAGTATAAACCATTGAAGACAGTAACGGTAAATATATTTAATACAGTCTAGCGGTCTTTTTTCAGGGGAGCAAAGGAATTGAAGGGGGGGGGGGGCTCTGAAATTTTTTCGACTACCAAGGAGGGGGCTCCTAAAAAACTGAACCGCTAGCGAGGGGGGCTGCTAAAATTTCAAGCTTCGAGTTTCAATATCTTCATCCCCCCCCCCCCCCCCTTGTCATATTAAATGAACTTTCCCTAAAAATATGAAAATCAGGGGCGGATACAGGATTTTTTTAGGAGGGGGTGCACTCGTCTCTTGCTCTACTTCAACACCAATAAACCACATAGTTTTTTTTTTTTTTTGCAGAATACCAGTTGTATTAGAAAACCGCAGGTCATCTCAGGGGGTGGGGGGGTGCGCACCCCCTGCACCCTCCCCCTAGATCCGCCCCTGAAAATCAACATACGGTCAAACCTGTATTAAGCGGTCACCCACGGGGAATGGCTAAGTGACAGGTTAATACAGGTTGACCGCTTAATACAGGTATCGTAAAATTCCACATCAGGGTTAGTGGGAATGGCATTTTATTTGATAGTTGATTATCTTTTGTATTTTTAAATTCAAAACACAAACAGAGGAGCTGGTTATGGTTTAGAACTGCCTTGTGAATATCACTTTGAAGAAGACAGTTTTTCGAGCAGTTGGTTAAAAGAGAAGCTAGTTTAATAAAGATCAATTTGATGTTCAATGTTGACACTACGGTTAAAATAACCGAACGTCACCGTTCAGACAGTTGATTTCGAGACATTTGTGGAAACAAGTTTACACTTGTGATTTTAACTTTGCTGTACTTGACTCCCAGAATTTATTTTTTGTAAACAAAGTGGCCGTTTTATACAGGTAAAAACAATAAACCAGCATTTTGGGACCTTAGAAAGGGTGACCGCGTCCGCTTAATAGAGGTGACCGTTTAATGGAGGTCAAGTTTACAGTCTTACAGTAAATAAGCGAAGCGATTTCCGGGCTTTGTCAGGTGACCGCTTAATACAGGTTTGACTGTGTAGTAACTTAAAAACATAGTGTATTTAATATACATGTAAGATTACAAAAAGGAAAATTTGAAAAAGCAACAAATAACGAAAACTATAAAGAATTTTAAAACAAGTAATCAAAGGAGTGTCCACGAGGTGCTAGAAAATTTTATCACGGGTGATGATGGTAAAAAATCCTGACAACGTTCTTGAAACCTTAGAAAGATACTCTATCCCCCGCAAGCCATCCAGACAGACTCTGGAATCACTCTATACCAAGAACCGTGTGCACTCCCCCCCCCCCTTTACCCGCCACCCCCTCCTCCCCCCAAATTCCTGTGTGCATGGCCCTTTTGTTGTTTGCCCTAAGTAGGGTGTTAAAATATAGATAGTAGTTCCAGACAGGGTATGTATATTAGGGTTTTCTGTTCTAAACAAGGTCAGGGTTTCAAACCCTCAGCGGCTCCCCATAATAATAAAATAATAATAAGTCTCTATTAACTAGTTATATGACAATTGGCTCCCGGCAAAACTTGGCAAAAGCCAAGTTCATGAATCTGAAGATGGATGATAGACTTATTGAACAAAAACCTTCTACTAGGCTATTGAATTGGGGGTTCATAAGGATGAAATGCTAACCTGGGATAATGAGATCAAACATATTTCATCTAAATTCTCTAATGGCTTGCGAATGCTGTATATACTTAGCTAGAAAACTTACCGATAATCAAGAGACTCTTAAAACTGTTTACCATTCACTTGTCCAGCCCTACTTTGATTATTGATGTTGTATTGGGTGACTGCTCCAAAACACGTGCTGACAAATTGCAAAAGTTGCATAATAGAGTAGCACGCGGATTATCACTCGGGCTGATTACTCTATCAGATCATCAGAACTAAATTCTTTAGACTGGTCAACTTACTAGAAAGAGGAAAAAGGCACGTATTAGTTACGATGTTTAAAGCATTCAATAATAATTGTCCGACGTACCTTCGGGAACAGTTCCATAGAACCTCTGAAGTTCACAACTATAATTTGAGTGGTTCTAACTATGATCTCCAACTACCGCTACCTAAAACGAATTTTCTTAAGCGTTCATTCGCTTATCGGAGTGCAATGGCTTACAACCAACTGTCAAATCAAACACTAGAAATCTTACTAGCTTTAAACTCGCGATATCCTAAGATATAACTTTTTATTACGTTTTTATCTCATTTCTTTAATGACTCATTTCTTGTTATTGTATGGTATTTCAAATTATTACTATTTTTATTGGTATCATTAGCCTTGCTTAACATAAAACTAGATAGTCACGATTAAATAGAGTCGACAGAAATCGATAAAATTGTAAATTCTTATGCTAAATCATTGTTAGTTAATCACTAGTTTTAATATTTATAACTTGTAATTGTTACACGGCATGTCTGAAAACCAGCTCGTTGAGCCATTTACCGTGTTTAAATAATGTTGATTGAATTGAATTGAATTGAATTTGAATTGAATTCGTCAAAAGATAAAAATACATATCTTTTGTTACATGTGCATTTATTTAATTATGAAATTTTACATCTTAAAAAAAGCACAGGTGTTAGATTAGAATCAGACGAAGCGCAGACGGATGATGCAATATTAGGTAGAACTATTGTGTTAAAGAGATCTATTTCTGACTGAGTGTACCCCCCTTTGTGCAGCGTTCTAAGGATATGTAAAATATTGGTCAAGTACCACCCCCCTCCCCCCGGAGGGGGGGGAAGGAGCCAACACTGACCGACTATGAAGTCTAGTGATTACGGTTTTTTTCGGTTAGGGATCTACAGTCGAAGCTCCGTAGGCGGACAGTCACCCTTGGGAAGCGAAAAAGGTGTTGGTAACTGGAGCTGGCCGCTTTTTTAATATAAGTACGGTTCCCAATAGCGGTCATTAGATAAAAATAAATAAAATCCTGTTGCTGCCATACTGCTGTTCGAACGATGTTGCATCAGCTAAATGATCTAACTCGTGTAACCCTGAAAGTGACCGTGGCCGCCTACGGGAAGGTCGAAATGCAGATCGAGTTTGTATCAGGAGTGAGAAACGAGGCTTTTGTGGGGACCGAAAGCAAAGCTGTTCGCTTACGACGTGTCCGTTAAGAGAGCTTCCACTGTCCTTGGTAAACTGAGGCCCGTTTCAAACGTCGTGCTACTGCCGTGCCGAACTCAATTGATCGAATTAAATTCGACTTTAGGACAACAGTAGCGCGACGTTTGAAACCAAGTCGTCAGTTGAGTCGTGCTACTAGCTCGACTTGGTTTCAAACGTCGTGCTACCGCCGTGCCAAACTCAATTCATAAATTATAAATACATTGAAAAGTTTGCTAAACCGTTTCTTGATTTTTGTGTTTTGTTTTCTTCAACAGCCGTGCTATTCGACTGAATTAAATTGGACGTCTCAAATCAAGTTGTACTAGTGTCGTGCTGCAGTCGAGCTACAGTCGAGCCAGCTTAGCACGGCAGTAGCATGACGTTTGAAACAGGCCTGATTCACTCCGTTTGCTATCCTAATCACCATTAGACTTCAGGTGAAACTTCAGAGTCATTCGGCGTTCGGTGGCGATTCGATCGGCGTTCTGCAAAATACCCCTGCCGTAATTAATTGAATCGGAATCATTTCGAGTTGGGTCGAATTATTTTGTAAAAATGTACGGTAAACCTAATCATAGTGAATGAATCAGTAGAAGCTAGATAAATTTAGAATCCGTTCGATTCGCAAGTTTCAATCGAATCGGTTGTTAGCCGTACGTCCTAATGAAACTATATTTAATACAAGTATTCTTTCTTTATATACATACCAGCTGAGTGCCTCGATTGACGAAGATCGTTAGTTATGCGTCAACGAAAAAGCAAATGGAAATTTCTCCTCCTGTGAATACACTTTGAAGAACAACAAGAAGTATCTTCTTGCGACAAAGGCGCTGTCTGCAGCCAGCATCCCAAAGGCGGAAATAAGGCGGAAGTCATTGCGCAATAGCTCTTTACCAGGCCCCTCTGGCCAAAGCCCCTGCTGGGGTGCTGTCTGCCTCTCGCTAAACCTCATTCAGCTTTTCGTCCAGCCGTATCCCTTACTTTCCGAACCGCAAATGACAACAACAACAACAACAACGTTTATTTCGATTGTAGACAACTAAAAGAATATAGATTGAGAAATACAATTATTATTATAAAAGTACATACAGTAGTGACACCCAATGAAAACCATCTGCTACTCGGGCTACTGTAACGTTTGTTGGGTTTTATCATTCAGACAGTCAAAGTGCAAGGGTTATGAAGCCCGTAGGAATTCCTTGTTGTATATATGTTTTTGTTAGCTTTTTGGACTCCAGCGGTACAAATTTAGGGTGCGTTTCTTTACTAAAATCCAAATTTCCAATTATAATCCGAAAACGGATATTTTGTTCCTTTGCTAAAAATCCAAAAACAAATTATTGATCCACATGCTCCACAACGGAGGTGGATTCTTTGGATCCTATCAAAAACCGGATACCTTGGATACATTATCCGAAGGGCTTCTCTACTACAGATACAAACTGAGGATGAATGTTGAAACAATTTTAATACATACATCAGCTGTTTGATACCCTGGGTGCCAGAGAATTTTCATGCGCGGTTGCTCATCTTTAGTCAAGTACGAGGGTCTCAATAGGCTCTTTGCATGGCTTGATCACGTGACCAACTTTCCGTAAACAAGAAAACAGTTCACTTTAGGAAAATTTTTTTAGGACAGGCTGATAGAGCATATTAAACTTAGGTAACCTGAGAAATTTCAGCCGTATTTCTCAAAAGCAGCGATTGTAACGGCCGCCGAAAGTTAGAAGCATTTGTATGAGAAAAACAACTCAGTTGCCACCCAGTCACGCTTGCATGATTTTCGGTTAAATTTCAGAGCTCTTGACGATTGACGGCCATTAAGTGAAAATGTTGTGTTTTTTAGATTATCTGGGCCTTTCACTTAAAAAACTTTCAAAATAATTTCAGATATAAGCAAGTTCTAAGGTCCTGTAATGTCTAAAACGAGTGTTTTTGAGAACATGGGAATTGATTTTCCAATTTGGAACTCGATTCTTCAGGAGCCAGAAGTCCATGACGATTAGCTGAAATACTACAAAAAAAAATCAAAGAAAGACTATCGTCAACTCGTGGGTACGTTGTTTAGAAAATAATCAATTAGTTATCAACTCTGGATTTCCCACAGTGAATTTTAGGAAATGATAGAAATTCATATTATGAATATACTATCCTTGCTCTGGAAATACAATACTTTTCTTGCTGTTTATTGCACTTTAGTAACAGTTATTTAAGTATATATTTAAAAAAAAAAAAAAAAACAGCAAAACAAATAAGCAAACAAGACAAAACAAAAAAGAAAAAAAAAGGAAGAATGGATAGGATGGTTCTTAGCAGGATTAGAACCCGGTACCTTTGGTGTGACCCGACCTCACATAGCCACTACGCCATTGAGGATGGTCAGATGACTCGGCGAAAAGTCTCAAATTTAATGCCTTTTCCATGGAACTTCCGCCGGCAAACGACCGGGGCAAACGATCGAGCCATAAAAACGACTCGAAGCAATGGGATGAAATTAAGGCTAATTGAAACCAGGCTACCAGGCTACTGACAGTAAAAAACAATGTAAACGCATTTCATGGCAATGAAAGAACATATGCGATACAAACCCGACACAACTCCTCCGCGAAGTAGGACGCACAACATTAGCTTATGTTTTCTTATCTCGATTTCCGCTGTTATTTTAAAAAGGTAATGCTCAAACTCACATCCATTTCCCCCCGTGATCTTGGGGAGTCCTTAAGAAGAAGAAGAAGAAGTGCCTTTATTTACCATACATTTCACCAGTCCGTATTTTATAGTCCGTATTTTATGCCCAGTCCGCAGTCCGTAGTCCGCAGTCCGTGTTTTATACTGACCGCCATAAATTCATTCATACACATAACCTACTACAGTACTACAAGGTAGGAGATCAAGCCAGCGTCGTTGAAGGAGTCGAAGAGCAAATGCTCATCTTCTTGTCAAGTTTAACGCCTGGACGGGTCAAAGGCTTTTGAATCGTACTAATTTGAAAGATTCCGTCCTGTCGTAAATTTGGGAAGACCTCTATCCTAACCGTGCTGTAGCGCACGATGCACGTTCGCACCGAGGAATTTGATGCTACCGAACTTCGGCGAGCGCGTGCTTCTTTGGAAACGATAGATCTTCGCGCTCTCGAGTTCGGACCCGATTAATTACGAAGTGCGTCTACTACGAGTGAGTGAGTGACTCATTTGCATATCTCAGTCCCTGCAATAACTCGTGGTACGCTCGCGCGTACCCACGAGTTAAAAAGCAAGATCGAAATGCCTTTTTGACGTTTAATATATCAATCTGCATTTTTGATGGTTGATGGTCAATAACAACCTTTTTGGCCGGCGGCTGACGCTTTTAAAAATTTAGGCTGCTCCACAGCTGACGGTTAACCCCAATGAGACCCTCTAGTACGAGCGCCTGCACAACTCCCTGCTCGCGGCTTCAAAGCTCTCATACTCACATATCAGATTTTCGAGCAAAAGAGACAACTCGCAGTCTACACCCTTAAAGTTATTCCAAGAGAAGAAAGCCCCAGAAAAAACCCCGTGATCAAAATAGCTGACAAGAAAGTCGATGGGGATGACAATGGCTGTCCTCGAGGGTCGAGGAAACGACCTAGGTGTGGAATGCTACTACGCGTTTTCATTTCACCCTACAGAAAGGTTAACAAACGCCTAATTCTTGTGGCACTTTTAATTATTTCAAATTACCAAAGCAACGTGATGTCGTTAAAACACCCTTCTTTTTTGAGGCGCTGATGTTCTCAAAGCCCCATTTTTATCGCTAAACCGTAATTAGCATGCGAAAATTTACCTTCTTACAAACTCAAACAAAATTTCATTTAGTTGAAATGAGAAATATTGGATAGTCGCTCTCTAAACAAATGACTACGCGCAAGGAGAACGGTACGGACGAGATCTTCAACGCTTACGCAAAAAAGCAAAGAAAATAAAGTTAGCCCATAAATAAAAAAAAAATGTTAGATACTCCGTTACAAACGGTGAACAATTTTATTTCAATCACGTGTCCATAACACGACAGACGAAGGTTTACGTATGTACAACGCGTAATGTATTTGAGGATGGTTATAAAACATACTATTACAATTTAAAACATCAGTAAGGTTACTTATATACAGTATAAAACAATGTATTGAAATCCTGCAAAATAAATTGTATTACATGTGTGCCATGGGCTTTTCACTTCAAGACGAAAAGAAAAATGATCCTTGTGCTGTATTTTGATGTAATAATGATCGCCTTTTTCTAGTTTATTATTAGAAATATGGTCTTTCACTGTATATTTCTCGGGGAAAAGGCGATCATTATTACATCAAAACAAGGCACAAGGATCTTTTATCCCATTACAATCTTATTCTAAGAAAACTTTACGAAAAAATGTCCCGAAAAGCGCTCGAAAATGCAAACGAAATGTGCTCATGCCCCCTGGGCATCCTATAATACTCCTTAAATCGAATTAATTCAATATGGCCGCCGTATCGGTAAAAAGGTCTATTCATCAGCTTGGTTCGCCGGCACACGAATGACGTAGGGTTTGGCGAGGGGCAGCGTGATTAAACGGTTAGAGCACTGGAATCCTGGATTTGTTCACGGTAGTTCCGTGTTCAAATCCTCGGCCATGCTTGTAAATGGCCGACTGGTTTGCCTCCGGCCAGGTGGGATTCTTAACCTTGTGGGCCACAACAAAAACTACTTGTTTACCAGTAATTATGCTACTTATATATAGAGTCAAATATCTTTTTCAAAGAGGCCTAACACGATGGCTTAGATCGAGAGTTACTTCCCGACTTAAGACTCGGTTCACTGGGCAGTTTTCATGGACAGGGGTATGTTTTGGTGAGCGTTTCTAATTCCTTCCCTTCACCACACTTCAATCCACTAAGTCGTTTGACAATCACACAAAAACAACGAGATCAAACAATCTTAGAGTAGTACACTCAAAGCGATAGCCAAAGATATACCACGAATTCACACTTCCGTCAGGAGATTTGAGCTTAGCACCATTTTAGAGTGTTTAGCTGATAACCTATCAGGGCTACAAAGCTTTTTTTCTTTTATACCTCAAGAAAGCAAGGTGCAAAACAAAGCTAACTTTCTACACACCTTTCCTGTGGCGCCTTATTCGGAGAAGTGATGACTGTGATTTGACGAACGTGCCTTCTTTCTGAGCTACCTGTCACATTAACCGGCTATCACTGTTAAAACTGAGCTAATGATAACACTGAACTAACGCTAACATTGGGCTACTGTTAATACTTAGCTAATACATGTACTCTGCTGATGTTAGTAGTGAGCTAATGCTAATAGGGCGGGAATGTAAATACTGAGCTGATGCTAACACTGAGCTACTGTTAGTACTAAGCTGATGCTAATGCTTATCTAGTGCCAATACTGTTCTGATGATATTAACTACAAGAAGAAGCCAAGTCACTCAAGTAGTGTTTTTCTTTCACAAGTCTATTATATTTAGACATGTTAATCTCTCATTAATACAGAGACATTAAATTTGAAATAGTTTTGAATTTGTGTTAAATTAGGCCAGGTATGGACAGTAAAAATTGATGAAACTGTACGTCTACAGGTGTATCTTACTTTAAACAAGCTGCACAGGTTAGCTGCTTCACTCAATAGCTGGGTTACAAAGCAATCTATACAGCACTTACAGTCCCTGTCATCCCAATCGTCCTAGTTGTCCCAGTCATCCTAGTGATCCCAGTCAACCAGTCATCCAAGTCAGCCCAGTCACCCTAGTTTTCTTAGTCATCTTTAGGGACTGGTCAAAAAGTATGGGGGGGGGGGGGAGGGTGGGCCGGAGCATTGGGAAATGTGGTTGATAAAAAACACATGACCCACCCCCTCCCTTCGGCAAAAAAAAGGACTGACCCACCCCTAAAGCAAGGTTGGAAATTGCATGACCCACCCCCTAGTTAAAACATGGATGTTCGGTTTCCTCTAAATAATCCAATAAAACCTTGTTCTGTGCTTGACAAAATTTGTTGATACACTGCTACAAGCAATATCCAAATCACAGAAATCATACCTTTCACTGAAAAGACGAATGTGAAAAATCGAACATTTCTTGTTTCAATGGACGTAATGAGTCTTGACACAAATATACAGCAAAACGAGGGTATATTGAAATTATCTGTCACAAAGCATATGAAAATTTTTTACTTGCCAGAAATGATTAGATTAATTCTCAACGAAAATTTCTTCCTCTTCAGTGGAAAGCACTACCTACCAAACCATGGAACTGCAGTGGGCACAAAGACAGCAGTTTTGATTCCTTTGGCAATATTTTCATGACATATATTGAAACAACAAATCTAAGCAAAACTGTCTATAGAACAACAGTTTGGAAATGCCACATACACGATATCTTTTCCCTATGGGACATGAGTAAACCAGACATCGAAGCCTTTATTGAACAAGCAAGCTTACATCACCTAACTATTGAATTCACGACCGAAACATTTGACACTGAGACTGCGTTTTTAGAAACGGTTGTATACAAAGCCACAAGATTCAAGGAAAAATCTATCCTTGATGCAAAGACACATTTTAAAGAGACGGAAAGCTTCTTGCACACGCATTTCACCTCGTGTCACCCTCCAAATGTTAAAAAAGAATTTGTCAAAGGAGAAGCCTTAAGAATCCTACGAAAAAACTCCTCAGAAACAACCTTTGAGGAAAATAATTAAATTTTAAAAAAAAAAAACGCTTGACGGACGGAGGCTACCCACAATCTTTCAGGGGCACCCAACGTCAATTTTCGGAAAATATCTGTTCGAAAGACGATTTAAGATCTAGAATTTTGGGAACATTTGTTGTAAAATTTCTTGCTTGTCTGCCCCTCCTAGGATTTTTGAACATCTAAAAAAATGGTATAATTGCCCATTTTTAACGGATTTTTACCCTAAGGTCACCTAGAATTTTCGGGAGCCTTTTTTCTGGCTGAAATTTTCGAAAAGGTAAGTTTTGATCCCTACAATTTTCGTATCACAAGACTTTCAGCTAGGAGATCCGAACAGATGAAAAATGTTTAGGGGATAAAAATATGCCTATATCTACTGTTTAAATACTAAAATACGTTTAACAATGCTACGTTTAAGTGGTTTTGAAATATATTCTCGTTGGGTGCCCCCTATCTTTGATAGAAAACCTACTATCAGAAATAGAATTCACAAAAGGGAGTCTAAACTCCTAAAACAAAACAACAAGGAGGAAAAAGAAATATTGCCATTCGTGACACAATATCAGCCCTCAGTGTCTACTAGAAAGGAAGCTTGACTGAAAAAATGAAATTTTATACAAATCCAACTATAACTTCAGTAAATTTTTAAAGAACCACCAATCATTTCCTTACAAAAAAGGAAAATCGTTAAAGGACATGCTCGTTAGAGCCGAAAAAAAAAAAAGGTTAACAGAGGGTTCCACGCCCGTATAGATGTGCGGCTTGTCAACCTTTGTATTTTGTCGCACAACAGGTTTAATTTGTAAGTATTTTAGCAATAATTCCAGCTGGCGGTGTTTTATATAACAAGTGTAGTCAACTGTCTCGTTAGTAGTTAGTAAAAAATAGGGTGACCCACCCCCTAAGGGTAGCTGAAAATTGCACGACCCACCTGTTGCACAAGGCTCAAAACCTCATGACCTACCCCCTCTCTGCTCCAGCCCACCCCCGCCTATACTTTTTGACCAGTCCCTTAGTCATTCCAGTCATCCTAGTCATTCCATGCCAGTCATGTACTTAGTAATCCCAAAAATCCCAGTCATCTCAGTCATCACAGTCAGCAGTGCCATCCCAGCCATTCAAGTCGTCCTCGTGATCCCAGTCATCCTAGTCACCCTAGTCATTTCAGTCATCCTGGTCATTCAGTTATCCCAGTTATAGTGGTCATCCAAGTCATTCCAGTCATCCTAAGTCATCTCAGTCATCTTATTCATCCCAGTCATCCCAGTAATTCCAGTTATAGTAGTCACCCTAGTCATCCCAGTCATGTTATTCATCCCAGTAATTCCAGTCATTCCAGTTATAGTAGTCATGTTGGTTATCCTCATCATCACAGTCATCCCATTCAATTATTAAGTCAGTCATTTGAATAGATAAACGTGGTAAGAAAAAATTGAAGGGTACAAAATGGATTGCATATCTGCACTAACAGGTACTGTACTATAATAACAACCTTATAATAATTATTATTAAAATTATAATAATAATTATGATAATAATTAATATAATAATTATAATAATATTATTATTATAATTATTATTTATATTATTATTACTATATCAGCAGAACTTGGCTATTGGGTTAAATCTTGTGACACAGTTGAACAAAGCCGATCAATGCTAATCCAGGAGAAAACTAATAAAGACCACGGTTTTTGCATTTAAGTTTTCTGATCATATAAAGTACTTCACCAACAGGTGCATGTCTCTTGGAATTTTCAATCAAATCAATCAAATTATCTCTGTTCTTGAAACCAAAAAGATTTCAATGCATTTCAGCTGTCTTTGTGCTGTGATTCCCTGCAGACATACATTGTAAAACTGGTGATTGCAAGCAATTATTTAATGTAAAATGTTTAATTCACACAAAGTTCAACAGAAATGCTGAATGCATCTCTTAAAAATAATGAATCTTTTATTTGCTTGGTCTTGAAATACCAATATTATTTATTCAGAAGTCAATCATAAAACATTTTTTTCGACCCTGTTGATTCCTTTTAGACACTTTTGACATGCCAGTCACTGAATCACCAACAGCTGTAGCTGTTTAGGACAACACTCAATTGGAATGATCATATTCTGCAACTTTCTCACTAATAATAATATCTGATGATCTTGGGTTCAATTCAATAATGTTGATCAAGCTGTACAACTGTACTTGATTTAATTTATAATGGAATTTTGCTCTTCTATGTTACATTTTATTTTGTACCTTTTTTATAGTTTTTATTGTTGTTGTTGTTGTAGTTGTTTTATTGGAAAAAAGTGAGATTGATAAATTTCTACTCCCAGAAGTGGTACACTTGATGGTGAAGTAACTGTGAAATGAAAGAATTAGGTACAATATAATTATGTTACAACAGCTTTCCCTGGACTAGCTTAATCAAACTTTGAAATCACCCGGCCAACAATCCTGTTTATCTGGTTCACTCAAGAGCTGGATTACAAAGCAAAACATAGAGCACATACAGTACTGAAGATAACAGAGGCTCTTCGCTCATGAAAGTCCTTGTCCAGTCTTTCCGTGGCATCTCATCTGAAAACAAAAGTTTAAAATATTCAATGAAGTTCATCAGTTATTTTCAGAACAGACCAATTTCCTATTACATTCAAACCTTGCTTAGTTTACAGACGCCCGCTTAGTTTGGAAAGCTTATTCTGCTTATTATTATGGATAGTTTTGTTACTGTCAGGTGTGTGTGTTTTTAATTCCTTTAGTTTATTTATTTAGGTTTTTCCCTGTGTACTTTCCTTATTTTGTATTTATTATTTGGTTTGATTATGTATAGCTTTCTTTTGGTTTTATTGTGGTTATCAGAAACCTCTGTACAAGAAAACATTAAAAATTGAAGTTCATTGGAATGGAGTAAAGAAGTTCATTTGTTCAGGGTGTGATTAACAGTCAGACTCTAAACAATGGATACACTTGTTATTACACTTCTAAAAGTTTTATTATTAAATTGACCCCTGCTTTGTGGACCCCAGTCAGTCAGTCATTTACTTGCAGTTAGTCAGTAACTTGGTAAGTTACTCAGTTAGTCAGTCATTCAGCCAGTTGATTAGTCAGTCACTCAGTCAGCCAGTCAGATACCCAGTTGCACAGTCAGTCAGTTGCTCAATTATTAGTCAATATCCAGTCAGTTACAAGCAGACAAAGGAGAATTATATTACCATCTTCCTGCTATGCATTGTGATCAAATCTTACAAAAAAACAGATAATTTATCACAAAATCATTCTGTCATGCTAATGAAAGATGCAAAAGACCTACTTTACCTCCGAATCTTATCCGTAAAGCAATGAACATTTCTCCGCAACTTTAGAGGTAAAATTCATGTTTTCATCTTACAGACCAGAAAAATCACCCCATAATAGGCACAAGGAATGCTGGGAAGATGGTAATATCCTCCTTTCAAGTGGACAGTCAGCCAGTAACTTAGTTGCTCAGTCAGTCAGGCAAAATGGTTAGCAAAGCAAATTAATCAGTTGATCAGTCAGTCAATCAGTGATTTGGTCAGTAAGTAAGTCAGACAGTCACTTAGCTTGTTCCTCAGTTAGTAGGTCAGTTGCTCACTCATTGAGTTAGTCACTTAATAATGTTGATTTGTCAGTCTGTCAGTCACGTAGCCAGTCAGTTAGTCAGTACATTTCTTGGTTCAGTCAGTCACCCAGTCAGTTACGCAGTTGCTCTGTCTGTCTGTCAGTCAGGTAGCAATTCAGTTGCTCAGTAAGTCAGTCAGTCACTTATTCAGTTGAGCATCAAGATCATTATTAGTTACCCTTAAAGGCAAAATTTATTATTTTAATTTGTTCCTGCAATTTGTATAAACCAGTCTGACTCTTCTTTTTCATTAATGAGGGTTATACGGGATAACAAGGAATTAGAGGGGGTTAAAAGAGGTTATGAGGGGTTACAGGGGATCACAAGAGAATACAAAAGAGGTGACAGAGTGTTACTGGTTGAAGGGGGCTACTAGATGTACTGGTGGTTACAGGGTACTGGGAATTAGTGGTTGGTTTTATCTATTTTGGAATTATTGTCTTTTATTTTCCATTTTAGTTACAAAACATTTCTTTTTTTAATTTTTTTATATTCAGTTATTAAAGATTGATAAAATTCTAATCTTCCAACTGTGGCACACTAGATGGTGAAATAACTGTTACATGAGAAAATTTAAGGTATATGGTATAGCTTAATGAAACTTTTAACCAAACAGTTCTGTTTCTCTGGTTCACTTGAGAGCTGGATTAAAACACAAAACATACATGTACATGAGCACTTACCGTACTGAGATAACAGAGGCTCTTGGCTCATAAAGGTCCTTGTCCAGTGTTCCTGCGGCAACTGATCTGGAAACAAAAGTTTCAAATATTCAATAAAGCACATCAGTTGTTTTCAGAACAGACTGATTTCCCATTACATTCAAAGCTTGTCGTACAAACACCAGCTTAGTTCAGAAAGTTTATCATTACGGGCAGCTGGTTTCTCCCTGGGGAGACAACAAACTCAATACCGACAACCATGAGTTAATACGGACACTTTCTTAGTGCCCATATTAAAAAGGTTTGACTCCATCACATTCCATGAGTACCAGTGAGCAACCATGTTGGAATATTTTAGCACATACTGCACGATTACCCACCCCTTGACTGTCCTAGCAAATGGCACTCCTGCTTTGATTTCTGTACCCTTCCCTCCTTGAGAGACTTGATAAGGTGTTCAATCAGTCTGTCATTCTGTCCGTTATTCAATCAGTCATTCCATCAGCCAGTCAGTCAATCATTTGAACAATCAGCTAGTAAGTAAGTTACTCAGTCAGTCAGTAAGTTAGACAGTTAGCCAACTAATTTGCTCAGTCAGTCAGCCAGTTGGACAGTTAGCCAGTTACTGAGTTGCTCAGTTAGTCAGTCAGTCAGCTGATTAGTAAGTAAATTAGTCAGTTTCTCAGTCAGACAGTTGTTCAGTTTGTATGTCAGACAGTCAATTAGCTAGTTTCTCAGTTAGTCCTGAGCCAGTCAGTCAGGAGGTCAGTTACTCAATTTGTCAGTTTGCAAGTCGGTCAGTTACTTGGTACATGTAAGTCAGTTGCTCACTCAGTCAGTTAGTAACTGTTACTTAGTTAATTTGTCAGTCTGTCAGTCAGGTGGCCAGTCAGTCAATATGTTACTTGGTCAGTCAGTCTGCCAGTCAGTTAACTAGTCAGTAGGTCAATAAATCAGTCAGTTACTCGACAAGTCAATCAATGAGTCAGTCTGTCAACATATTAGCCAGTCAGTCAGTCAACAGGTTAGCCAGTCAGTCAGTCAATCAGCCAGTATATCAGTAAGCTAGTCAAATTGACAGCCACTCAATTGGCAAGAAGGCCATCCAGTCAGTCAGTAAAGCAAGTCAGTGAATCAGTCAGTCAGTTTTCCAGTTTGTCAGTCAACTGTATGTCAGTCATTCAGTAAGTAAATTAGTAAGTCCCTCAATTACAGTGTAGTCAGTCAGTCAACAACAAGTCAGCCATTTTGTCAGTCAATGAGTCAGTCAGTCACCAAATAAGTCAGTCAGTCCATCAGTCAGTTATTCAGTCAGTTAATCCATCAGTTAATCAGTAATATAATCTGCCATAAGTTGCATTGGTTAATAAGACAGTTAGTCTGTCAATCGGTCAGGTGGTCAGTCATATAATCAGCAAGACAGTCATTCAATTAGTCAGCTAGTCACTCATTAATTTTAGTTAGTTGGTCACTGATTCAAGAAAAAGGTCCATCATTCAATACATCAGTCCACTCAAATGGCATCATGTAGAATGTAATAAATGATAAAAAGAAGAACTTGGCATTATTATACCAACAATGTAGAACAGCTTGTTCAAAGCAGATCACGTATGAATTGGCATTTTGTCAGAAAAAAATCTAATTTTTTAAGATTTGATTTTAACTGTGCGCATGTGATTATCATAATGCCAATAATACAAAATAATTTATAAGTGAATTTAAAAATGATCAATTTCTTAGGTCCCATTTGTACATGTGCTACTTGTTAGAAAGAACTGTACACTCTGGCCTCAAACTGTCCTAGAGTTTTTAGCTGCTCTTCATGAAAAAATCAAAACAAACATTCATTTGACCACAATAAATCCATTCAAAAAATATGAGCAATATTTTAAACAAAACTATTATATATTCTTTCTTAGTTTGAGTTTGAAAATTGTGATGAATCTCTGTCTTCTCAGTAGTAAACAAGAAACAGCTCACCACATATTAACAACAAGAAGAAGCCAAGTCACTTAAGTAGTGCTTTTCTTTCACTTGTCTATTATATTGAGACTTGTATCTCTCATTAATACGGAGACATTAAATTTGAAACAGTTTTGAATTTGTGTGAAATTAGGCCGGGTATATGGCCACTAAAAGCGGATGAAACTGTACGTCTATCTTTCTTTAAACAAGCTGCAAAATTTATCTGGTTCACTCAATAACTGGGTAACAAAGCAATCTATACAGCACTTACAGTACTGAAGATAAGCTCAAAATCCTGGCTGTTGGTGTCTTGACACATCTGCTGGACAAATCTGATCTGAAATGAAAAATCAGTCATTTTGATCAGCAATTGCAGTAATCTTGATTCACATCGTGAAGGCAATAAAATTAATGCCCTTTCTTAGCATGAATCTCAGTATAATTTTTCAGCTGGCCAGTCGAGTCAATTAGTTGATGAGCTAGCCAGAAAGTCAAGCTTTCTATCAGCCACAGTCAGCCAGTCAATTGTTCAGTAAGTTAGTAAGCAGAGAAGTCAGTAAGTTAGTAAGCGGAGAAGTCAGTAAGTTAGTCAGCAAGTCAGCCGCCAGTCAATCAGTCAGAAAAGATGCAAAACAATCTTTAGTCATTGTTGTCGCCACTTTGTTAGTAAGGTAAAATTAACTTGGAAAATAGAAAGTCGACGCAAGTACTGGAACTCTACGGTTAAATACACTCAACATTGCAAATTCACTTTGTTGTATGTATTTAATTGATAGATTCCTGTAGTTTTTAAGATGCAAAGTCCCATTGCACTTTATAAATACTTGATATATCATTGAATGATTTTTAACCTTCAACTACTAGAAGCAACTTCAACTACTCATCTGATGTACATCTGTAACATATGTGTCATAGTGGATGTGTTTATAAGTGTAGAATTGTACATGACTGTCACACACTCAACTTGCAGCACTTCATCGGCCAATGGAAACTACTAGTCTACAAATTGAACTAGTCTATTTATCTTGGAAGTTCTCAAGTATGGGAAATGTGTATTTATTTTTCATACTGACATCTTCATTGACGTTTCCTTGATGTCATAGATTTGCAAGGTCTCGAAATTCGTTCAATATTTGGCTGGTATAGCAGTCAACACTTGGTCCATACGGTGACCTTTAAAAATTATAAATGTCGGTGGAATATCGGTCAACTGTTGGTGGTATATAATACAATGTGCTTTAGGGTCTTTTTAAAAGTGTCTAGCATCTTGAAAATGTCTAGTACAGGTGACCAAAAGTGCTATGGACCTTATGATATGACGTCGCTGAAAATTAATTGACTTCGCAACCTTTTAAACATTTTCACGATTATCCAAATTTGCCATGTTACATAAAAGAAGGGAACTTTGTTTGGGGCTGAAGAGAAGTGACCACGCCCAATTTCGGACAGTGACGTACAACAATTAATAGAAAGAAGCCTCTGAGAAGCAGGGGGGGGGAGAACAGGGATATCTACACTGCTCCTCCGCAGATGTTTCTAACCTAAGCTAAATTACGTCTGCAACACAGGCTACAGTCCACCAAGTACTCAAGTATTAGTGAACTATTGGTGGAATGTCAATAGCCTATCAATCGACATTTCAGCCAACAATTGGACAACCACAATCGGCCGACATATCAACCAACATTTGACTGACCAATACAACCAATATGTTGGTCAATATATCGAATGACACATGGGTCACTTTTTGGTCAATAGATCGTAATAGACCGATATGTCAACCGAGTGTCGGTCAATATGTCGACTGAGGGGTGCACAAATTACGAAGATCTGGAAACTGTCAGTCCGTCAATAAATCAGTGCACTCAAATTTAGGAATCAAAGCAGAACTTGGCATTATATGCTTATTATCTAACAATGTGGCACAGCTTGTTCAAAGCAGATTGTGTTGTTACTCCAGGTCCATACTTCTACTCCATAATTATCAGTCAGTCAATAGGTCAGTCAGCCAGCAGCTCAGTCAGTAAGCCAGTTTGTCAGTCTGTCAATGAGTCACTTAGTTAGTCAATCAGCCACTCACTCAGCATTTCAGCCAGTCGGTTATATTTAGTTAGTAAATAAGGCAGGCATTTAGCAGGTTAGTCAGTCAGTCAGTCAGTTGGAGACAATCAGTTTGCAGTCAGTAAAAACAGTCAGCCATTTAGCCAGTCACTGAGTCAGTCATCTAGTCAGTCACTCAGCAAGTCAGCCAGTCAGCAAGCCCGCCAGCCAGTCAGTCGGCAAGTCACCTAGACAGTCAGCAGGTCCATCAAAAAGTCAGTCAGTTGGTTGGTCGGCCAACTGTAAGCCACCCATTTAGGTAGTCAGTGAATCAATTAGTACATCAGCCAGTCAGTCTGTCAGTCAAACAGTCACTTAATTAGACAGTTAGGGAGTCAGTCAATCAGTCAGTTAGTTAGTCAGAAAATCAGCCAGACAGTTGACCAGTTAGTCAGTTAGTGAAATGGTCAATCAGTTAAATGAATATTGAACAGACCACTCTGAAAATTGTCAGTCAGTCAATAAATCAGTCCACTCAAGAAATATCATGTAGATTTCCAAACTATACTAAAACCAGAACCTGGTAGTATATACTTGTTATTTAACAATGTGGCACAGCTTGTTCAAAGCAGATTGTGTCTGCTACTTCAGGACAAAGATTAAAGATTTTCTGACAAATAGCAATATCATTGCTATTTGTCAGAAAATCTTTAAAGACTTAATTTTGACAGCATATTATCATTTGAACCTAAATATTTAGCAAGTTTAATAAAAACAAACTTAATGAACTTGATGCTGTCAATCAAGAATTAATTCCACACTGAATTTGAAAAATGTACTCTTTGACCTCAAACGGTCCAAGAGATTTTAGCTGTCTTGCATGAAAAGATCAGAAGAAACGTTTGTTTAACTTTAGATAATTATATCCACAAAAAATTGAGCAGTTAACAAAAATGTTTTATATTCTTCCTTTAAATCTGAGAATGTTGTTGAATAATTTTTCCTTCACTAGTGTATCTTTTGTTTTTCAGATACATTAAATTTGAAAAAGCTTTGAGTTTTGTGTTAAATTAGGCCAGATACATCCCCCAAAAAACTCACCAAGCCATGCTTCAATCTTACTTTGAACAAGCTGTACCAGCAGTTTAGTTTAAAATCTGGTTCACTCAGGAGCTTGAATACATAGTAATACATACAACAGTGGCAGACCCAGACCTTCAGATGGGGGGGGATCATCCAGAACCTGAGATCCGCCCTGGATCCGCCACTGTACAGCACTTACATTGCCGAAGATAATAAGCTCAAAATCCTGGCTGTTGAAGTCTTGACATATGTGCAGGACCCATCTGATCTGAAAAAAAAATTGATCATCTTCATCAGCAATCAGCAATCCTGCTTCTTCAGGCACAAACTCTAGGGTTGCGTTAGACTGGGAAATCCGGATTTCGATTTTGAAACCCGCATTTTGGATTTTGCAATCGCACACGAAATCTGAAAACGGATCTCGATTCCTTCTAGTTCTTATGATCAACTTCATCTCCCAAAATCTCAAATTTTCACCCACTCTCAAGTCAAAGGCCTGGCTACTAAGCATACAAATAAACAATTTGCTACATTGCACTTTTAATAAGACTTTAAAAAAGGCCAACTTGCAAATAAACCCTTCATACGCTGTTGGAAACGTACCGGTTTGCCCTTAAAAATCAAAGCGTTAAAAACTGCCTGAGGAGTGACTGTGAGATTGAACTAATGAAAGAGTTGTGCAATAAGCCTGATAAGCAATATTAAGCACATAAGCTTCGAGGCTGAGGGTCAAGATCTTACCAAATGCAGAGTAAAACATTTCCACAAGCAATCCTAAAACTGTTTTAAAAGATAAATAATACAGGTCTTACTGTCGGATCTACCCATAATCGCTACTAACCTTGCAAAGTAGATGAAAAACGGGAGAAAAACAACCATGCCTTCCGCGTGCCATCTTTGAATGAGTGTTAGTTTCCAGTGCTCCAAAACGTCCACAGTGCGCGGCCTCCTTTCTCCTTGCGGAAAAATAGGACCCCGATGGGTGCATGTGTTTGTTGCTAAAAAAGCACAATAGATATTCTATCTTTTTAGCGACTTCGTAGCTCAAATTTGAAAAAAACAAAGTTCATTAATAAATGGGCAGAAAAGGCAAACAATAGTGGGCGCTTGCTCGTTCTGGTGTTTTCTTTCTTTTTTGTTTTGTTTTGTTATTTTCTGGATTTAGTTAGAATAACAAATTAGCGGCGTCAATGAGGATAAAAAACCGTTAATTGAATAGTTTTTTTTCCTGTTTTGACTTGGCATCTTAGTTGTAGATGCCGCTGTTAAACTAGTGATTGAATCCTACAAGTTCATATCTTTAGAGATTCTGCCATTTCAGTCTGTTTTGCTTTTGCTTTTTACCTTACTGAACTCGAATAAGCGCCCCGGCGCTAATTAAATTTTTTCACACCCAAAATTCGGCGCTAATTGGAGGGCGGCGATTATTTGAAAGTTGGACGGGAAAAATAATTGTTTTCACTAGGTATTATAAGTATCCGTATTAAACTTACAGAATTTTAAAACGGGACCGGGTCGCGGTGCATATTCAGGTGCATAGCTTATAAACTAATTTTTGTCCCAAATACGGCGCTTATTCGAAGGCTGCACTTAATCGAAGCAAGAGCCATCATGGCTCTTGATTGAAGCCCTTATTCGAGTAAATAAAACATTTTAATTTTGGTTGTCCGAGTTTTTAGTTTTCAATGTTGCAATCAATCATTTACTCCGAATGTCATTTTTTGCCAGCCTGCACTGGTTGTCTTGCGCAAGAGTCATCTGGTATAGTGTAGACAGTCTTAACCCTTTAAACCCTAAGATCAAAATTTGAATTCTCATTGTTGCCCCCTATTCATTCCTACAGATGTAGTGGGAGAATTTGATAAAATATCAAGCAAATTTATCTTGTGTGATCATGTCAGTAATTCTCATGACGTGACCACTCTGTTTTACAAAGCATTGATATTACAAGGAGAACTTTGATGCTGTTCACTCTTAAGGCTTAAAGGGTTAAACCTGTGCTTTGTTCTGTTGAAAAGCACGCAGGAAGCGACTTGAGCACGAAAGAATTGTCGAGGGAAACACAAGACGTAGTCTTGTGTTTCTCCCTACTTCGTTTCCTTAATGCTTTTCAACAGAACAGAGCACAGTCAAGGCTTCTTTATTTGTTTTATGATAGAGAATCCATGCGTCCCTACGCATTACTTCACTCTTTTTCATCCAATCAGAGTGCGTGATTTATCTGAATTGTATTTTATAAACAGATAAAGAAACAGACTCCATACTAAAGGCGGTTTTAATTGGTTTTATTCGTTTAATTGAAATACATATTAGATAATAACCCTTAAAAAACGATTCATCACAAAGTACGCTTGGGCTATCTGTGCCAACTGCAATGTCTTTGAGCAAAGGCGACGGCAGTGACTACTTCCCTTATAACGTGATTAGCATTCTTTTAAGCTTATCCCTGATTATTTCGACTCGCTCAATTTGCTAAATGTAGGCATATTTTCCTGGAAAGGATTTTAAGAAAAATGGCAATAATAATTTTAAAAAATGCGTTATTTAAATTTCCCAATGTGCAGTGGGCTGGCTCCAGATATTTTGAAAACGCCATCAACTTAGAACACAGCAACAGGCCTTTGTAAAGGAACTATACGTAAGAGTGCTTAAAACGCCTTACAAAAGTGTATCCGTTATAATGATGGCCTCTATTTACCCTAGTCAGTTGGTATTTACATCTTTCTAGCATAATTCTCTGCAAAACTCTTGCAGTTTGAGAACAACAGGATTTTAAGAGGGTTAGTAGCTATAAGCAAAAAGCACACTCACACTCATTGTCATAATTAAAACCAAAGTTCTTTAACAAGGGTGGTTTCAAATTGAAGTGCTTGTTTAAATTTGCGGGCGTTTTCTATTGATTCCATGTCGCTGACTCTTTTGATTACTTTGGTCAGGAGGCTAACGAGGTGGTCGTGAGCAACATGTTCTCGAAAAACTTTCCCAATTGCACGAACAAAATTGCTTCCTAGGTTAGGAAATCCGTATGACACGTATCCCTCAACTGTTGAGTACACAGTTAGGAAATCTGTTTGCCAAACCATCCTCTCCGGTGAAGGACTTTTCGTTTCATCAATCGGCGAATCAGGACAGGGAGAAGGCATTTGAACAGGGGGCGAACCACATGCATTAGTCACGACGTTAACCCCTCCGTCCTCTTTATCCCCTTTGAATGCTTGGACAAAAAGGAGCTTTGGTTTTCCCCTTAGTGTTGCACAGCTGGCGTTGGAAAGCATGTCTTTTATTGTCTGGATTGGCAACGGAACACCATCAGAGCCAAACACTTCGCCACTCCTTCCATGACTCATAAGCCAGAGCACAAAACAATCGTAGTCACTGTGGTCCTTTTCGTATGCAAAAAAGTCTACCTCGTTCAACATCTCTGTTTTTGTACGATTCTCTCTAATGTGTACCTCAAATCCCAGAGCGCTGAACATTTCTTTTACTTGACGTACATCTTCTTCTGAGCCGTGGCGTGGTGTTTGTCTGCCATGTTCAGTATCATCTGCAAACAACTCGTTATTAATGATCAGTGCAATCCCTCTTGGAAGAGCAGTCATTTTGTAGACAAAGTCGTTTCCAGGATGATGACCTGGGCGAACATCTACATGAAAAAGAATGTTTATTAAAATTATAATACTCCAAAGGGAAATATCATACGCTATGAACTAAGAATAACATAGGAATACTTTCAGCCTTAAATCGGCAGAAAAGTAAGAATATTTAGCCTGAGGGGAACGAAGCGGGGCACGCTTCCTGGTGGTTGACTTGTGTTCTGGACCTGGGTTCATCCTCTGGCATTGTCATAACTGGCGTTGTGCCCTTTGCCTTACACCCTTCTGTGAAACAATGTTTGGGTATAACTATAATTTTCCCTGTTGCTTTTCATTGCAGAGTTTTCGCGGAAGGGTAACATGACCTAACAGAATAACTTGTGGTGGGATTTTTTGCCAAGTTTAATAAAGTTTGTCTTCCGACAAAAGTAGGAAAATTTCAGACTCTTGATTGCGTCATTACAAGCGTTTCCTCTACAATTGCAACTTAACGCCTTTTATCACTCGTTCGCCTTTGTATCTGGACTTTGAAGAAGGGGGAGGGTGCGACTCTCACAACGGCGTCTTGGAAGGACAACTGTGGTAACTGAGGCATCAGCAAAAGGAATAATCTGTTGTTACTGCCCTTGTCAAATTAAGACAGTGCCATATACAACAAAAAGTTCCCGATAGGTAAGCCTGATAAGCAAGAAATTGATCAAGAATCGAGTAACTTTGTTCCTTGTGCTACAGACTCACATCCAAAATCGATTTGTTTATCGTTAAATATATATTATAGGGTGTTGTTTACTGATGCACCAATGGCGAACATTATTATTAAAATATGTGACATCCACATTTTGGGCCTCTACCGTTAATTGTGTACTTGCTTTTAGGGAACAGTTTTATATGACCAAAACAAATTATTCATGGCTAAGACGACCTGAACGAAAAATATCGACGTATTTGGTGCAATGAAAGTCAGGCAAACATACAAATTTCTAGTGGTTACATACAGGTTTTCCTCACCTTTGATGGGAAACCATTTTTTTAGACCTGGAACATTCGTGGTTTTATTGCCGAAGCTCTTTGGGCAATTGTTCATTTGCCCGTCTTGCAGAATTTTAAGAAGGCACGAACAATCATCGTGCCTGCATGCCACTTTACCATGGCTATCACACGTGACGTGTTCCTCAGAACAGTTGGTACATTTGACACACCAGTGATATTCCAAACTGGTCAAGTAGGGCCACTCATCCAACAAAGAAGTCATTGTCTGTTTTAGAAATCTCCACACGAGAGCGGCCATTTCTTCAGTTTCAGTCAGTGGAGCTTCTTGACACTGCTGTGTTTGAAAATGACGTAAAACAAACTTAATGAAGCTTTTCTGGCGAATACAGATTAGCTGGTGAGTAAAATCCCTTGATACCAGTGTAAACCTGGCTACCCCATCAAAGAGTCTGGGCGCCTCCTTGAATTCACTTTTGGAACACCATCTGGTACAACGAGATACGAGTTGCGTAAAAAGTCCGTGTGGAACAAATCCAGATGGAAACTGAAGATATAACGGGCATGGGTCTGTCAGGGCTGGTTTTAAATGGCAAAGTCGTCCAGGTTGTGAACGTAGTTGGGCTGGAACAAAGTACTTCACATCATTTATAGGCAACGCACACTTGGCAATCAAACCAAACTGTTCCATCAAGTGTAAGATGTTTTCTTTCGCAAAACTTTGCTGACAAAATTTGGAAAACACGTGATCGACGAGTTCCATCGAGAGAACACCGGTTATCTCCATTTTTTTCCACAGTTGGGAATGTTTGGATTTCTGCAAAAATGGAACGAATATGTTACTACAAGAAAAAAATAAAAATGCAGATCTGGTGTTCTAAAATTTAAAACGCTTCCACACACGATCGCGCGCCTCCTCAAACAACTCCTTTCCATCTGTCGTTTGAAATATTGTTTTTTGAAGAGCCTTAAGTAAGCTCATAGACGTACGGGCACCTTCGGACTTTGGCTCGGGGACAGCGGCGTCGGCGAACTTGCCCGAAGAAATTACTCAATGCCCCAACGTCTTGGTGTTGTAAACGGGATACAAAAGTACTTACATCGTACGAAAAACAAAAACGTTTAAAATTCTCACGCTTAATGAAACAGTAATAATTTCAAAATAACTTTAAAAAGTTATTTTGAAACGTCGCATAGTCTATTTGATCTGGTAAAATTAGAAACATACTTTGAAAATTCACCCCTACCATGGCGTTGTCCGTTTCAGATCTGTTCACAGTGACTTATACTCACAGGAGTGCTCAATATGAACGTTAGCGAGCACAATCTATTCTGTCACATCGTGCTACGAAGATAAGTTTTCAGTATCGAATTGATCGCTTAAAATGAAATGTATCTAGAGATTTCAGATTCCCAGCTCACAATGGACGCCACGGACAGAAATAAATGAAGGTACTGGGATGAAGAGTGAATAACAGGTATCGACACTACGCATCTAGATTTGACAAGTGCGCATTTAGGCTGACGTTTAGAAACGACTGTCGTGGTTACATTAACAATTATCCTTTGAAATCGAGGTAAATATTCCTAAAGCCACTATTCACCGAGATTGAAAAGAATAATTGTTTTAGTATATACACACGAAGTGATCTCAACAAAATCAGAGAGGAAACCATTAAAAAGGCGGGTATGATTTGATTGACAGATCAAATCACGCGAAAGTTTGTAGAATTTTCAGACATGGTAATTCACATACAAGCTTATCACTTCGCAAACAACAGCGTAATTGCTTTAATGGAACCGTTAAAAGTTTGAATTATTTCCTTACCTGAGAAGAAAAGTAAAGCTTTGTTGTTTTCTGTTGATTCGCCAAGTTTATAGCCGAAAAGGTTTGTTGTGTCGTTCTTTTAAAAGATCGCTCTTTAAAAATTAAGAAAAAAACCGAGCTCACACATTATCCACTCGCAAGGAGGTGAATATTGTTGAATAGTCCGAGATAACGAACCAATCTTAAATCACCAAGATCACTGAGTGTGTATATACAAAAACTCTTTGTTTGATTTCCTTTTTGTTTTTAAGTCTTATCCCAAGTGAGGTTTTCCCGAATAATGGAGCGTTTTGTGAGGAATCTTGCCCCCTTCCCCCTCCCCCTTAGCCCGTGCACCTATGGAGATAAGCTGTGTGTTGGTGAATTTCTGCGATCTTGCATAGATTTTTCTGTAACCCCCAACAATGTTCATACTAATAAATCCTAAGGAAATTAGCCCATTTATCCCAAAATTTTTACTTTTCAATTACCATATCGTTGAAATGACGGATGGTTATAAGTTTCCTGAAAATATCAATTAGCCATTGGGACTGCAGTATAACTATGTTTCGGTGTTTAACAATGATTCCAAGGTCGTGATAAAAATCCAGCATAGTGTCCATCTCCTTCTCGTCTTCGATGAAGCATACTTTCCGAACAATCGTCCGTAGATCCTTTAGGCCCAAGTACTGTATGTTCGCTGCAACCAAGCTTTTAATGACCTTCTCAAAATTGAACCACCTGCAGGAAAAACGAAGTTATGACCGAAAAAGGCATCCGAATGGCTCAAGGAATGTGGGAGCGTCAGAGATATCTCCGCTGAGGTCATTCTTGAGTCTCGAAATCGTCATTTTAACCAGTCCGTGAGTTAGGTTTAGCGTTAAATTGAACGGCATTCTGAATGAAAGTTTGAGACAAGGTAAAAGGCGCACATGTATAGAAAGGTTTTTTAAATCGGATGTAACTAAAACAAGCAACGGAGACAGCGGAACGAGTACGGGTAAAGGGACTTGAAAAATGGTAACAAAACTTAACGTCTACCCTAGCAGTATCAGTAAATTGATTACCTATTCTCTGCTTTGTTGCCATTTTGTTTTAATTTTCCCGTTCTCCGTGCTCGTTACTAGTTCTTTGTTCCTCGTCCTAGTAACATCCCAGCAAATCAAGATTGAACATAAAGTTGCACCTGGAATGGTGTTTTGAAGAAGCTACAACCATTTGCAAAAATACTTGACACACTACCTTGTTTGGCCTGTGCATGATCTTGTGCTTGTGATCCTCTTGTAAAATGCTGAAAACTTGGAGGAAAGACTTTGAATGGAGGGGAGAGAGGGGCTACGTGTTATTTTCGAAGATGTGAACCTAGCAGCTGTTTGATGTAAAAAGGCCGGTTTTCGTCGAAGTGCCCCAGTAGTTTTGCAATTGGCTGTAACTTTCAAGATCATCGCAAACAAATTCACAGAGTGGAAATATGATATTACACAGCACGAAACTGCTTTGGAGTAATCTTTTAAGACAAAACTTACCGAAGTGGCAACTCCTCTCCCATGTATGGCTCCTGCTTTATCACCTCGATTATTTTGTCCTTAAGAGCGACGAGCTGCTTTTTGTCTGAACCTGGCTTGTTAGAAGTGGCGAAGAAAGGACGAATCACATGGTTTGCAAAGCTTTTTCCTGAAATCGCTTTCTGGATCTCTGATTCAATGTCCTTGATATTACTTTTATATGGCTCATCAGCATGTGTCCCTACAATGAATACTGGAGGACGCAGGTATTCGAGGTCCCTCTCTTCTTCTTTACCAGCTTTCGTTTGTTGTGAACACATAGTACTTACTGAAGCAAGCCATGACATGAGGTTGTCTAAATTTGTCTCGGAATTTGGATTCCTTAGAGGTACTTCGCAATTTTCTCGTTTAAAAGAGGGTAGTGCCTCCGCTTCAAGTGGCTTGTTCAAATTGTAGACCAACAGATAAATTGCTCTTTTCGTCAAAAACACAGGATATGAAGCGTAATAAAGATGTTGTCCTGAAAAGTCCCATAGATCTAGCGTCATGTGATGTTGAGCTTGTTCCGCATCTTTTTCCAGATTTAATCCCTTTAAATGCTGAACAAGTATTTCTGTGAAGTCTTCTGGAGGATGGGCTGGATCAATCTTCAACTCGGGTATGGAAATTGTAGGTTCTGCAGTCGCTATTTCTGCTACGTCTTCTGGAGGGGAAGCCTCTGCGGTCTTCACGTCGATATTGCACCTCGTAGGTTCTTCAACCTCGATTTCCAAATTGCTAGCTATGTGAGAATGAAATCCAGCTTCTTCGGTGTCCTTCTTTTTCGTTTGTCTGAAAAAATTCTAAATATATAGAGAAATAATTAATAAAAGGAGGAAAAGGGTAAGTTAAGTTAGTTGTTGAAAGAGGAGCCGCTTTCCTATAACCCACATCAATGTGCACGAATTGCACGCCAAAATTCAGTGAAGCGGAACTGGCAGTTATGTTAATTACCTTTTAGTGATTGAACGTTAATGAAAGTTTAGCGAGTATTCCTTCGTTAGAAATGGAAAAATAACTAAAAACCTGAAACCAGCGAAATCGGTTAAACAACCTAAAAACCAAAGCGACGTTATCATGATGAGATTTTTCTACGTCCTGATTTTTAGTCATGAGATAAAGACAAAAGGCGATGACCTCATCGGCGTTAATGTATAATTATACTTCTCTCCAATGAGCACAGATTCCACTTTAAAAAGGTTAGAAAAGTGCCTTAAATCTGCGCCCTATACTACTTTTTGGAGCCCAACTGTATCGCTCTTCATAATTAAATATCAGTGATGAACACTCATCTGATTATTTAACAACTGGCGTTCGCCAACATTGGTATTCTTTGTTTAGGAAAAACTGGCCAGATCAACGACAAAATCGGCGAAGAGCAATTTACGTGAGTATTCTTAAGTGTGAGGTTTTAATTAGGTCAGGTTTCTTCAACCCAGTATGGAGGACGGCAAATTACGTCAATAACCGAAACTAGTTCTTTCGAGATGATTGCAGGACATTTTGCTAACCTTAACATTCTTTTCATCTTGACCTTCCTGGTTCATGTTAGTTTTCTGTTCCTGAAGTTTTTCTGCAGCTATGTTTGCAAGCTCGTTGGCAAAATGGGAAACACTGAGCTTTTCATTGCTGATCTTCCAATTCGTGGCGTGATCGACGTCAAATTCAAATGTAGATGGGTCAACTTCCACCCCGTCTGTACTCTCTTCATCAGGGTCAAATGGCAGGCCAAGAAGATGTTTTTTTAAACTCGTCTTTCCCGCTCGATCTTGGCCGATGAACATTATTCGACCACGATACACCTTTACCTTTCCATTTCTCAAAGCATTTTCATAAGCAAGTTTTGCCTCTGGTCCTCGAGCTATGATTTCACTTGGTACTACTGTATCGGAAACAAAACCGGATAAAAAACAGGTGTTTTATTAATTTCTTTATTTTCTGTTATGACGGGAATTATGCCAAAATGTGCCAAATTGGTGCGAAAAAAAAAGAGAAGAAGGGAGAAACAGAGGGAGAGAGAGAGAAAAGAAAGAAATAACAGGAACGTGTAATTGTGATTGTTCGATTTTTCAAAAAGAAAAAGAAATAATACAAAACAGAAAGTGCCAAGGAAACTTCTAGAGCACCCAGCGGGCCGATATACCGTCGAACCTCCATGTGCAACCACCTCTCGTAAGCGACCACTGCACCTCCCATAAGCGACCGCCAGGCAAAAACACCAAAATTTTCCCAGTCAAAGCCTTACAGTTGGAACCTCTAGCAAATGATCACCCCCTGTAAGCGACCGCGACCACTTTTTGGGCCTGAAAGTTTAATGATTATCCATTGTTTTTAACCTCTTGTAAGCGACCACTTGACGCATTCTCTGATCTCTATGTACGCTATGTGCACTATCTACTTGGAATATACATAACTACATATGGAACTACATATTGCGTAACTTAGAAATCGCATGCAATAAATTATCTTCCATAAAGTAGATGTGCCTGGATCTTTTCCCGGAAGAGAACCCCTGTGGTTTGATTCTTGTGACCACCACCCGTAAGCGACCACTAAGTCTTTGCATTTTGGGTGGTCGCTTACGGGAGGATCAACTATAGTAGGGCCTTCTCATTAACGCTGTTATGGTAACAGTAATACTAACCAAAGGTGCTGTGACCAAAAAGAGTGGCACCGTCGTCCTTGGTGTGTCAAACGGGCGGCAAATGGGTTGAGCGCAAAAAACGAGGCGAACCATGCAGGCGATTGGGAATAGAAAGGCTGAATAGTCTTGTGATTATTCTTAGATTATATTGTAATGACATTTCCGCTATTGGGTATCATTTTGAGGTGTTCTAGAGCTGGCTGTTATTCGCCTGAGTATCGAACATTTAGCTAGTGCAATTTAAAATCGTTTTATTGGCTAGTTTTGCGCGCAATTGCTGTTTAGAGAAAGGAAGAAGGAGACATACGCTCTGCGGAATAGTTACGAACATGGCCCTTTCTCCACGACACCGGTGATCTCTTTGCGCTCCTTTTCCTCCACGCGCACGGAAGCAAAAAAGAAATACTCATGAAATGCATTCACAGACGTTCAAGCAGCCCTGGAGTCGGCATCGTTCCGCTCATTAGATATGCATTTTGTACAGAAAATAAACATCCAGCTATTTTGCAAACAAGACAATTTCTCCTATAATGGCTTGTTTATGTTTTGGTAAGTTAGGAGCCATCTCAGTATAATTGAAATTAAGATGTTGATAAGGCGTAAATTTTACCTTTTCTGGTTTGTGGAGAATGTTTTCCTTCTATTGCATGTTCACGGCTTTCGACACCTTCGTTACGTTCAGCTGATATGGAAGAAACTTCCTCAAAAGCATGCTTAAGCACACTCACTTTACTTGTCTTCTCATTCAAATCTGTTTGAAAACACACACATACAGATATACAATGATGTTTTCTATATTCTAGAAGTAAAACGTATTTACTGATTATTTTTTAGCTTTTGTTTTTGTTTTATCCCAATACGACTACATGCCCATCATTCAACTTGGCCAGAAAACGCTAAGTCATCATCAATTTTTTATTTCCTGGAGATAAAAAATCCTATTGGGTAATATGAGACATCCCGTTTCAAGTTTCAACTGGGTAAGTTGAGGGGAAATTAAGACCCAGACTGCTATTTTACAACTAGTTTTAGGTCACATTTTCTTTCTAAGTTATACTCCCCCACCCACCTTCGACATACCTGGTGGTACTGCCTGAACCTTTTCCCGGTATAATATGCGTATGTTGTGCGGCATTTTGTAAAAACTAACGACGCATTTTTCGGCATAATTATAATAACTGCCAGTTTGTAATGAATCACTGATGAATTACGAAGTTACGCTTATTGTAACGGGCCGGTTACATCATTTTTCAGTGAAAACTGAAATGAAAACCACCGTACCCGTACGTTGAGTAAAGTATAAAGTAATAATGAGTTGTCTGACTCCATGTTTTTAGTCAAAAGTTCTTACCTCGACTGCCACTTGAAAGTATTTCGTCTTTCGCTGATTGCACACGGCTTTTGTCATTCTCTTTCGCATTAGCTGGTTTTGGAGTAACTTTGTCTGAAACAATATGAAATACACGCACATATAAGGAATAAAAAAGAAGTTCATGTTTGTTCATACACTGTGGTTTAACGGGAGGTTTGCATAAAAGGTGAGGCACACACTCATATACTTTTATCAATTTGACATTCCCACGCGGCTAGAGTACAAACGCTTTTCAAACCAGTCACTGTCAGTATAGATAATCAATTTCAGCTCCTGCTATCAGAAAATGACGTCAGTAGTACAGGTTAATCGCCAAAAAAGGGACGGCAACCGAGAAGCCCTGATTAGATTTGGCTTTTGTACGATCTGAACAATTATGCACCTTGATCTCGAAGGGTATTAAAACTACCTCAATCTCCATATAATTCTTCAGCTCACACGAAAGCCGAATCCAATAATTGCTCAATAGTTTACTCTCCTAACGTACCTTCTGTATCGAACTGGAAAACCCACCTCACGCCTAAGTCAAACGTCGAACTTTTCATGAGACGAACCAAACTTAGTGAGTCCAGTTCGTGAAAAGTTCGACGTCTGGCTCAGTTAAGTTCGCCTGAGTGAGTTTGGATCGTCCAACACGTTCTATCCGTCTCCTCCTAATTCGAACAGATAGAATAGAACGTCTCAAGATCGTCTCCAGGACAAACGTCGATTTTCACATGCGACGAACTATAACTAATAAATTCAAAATTTGTATGAGAATGTATGAACTAAATGGGCTAAAATTGCTTTTTGGTCTCATTCAGTTGATTGTTTCGACGCGTCCTAAGTTCGCCGTCGCAGTTATCCGTTTCGTAAACTGTCGCTACCATTTTTATGACACTTACAACATTTTTGACCTGTTATTGAGAGTGTTTCTATTAAAAGGAAAGAAAATCCCAACCCAGGGTCAAACCCAGACCTTTCGTATCCTTATCTCTCTCCCTAACCACTACACTACCATACCAACCAACCAAAATTCCGAAAAATTTAAGTACATAAACTAGCAAACTGTTTTTCTTAACTGATACATCAAGAACAGGACGGAGGTGACCCTGGGCTAGACCTTTCCATAACTTTTAATGTAAATTCAACTCGGGCTTTAACGTCGTTCTGTCTAAGACTATTCAAAAACGTATTAGTTTCCTTATGGTAACTCAATCCAGGAAATATATTTCATCTATCATGACTAAGGGCTTGCATGGTTACCAATGGTGGCATAGACCGTTAAAAATGGCAAAGACCGTTTACGAAAGGGAAATAGGCTTCGCCGTCTAACCCAACAGACGATCTTAACTCAAATTTAGATCGACCCAAATTAGAGTTTGGCTCGTCTCACGAAAAGTTCGACGTTTGGCCTAAACGTTACTGACTATAATCTTAAGTCCTGTAATTGATGCCTTTTATTTTTTTTAACATGTATTTTTTCTTATATTGCTTCCTTATTACCTGTCCTTGTATATGAAGTAATTATTCGTTTTGGGGTAAGTTCACGGCTTTCGTCGCCATTTTGCGCTTCACCTCCTCTGAAAGAACCTTCCTCAAAAACTCGTTGGAGTACACTAACTCTACTTGTGTCCTCACGCAAACCTGTTTGATAGATAGCAAAAAGGAATGATGTCTAAGGAATGATGTCTAAGTAGAAAATCCACTGCATTCTAAGTGTGAAAACGACAGAGGTTCACTTGGCTTCCTTGGCTTTCAACAATCTTTAGCTTCTAGTGACTTCGAAAATTTCAGCTTATGACGTCATCCTGAAGAAATTATTTTTCATCTAAGTTTGTTATTTCGCTGCACCCTAACTGGAAATCTCGCTTACAACCTACTCAGCTGGAGCAGCTTAGATAAGGTCCACGATAAAACAATTTTGGCCCATCAATACATTTCACTGATTAATTTCCTTAGTATCGACAAGTTTGCTTGGCAAAGTGCGCGCAAATAAAAAGTTTCATCTTCGGCACTCTCGCAAACACTACTTGTTTATTTAAACATAATTATTAACTTTTTTTATAAACATAGTTCACCTTTCTTTAACGACTTAACGATTTTAAAAAAAACATTGTTATATGTACTTTCATTTAAACGTCTTTCGGCTTTCACGGCATAGTTTTGTCTTTTATCATGCATTTTCTTTTCTTTGAAATGGTTTCACTGTAAGTTGGCCCGAAGGTTGTTTTTCCTGATTTGCCACACACTTGCTCTTGTGCAAAGCGGGTTAAGTACACGCACACAGAGATAGAAGGCAAAGGTTTTAAAATATGTTTACCCATATGCAAGTTAACCAGGAAATTTGAAACTGCTTGGAACCTTCCAGGTGTTTATCAAAAATGGACGTTACCCCATAACGCTCACCTGTGCGTCAAGTGTGAAATATCTTCTGAAAACTCAGGAAGTTGTAAATAAGACTAAAGAAACATAACCTTTAAGATGATCATCTCATTAATTCAAAGTAACATTTCATAGACTGTGATGCAGCGTGGCCAATAAAGCCAAGTCATGCCGATTCTTTTCCTTTCTTTTTTCCCAACTAACGATACATAACTTCCGACTATAATAGCCTTTTGATGGGGCTGTTTTGGCTTAAACTGTGCTCAAATGGCCCCAGGAGGGACTGAAAAGACTCCGAAACTTATTATATAATTAATTGATGGCGGAGCTCCTCGCGCGGCGCGAAGCTCCATAGCCAAGAAAATGTGGTAATCTACCCATCTGAGAAAATTTGTTAATCACGTGACCGTTCGCCGAGCAAGCGAGCGAGCGACCGTCCATCCGCACCACAGGCATACCAATGTAAAATAACTAAATCAACCTGTATGGCAACCCAAATGCAACTCAAGTTTTTATTTGGAAGGAAATCACATGGCCGCCCGGACTTTTAGAAAGAAAAAACAACAACAAAGTTTAGGCGAACGATTATTGCTTAGAAATTTTTTTCGTTAAAAAACAAACAACAAACAAACAAACGAAAAAAGTTAAAATATTTAAGCGGGTAAACGGTTTTTAATAAATCTTTTTACCTGTGCCTTCATTTTCGGCTTTCGCTGCTTGTTCTTGGCTTTTAGTATCTTCTTTTTCTTGACCTGGTGTTAATGTTAGTTGGGCAGAAGCAGGGACCATAATCAAGGTACCCCAATGAAGGCTCCTGCCTGATGCTTGTCCTTGTAAATTTACCTTGCTACTGCTCTGATACAAACCTGGGTAGATACACCAACATTACGGATACATGAAAAATGTTTAACCCACGCGCCAGGAAAAAGACTAACACATTTACCCTCATTATTATTATATCCACTGCATTTAGGCAAACGATTATTGCTTAGAAATTTTTTTCGTTAAAAAACAAACAAGCAAACAAACAAACGAAAAAAGTTAAAATATTTAAGTGGGTAAACGGTTTTTAATAAATCTTTTTACCTGTGCCTTCAATTTCGGCTTTCGCTGCTTGTTCTTGGCTTTTAGTATCTTCTTTTTCTTGACCTGGTGTTAATGATAGTTGGGCTGAAGCAGGGACCATAATTAAGGTACCCCAATGAAGGCACCTGCCTGATGCTTGTCCTTGTGAATTTGCTTTACTACTGCTCCGGTGCAAACCTGGGTAGATGCACGAACATACAGATACAAGAAAAATGAAAAATGTTTAACATATATACATTTAATACACTGTATTTGAACAGGGAGTGGGGGGTTATATTTGTTGCCCCGTGATCCAACATCTTTGTTGTCCATGAATCGTGATGTTCGGAAACACCGTTGTGTAGTGTGATTGAAGTGGACTCCCTGAAACGCAAACTGCTACAGTCCTTGATTATGAATCGTGAATGCCAAGCGAATACACCATTGAAGAAATTAAGTCATTTAAGGTGGCTCCGTAATTAATACAAGAGCATTTAGCTGAGACAAATTTTCCGTCATAACTTTTTGGTTTTTAACGCGCACCTCACCCAGGGGGGACGAACGACCACGATGACCATGCCTGTGAACCGAATAACATCACAGTGCAAAATAAAATTACCCCAAAAATACTGCCTGTGATTAAATTTACAACTCTGAAATTTTTGTCACTCCTTCCTTCAATGATTGGGTATTTTTTCTTAATTATTAGGTTTTGCTCTACAATACATGTTTATACAGATCGGTTCACAGACATGGGCATCATTGTCATTCGTCCCCCCTGGCTGAGGTGCGAATTCCTCGCAGAACCGCAGCCCGTGCTCATTTCGTAGTCATAAACAAAGGTGCTGGACAGTTCTGTCTGAGCTCTGATACGAGGAAGCGTCCAATCTCAATACTTTTTTCCTGAGTTGGAAGCAACGAACAGCAGTAAAAGTCTTTGAAAATGTATTGCAATACATCAAAATGTATGCAGCAGGAGTTTGAGCCAAAACTGTCAAGGGATATTTTAAAAATGTCGAAGAACAAGTCATTCTACTTCAGAGCAAGGTTGGAGCAATTTATAGTGCTTCCAAAACTAAAAAGTACTTTTTAAAGAATAACACGATAGGCAATCGGCTCTTGTTTTAAGAATTAGCAAACGTTGAATTTACTTGTCCCGAAAATTCAAACTAGTGGCTCCTTCTTCCTGATGGTAATTTATTTTCGAAATTCCAAAACAATTTCACAGCTGAATTTTGAGCGACTTTTAGTTACGGACTTTTGCTCCAACGATTTTTCTGAAATTCCTCTGGCATATTTATTATATCAATTAAAGCCGATACCAGAAATTTCAGTAAAAAATATCAGCAAAATTTTTTACTAGACGTGATTTTCTTTGAACAGTAGGGTCCTCTTAAGCGCTAATTTCCCAAGAAATATTTACCATCAATGAAATCGGAATATTTCGTATTATTGCCGAATGATATCTGTTATTCTTTGCAAAGTTTCGCAGCCATCGCGTTAAAAACCAAAAAGTTATGAGGGAAAATTTGTCACAGCTAAATGCTCTTGTATTAATTACGGAGCCACCTTAAACAATTTTTTTGTGACTTTTTTTTTCTGCGAGCAAGGGCAAGCGCGAAGTTGAGCGTCAAGTGCAACATTTATTTTGTAAAGGCATAAAATCAAAAATAAGACTAAAAAACATAACCGTACCCTTTAATATGATATCTCATTCCTTAAAAGTAACATTTCATAGACTAGAATAAAGCCAAGTCATGCGGATTCTTTTCCTTTCTTTTTTTCCAACTATTAAACAATACGTAACTATCGCCTATAATGGTGCCTATCTTACTATACGTCCTATATTTGATTATGGCATGAGTTTATTCCTTCGTCACGTGTAACAAATTTGTCATGATTTGAAAAATGCTGAATACATTAACCGAAATTCAAGTCGCTAATATAGGTGTAATCCCATTACCTGTCCGGTTATATGGAGCACGTCTTCTGTTTTGTGAATGTTCCCGACTTGTATCACTGTCTTTCGCCTTGTTTTCGAAAGCTCGTCTCTGCAATTTTACGTTTACTGTACTCTCACCTGTCAAAAAACGTACGTGATTTATATGCCGCGAGGAAGATTGTAGAGGACAACTCCAAACTCGGCTTTAATCTTATGTATAAAACAACACTGCTTGGTGTAAAAAAAGCCTTTCAGTTCAAAACAATGTTGAATGTGCAATCTTTTCTTTTTAAAAGAAAGCTGCATTGTTTTTCAGGTCCAGGCGGAACATTGTTATTTAAATTTTCTCCCGATATTAGCTAAGCTAAAATATTCTTGTATTATTCTTAATTACAGTATGGCTTATGGCATCCCGTTTTAGAATGTATTAGGGCGTAGAGTGTAGGTTTAGGAAAGGAATAATTTTATACGATAATTAGTAAAAAAAAAAAACATATATTACCTGTATTGTATTTACAGATTTAAAAATATAAATTATTTGAAATTATACCCTTTTCAAAATCTCAGCCTCGGGTTTATTCTTAACATTTCGCAATTTTCAGCCTCAAATTATCCTTATAAAATACATTTTAATTTACAAAAAGAAATGAGTGTAGCATAGCAGCTCTTCAGAACCTCTTATTTAATTGGACCCCTATTTTTCACACTAATTTGGCTTCCCTAATGAGGGCCTATACGGTCCAATCGCCTAGGGTTGATTCGTACCCAAGTGCTGAAATGGGTCCTAACGTTGGCTTGAATTAAAGCCTTTTGATGGGGTTGTTTTGGCTTTTATACTACTACATGAAAAATTACTGCAATTTGATTGGCTTAGAGCAGTGGTATTTCAGCTTAATTTGAAATACCTACATGTGAAAATGACAAACATCTTGCGAGTAGTAGTATAAACAAATAATAGCATGATTTGTACGTGATATTTGGCATAAATACCACTCGTGATATTTCAAAATTGTCTCAAATTTCACTCGCCTAACGGCTCTTGAAATTACGTATAACAATTTTGAAATATCACTCGTGGTATTTATGCCAAATATCATTAGTAATCATGCTATTACCTATACAAATTGTGCTCAAATGGCTCCAGGAGGGGCTCAAAACACTCCCCAAATTACTAATAAATAATTGATACTTTAAGAATTAAAAGAGATGTCTATAGTGATAAGCCCATTTTAATGAAAAAGGTAAAATCACCCAAAAATGTCGTAAAATATATAATTTATATAATTATATATTTGCTTACTCGTTTCTACTTTTACTTTTTGTTATTTGTTTAATTCTGTTTTCTCTGTCCTATTATTTAGTCCTCAACCATGTTACGATTTTCATTGCATTTGATTGTTTAACTGTAAACTTTTCTTAGTTAGTCTTAATCTTCTTTTTTTGCAAGCACTGTCTCGCCTCGAATAGCCTTGCTAGCTGCGGGCAGTGCTTCAATTACATCATCTGTCTATTAATCAAAATTGTTGTTGTCTTTGAAAGACTTTGGCCGGCAGGGTTGAATTGGCACTTTGAGGCTGAAACAGATCTTTTATGAATTTTAACTGTGTTTTCATCGTCTAAAACTAAACAACAAATTGCAAAACGATAATAAAATTAATAAAAGCTGATTTAAGCTTAGTTGTTATTAATAAGCAGCTCCGTTAACTTACACGTTAACAACACTCATTTCATTTATTTCCTATTATTATTATAATTGTTATTATTATTATTATCATTATCATTATTATTATTATTATTATTATTATTATTATTATTATTATTATTATTATTATATCCACTGCATTTAGGCTTAACAATTGATGCTAAGAAATTTTTACGTTATAACACAAAACAAAAAAAGTTAAAACAATATTCTTAGCGGTAAACAGTTTTTAATAAATCTTGTTACCTGTGCTTTCAATTTCGGCTTTCGCTGCTTGTGTTTGGCTTTTATCATCTTCTTTTTCTTGAGCTGCTGTTAATGTTAGTTGAGCTGAAGCAGGGGCCATAATTGAGGTACGCCGATTAAAGCTTCTGCCCGATGCTTGTCCTTGTGAATTTGCCTTACTACTGCCCTGGTGCAAACCTGCGTAGATACACCAACATACAGCGGATACAAGAAAAATGTTTAAATATGTTTGCCCACTCGCTGTATTTGAACAGGGAGTTGGCGGGGAGGGGTCATTTTTGTGACCCCGTGATCCAACATTTTTTTTGTTGTCTATGAATCGTGATGTGCTGAAAAATCGTTGTATGTTGTGATTGAAGTCGACTCCATGAAATCTGCGAACTGCTACAATCCTTGACTGTGAATCGTGAATATACATACATTGAAGAAATTAAGTCACTTTTAATAAACAGTCTTTCCTTTTTTTTGGCTTCAGCCAGCGAGGACAAGCGCAAAGTAAAAGGCATCAAATTAAAAATAAGACTAAAAATGTGAGTATCTTTTCTAAAATAACATTTAATAGACTCTAATGCAGTGTGGCCAATAAAGCCAGGTCATGCGGATTCTTTTCTATTAAATTTCTTTTTTCCCAGCTAACGATGCTTAACTGCCGGCTATAATAGTGCTTATCTTATTAGGCGTCCTGTTTATTTGATTGTGGCATGAACTTATTCCTTCGCCACGTGTAAGAACGGAAAATCCAGTCGCTAATATAGGTGTAGTCCAAGAGAGGATAAAGGGTACAGAGAAGGCATCCCACATACACACCCTATTCCATAGGTAATTCGTCTCGAGTTATTTTTAGAATTGGGATAAAGTTACCTCGCGCGTTCCGTGGATGTTTCGTGGAGATTTCGCATGACTAAACGCCGTGTAAAACATGTCGAGCGAAAGGCAATGAAAGCGTAAAGTGATCGAGAGCATTCCTGAATATTAAAGCGAAATGAGTCGGCGCTCACCTGGGAAAAGGGAATCGCTTTATCTCTTCTTCCGAAAGACTCTCGTTCCGTTTATTTGATTTCTTCGGCGCCTTTTTGCTTGATTTGGTGACGGTCGAACTCGAAGGCGCAGGTTTAGGCTTCCCTGCAAAATCCCTCCTCTTCACTTCATCTGCTGAACTATCATCGGAATAGGAGCTTTCTACGTTTTCTTGTAGTTCATTGGCACTCTCCGTTTCGGTCACAGCTTCCTCCTCGCTTGCAGTGACTTTTTCATCTTCTTCGCTGGAACTCTCAGCTCCGCTCGAATCAACGTCATAACAATGCTTAGAAACAAGCCAGGAAGGGCGATTGTTTTTTAATTTCCGTTTCGCTGACACGGCTTTAACAGAAATCTCTCTGCGGTCGTTTTCGTTGACAAAACGAATAGCAATATCGCCCACCGCGTCTTCCGCCATCTTGTTCTGCGTCAATTCCTGAAGGACGCGTGGCTCTGAGCGTGGGTAATCTACGAGGAACACTTTTTCGCACTATGTGATTGGCTGTTGTCTAATCCCACTTGGGATGTGTGGTCTTAAAAATAACTCGAGACGAATTACCTATGGAATAGGGTGTGTATTGGGGCATGCCTTCTCTGTCCCCTTTATCCTCTCTTAGTGTAGTCCCATTACCTGTCTGGTTATACGGAGCACGTCGTCGGTTTTGTGAATGTTCCCGACTTGTATCACTGTCTTTCGCCTTGTTTTCGAAAGCTCGTCTCTGCCTTTTTACGTTTACTGTACTCTCACCTGTCAAAAAAACGTACGTGATTTATATGCCGCAATGGAGATTTTAGAGGACAATTCCGACCTCGGCTATAATCTTATATAAAACAACACTGTTTGGTGTAAAAAAAGCCTTTCAGTTCAAAACAACATTGAATGTGCAATCTTTTCTTTTTAAAAGAAAGTTGTTTTTCAGGTCCAGGCGGAACATTGTTATTTAAATTTTCTGCCGAATAGCTGGGCTAAAAATATTCTTGTATTATTCTTACATTATGGCTTATGGCATTCCGTTTTAGAATGTATTGGGGCGTAGAGTGCAGGTTTGGTGGAAAGAAATAATTTTATACGGTTATTAGTAAAAAAAACATATTACCTGTAATGTATTTACAGATTTTCAAAAAGAAATTATTTGAAATTATATCCTTTTCTTCAAAATCTCAGTCTCGGGTTGATTCTTTAGATTTGGCAAATTTCAGCCTCGATATTCTTATAAAATATATTTTTTATAAAAAGAAATGAGTGTAATCTAGCAGCTCTTCAGAACCTCTTATTTAATTGGACCCCTATTTTTCTGACACTAATTTGGCTTCCTTAATCAGGGCCTATACGGTCCAATTACCTTAGGCTGATTTGTACCCAAAAGCTGAAATGGGTCCTAACATCGGGTGGAATTAAAGCCTCTTTGATGGAGCTGTTTTGGCTAAAATTGTGCTCAAATGGCTCCAGAAGGGGCTCAAAACACTCCCCAAATTACTAACAAATAATTGATATTTTAAGAATTAAAGGAGATGTCTATATTGATAAGCCCACTTTAATTAAAAAGGTAAAATCACCCAAAAATGTCGGAAAATATATAATTTATATAATTATATATTTGCTTACTCGTTTCTACGTTTACTGTTTGTTATTTGTTTAATTTTTTTTTTCTCTTTCCTATTATTTAGTCCTCAACCATGTTACGATTTCATTGCATTTGATTGTTTAACTGTAAACTTTTCTTAGTTAGTCTTAATCTTCTTTTTTTGTAAGCACTGTCTCGCCTCGAATAGCCTTGCTAGCTGCGGGAAGTGCTTCAATTACATCATCTGTCTATTAATCAAAATTGTTGTTGTCTTTGAATCAGACTTTGGCCGGCAGGGTTGAATTGGCACTTTGGGGCTGAAACAGATCTTTTTTGAATTTTCAGTGTATTTTCATCGACTAAAACTAAATGACAAATTGCAAAACGATAATAAAATTAATGAAAGCTGGTTTAAGCTTAGTTGTTATATTAATAAGCAGCACCGTTAACTTCCACGGTAACAACACTCATTTCATTTATTTCCTATTCTTCTTCTTATTATTATTATTATCATTATTATTATTATTATTATTATTATTATTAGTATTATTATTATTATTATTATTATTATTATATCCACTGCAATTAGGCTTAACAATTAATGCTAAGAAATTTTTACGTTATAAAACAAAACAAAACAAAAAGTTAAAATAATATTCTTAGCGGTAAACAGATTTTAATAAATCTTGTTACCTGTGCTTTCAATTTCGGCTTTCGCTGCTTGTGTTTGGCTTTTATTATCTTCTTTTCCTTGAGCTGGTGTTAATATTAGCTGAGCTGAAGGAGGAGCCATAATTGAAGCACCCCGATTAAAGCTTCTGCCCGATGCTTGTCCTTGTGAATTTGCCTTACTACTGCCTTGGTGCAAACCTGCGTAGATACACCAACATACAGAGGATACAAGAAAAATGTTTAAATATGTTTGCCCATACGCTGTATTTGAACAGGGAGTTGGGGAGGGGGGGAGGGGGGGGGGGCTCATTTTTGTGTCCCCGTGATCCAACATTTTTTTTGTTGTCTATGAATCGTGATGTGCTGAAAAATCGTTGTATGTTGTGATTGAAGTCGACTCCCTGAAAACTGCGAACTGCTACAATCCTTGATTGTGAATCGTGAATATACATACATTGAAGAAATAAAGTCACTTTTAATAAACGGTCTTTTCTTTTTTTTTGGCTTCTTTTTTTTCAGCCAGCAAGGACAAGCGCAAAGTAAAAGGCATCAAATTAAAAATAAGACTGAAAATGTGAGTATCTCATTAATTTAAAGTAACATTTCATAGACTGTAATGCGGTGTGGCCAATAAAGCCAGGTCATGCGGATTCTTTTCTATTAAATTTCTTTTTCCCAGCTAACGATGCTTAACTGCCGGCTATAATAGTGCTTATCTTATTAGACGTCCTGTTTATTTGATTGTGGCATGAGCTTATTCCTTCGTCACGTGTAAGAACGCAAAATCAAGTCGCTAATATAGGTGTAGTCCAAAAGAGGTTAAAGGATACAGAGAAGGCATCCCCCATACACATCCTATTCCATAGGTAATTCGCCTCGAGTTATTTTTAGAATCGGGATAAAGTTACCTCGCGCGCTGCGTGGATGTTTCGTGGAGGTTTCGCATGACTAAACGCCGTGTAAAACATGTCGAGCGAAAGGCAATGAAAGCGTAAAGAGATCGAGAGCATTCCTGAACATTAAAGCGAAATAGGTCGGCGCTCACCCGGGAAAAGGGAATTGCTCTATCTCTTCTTCCGAAAGACTCTTGTTCCGTTTATTTGATTTCTTCGGCGCCTTTTTGCTTGATTTGGTGACGGTCGAACTCGAAGGCGCAGGTTTAGGCTTTCCTGCACAATCCCTCCTCTTCGCTTCATCTGCTGAACTATCATCGGAATAGGAGCTTTCTACGTTTTCTTGTATTTCATTGGCACTCTCCGTTTCGGTTACAGCTTCCTCCTCGCTTGCAGTGACTTTTTCATCTTCTTCGCTGGAACTCTCAGCTCCGCTCGAATCAACGTTATAACAATGCTTAGAAACAAGCCGGGAAGGGCGATTGTTTTTCAATTTCTGTTTCGCTGACACAGCTTTAGCAGAAATCTCTCTGCGGTTGTTTTCGTTGACAAAACGAATAGCAATATCGCTCTCCGCGTCTTCCGCCATCTTGTTCTGCGTCAATTCGTGAAGGACGCGTGGTTCTGAGCGTGGGTCATCCACGAGGAACACTTTTTCGCACTATGTGATTGGCTGTTGTCTAATCCCCCTTGGGATCTGTGGTCTTAAAAATAACTCGAGACGAATTACCTATGGAATAGGGTGTGTATTGGGGCATGCCTTCTCTGTCCCCTTTATCCTCTCTTAGTGTAGTCCCATTACCTGTCTGGTTATACGGAGCACGTCGTCGGTTTTGTGAATGTTCCCGACTTGTATCACTGTCTTTCGCCTTGTTTTCGAAAGCTCGTCTCTGCCTTTTTACGTTTACTGTACTCTCACCTGTCAAAAAAACGTACGTGATTTATATGCCGCAATGGAGATTTTAGAGGACAATTCCGACCTCGGCTATAATCTTATATAAAACAACACTGTTTGGTGTAAAAAAAGCCTTTCAGTTCAAAACAACATTGAATGTGCAATCTTTTCTTTTTAAAAGAAAGTTGTTTTTCAGGTCCAGGCGGAACATTGTTATTTAAATTTTCTGCCGAATAGCTGGGCTAAAAATATTCTTGTATTATTCTTACATTATGGCTTATGGCATTCCGTTTTAGAATGTATTGGGGCGTAGAGTGCAGGTTTGGTGGAAAGAAATAATTTTATACGGTTATTAGTAAAAAAAACATATTACCTGTAATGTATTTACAGATTTTCAAAAAGAAATTATTTGAAATTATATCCTTTTCTTCAAAATCTCAGTCTCGGGTTGATTCTTTAGATTTGGCAAATTTCAGCCTCGATATTCTTATAAAATATATTTTTTATAAAAAGAAATGAGTGTAATCTAGCAGCTCTTCAGAACCTCTTATTTAATTGGACCCCTATTTTTCTGACACTAATTTGGCTTCCTTAATCAGGGCCTATACGGCCCAATTACCTAGGGCTGATTTGTATCCAAGAGCTGAAATGGGTCCTAACATCAGGTGGAATTAAAGCCTCTTTGATGGAGCTGTTTTGGCTAAAATTGTGCTCAAATGGCTCCAGAAGGGGCTCAAAACACTCCCCAAATTACTAACAAATAATTGATATTTTAAGAATTAAAGGAGATGTCTATATTGATAAGCCCACTTTAATTAAAAAGGTAAAATCACCCAAAAATGTCGGAAAATATATAATTTATATAATTATATATTTGCTTACTCGTTTCTACGTTTACTGTTTGTTATTTGTTTAATTTTTTTTTTCTCTTTCCTATTATTTAGTCCTCAACCATGTTACGATTTCATTGCATTTGATTGTTTAACTGTAAACTTTTCTTAGTTAGTCTTAATCTTCTTTTTTTGTAAGCACTGTCTCGCCTCGAATAGCCTTGCTAGCTGCGGGAAGTGCTTCAATTACATCATCTGTCTATTAATCAAAACTGTTGTTTTCTTTGAATCAGACTTTGGCCGGCAGGGTTGAATTGGCACTTTGGGGCTGAAACAGATCTTTTTTGAATTTTCAGGGTATTTTCATCGACTAAAACTAAATGACAAATTGCAAAACGATAATAAAATTAATGAAAGCTGGTTTAAGCTTAGTTGTTATATTAATAAGCAGCACCGTTAACTTCCACGGTAACAACACTCATTTCATTTATTTCCTATTCTTCTTCTTATTATTATTATTATCATTATTATTATTATTATTATTATTATTATTATTATTATTATTATTATTATTATTATATCCACTGCAATTAGGCTTAACAATTAATGCTAAGAAATTTTTACGTTATAAAACAAAACAAAACAAAAAGTTAAAATAATATTCTTAGCGGTAAACAGTTTTTAATAAATCTTGTTACCTGTGCTTTCAATTTCGGCTTTCGCTGCTTGTGTTTGGCTTTTATTATCTTCTTTTCCTTGAGCTGGTGTTAATATTAGCTGAGCTGAAGGAGGAGCCATAATTGAAGCACCCCGATTAAAGCTTCTGCCCGATGCTTGTCCTTGTGAATTTGCCTTACTACTGCCCTGGTGCAAACCTGCGTAGATACACCAACATACAGAGGATACAAGAAAAATGTTTAAATATGTTTGCCCATACGCTGTATTTGAACAGGGAGTTGGGGAGGGGGGGAGGGGGGGGGCTCATTTTTGTGTCCCCGTGATCCAACATTTTTTTTGTTGTCTATGAATCGTGATGTGCTGAAAAATCGTTGTATGTTGTGATTGAAGTCGACTCCCTGAAAACTGCGAACTGCTACAATCCTTGATTGTGAATCGTGAATATACATACATTGAAGAAATAAAGTCACTTTTAATAAACAGTCTTTTCTTTTTTTTTGGCTTCTTTTTTTTCAGCCAGCAAGGACAAGCGCGAAGTAAAAGGCATCAAATTAAAAATAAGACTAAAAATGTGAGTATCTCATTAATTTAAAGTAACATTTCATAGACTGTAATGCGGTGTGGCCAATAAAGCCAGGTCATGCGGATTCTTTTCTATTAAATTTCTTTTTCCCAGCTAACGATGCTTAACTGCCGGCTATAATAGTGCTTACCTTATTAGACGTCCTGTTTATTTGATTGTGGCATGAGCTTATTCCTTCGTCACGTGTAAGAACGCAAAATCAAGTCGCTAATATAGGTGTAGTCCAAAAGAGGTTAAAGGATACAGAGAAGGCATCCCCCATACACATCCTATTCCATAGGTAATTCGCCTCGAGTTATTTTTAGAATCGGGATAAAGTTACCTCGCGCGCTGCGTGGATGTTTCGTGGAGGTTTCGCATGACTAAACGCCGTGTAAAACATGTCGAGCGAAAGGCAATGAAAGCGTAAAGAGATCGAGAGCATTCCTGAACATTAAAGCGAAATAGGTCGGCGCTCACCCGGGAAAAGGGAATTGCTCTATCTCTTCTTCCGAAAGACTCTTGTTCCGTTTATTTGATTTCTTCGGCGCCTTTTTGCTTGATTTGGTGACGGTCGAACTCGAAGGCGCAGGTTTAGGCTTTCCTGCACAATCCCTCCTCTTCGCTTCATCTGCTGAACTATCATCGGAATAGGAGCTTTCTACGTTTTCTTGTATTTCATTGGCACTCTCCGTTTCGGTTACAGCTTCCTCCTCGCTTGCAGTGACTTTTTCATCTTCTTCGCTGGAACTCTCAGCTCCGCTCGAATCAACGTCATAACAATGCTTAGAAACAAGCCGGGAAGGGCGATTGTTTTTCAATTTCTGTTTCGCTGACACAGCTTTAGCAGAAATCTCTCTGCGGTTGTTTTCGTTGACAAAACGAATAGCAATATCGCTCTCCGCGTCTTCCGCCATCTTGTTCTGCGTCAATTCGTGGAGGATGCGTGGTTCTGAGCGTGGGTCATCCACGAGGAACACTTTTTCGCACTATGTGATTGGCTGTTGTCTAATCCCCCTTGGATCTGTGGTCTTAAAAATAACTCGAGACGAATTACCTATGGAATAGGGTGTGTATTGGGGCATGCCTTCTCTGTCCCCTTTATCCTCTCTTAGTGTAGTCCCATTACCTGTCCGGTTATATGGTGCACGTCGTCGGTTTTGTGAATGTTCTCGACCTGTATCACTGTCTTTCGCCTTGTTTTCGAAAGCTCGTCTCTGCCTTTTTACGTTTACTGTACTCTCACCTGTCAAAAAACGTACGTGATTTATATGCCGCGGGGGAGATTGTAGAGGACAATTCCGACCTTGGCTATAATCTTATATATAAAACAACACTACTGGGTGTAAAAAAAAGCCTTTCAGTTCAAAACAACATTGAATGTGCAATCTTTTCTTTTTAAAAGAAAGTTGTTTTTCAGGTCCAGGCGGAACATTGTTGTTTAAATTTTCTGCCGATTAGCTGGGCTAAAAATATTCTTGTATTATTCTTACATTATGGCTTATAGCATTCTGCTTTAGAATGTATTGGGGCGTAGAGTGCAGGTTTAGCGGAAAGGAATATTTTATACGGTTATTTAGTAAAAAAACATATATTACTTGTAATGTATTTACAGATTTTCATATACAAATTATTTGAAATTATATCCTTTTCTTCAAAATCTCAGTCTCGGGTTGATTCTTTAGATTTGGCAAATTTCAGCCTCGCTATTCTTATAAAATATATTTTTTATAAAAAGAAATGAGTGTAATCTAGCAGCTCTTCAGAACCTCTTATTTAATTGGACCCCTATTTTTCTGACACTAATTTGGCTTCCTTAATCAGGGCCTATACGGTCCAATTACCTTAGGCTGATTTGTACCTAAAAGCTGAAATGGGTCCTAACATCAGGTGGAAGTAAAACCTTTTTGATGGAGCTGTTTTGGCTAAAATTGTGCTCAAATGGCTCCAGAAGGGGCTCAAAACACTCCCCAAATTACTAACAAATAATTGATATTTTAAGAATTAAAGGAGATGTCTATATTGATAAGCCCACTTTAATGAAAAAGGTAAAATCACCCAAAAATGTCGGAAAATATATAATTTATATAATTATATATTTGCTTACTCGTTTCTACGTTTACTGTTTGTTATTTGTTTAATTTTTTTTTTCTCTTTCCTATTATTTAGTCCTCAACCATGTTACGATTTTCATTGCATTTGATTGTTTAACTGTAAACTTTTCTTTGTTAGTCTTAATCTTCTTTTTTTGCAAGCACTGTCTCGCCTCGAATAGCCTTGCTAGCTGCGGGAAGTGCTTCAATTACATCATCTGTCTATTAATCAAAATTGTTGTTTTCTTTGAATCAGACTTTGGCCGGCAGGGTTGAATTGGCACTTTGGGGCTGAAACAGATCTTTTTTGAATTTTCAGGGTATTTTCATCGACTAAAACTAAATGACAAATTGCAAAACGATAATAAAATTAATGAAAGCTGGTTTAAGCTTAGTTGTTATATTAATAAGCAGCTCCGTTTATTTCCACAGTAACAACACTCATTTCATTTATTTCCTATTATTATTATTATTATTATTATTATTATTATTATTTTTATTATTTTTATTATCATGTAGTAACTTTTTATCAGTTTGAATTATTTTTAGATAGTTTTATTTTTTTAATAACTTTTTGATGCTTTTTATAATTGTTATTAGTAGTTTTTAGATAGTCATTTTACGACAATTCTCTTTCGTACACAAGAAGAATGTACATTGGGTATATATTTTAATATTCATATTCTTGAATCTGTAAATAGTCTATTTTTTTGAATCTATGAATAAAGTTATTTTATTATTATTATTATTATTATTATTATTATTATTATTATTATTATTATTATTATTATTATTATCTCCACTGCATTTAGGCTTAACAATTAATGCTAAGAAATGTTTTCGTTATAAAACAAAACAAAAAAAAGTTTAAATAATATTCTTAGCGGTAAACAGTTTTTAATAAATCTTGTTACCTGTGCTTTCAATTTCGGCTTTCGCTGCTTGTGTTTGGCTTTTATTATCTTCTTTTTCTTGAGCTGGTGTTAATGTTAGTTGAGCTGAAGGAGGAGCCATAATTGAGGTACGCCGATTAAAGCTTCTGCCCGATGCTTGTCCTTGTGAATTTGCCTTACTACTGCCCTGGTGCAAACCTGCGTAGATACACCAACATACAGCGGATACAAGAAAAATGTTTAAATATGTTTGCCCATACGCTGTATTTAAACAGGGACTTGGGGGAGGGGGGGGGGGGGGGCTCATTTTTGTGACCCCGTGATCCAACACTTTTTTTTGTTGTCTATGAATCGTGATGTGCTGAAAAATCGTTGTATGTTGTGATTGAGGTCGACTCCCTGAGAACTGCGAACTGCTACAATCCTTGATTGTGAAACGTGAATATACATACATTGAAGAAATTAAGTCACTTTTAATAAACAGTCTTTTCTTTTTTTTTTTCTGGCTTCTTTTTTTTCAGCCAGCAAGGACAAGCGCGAAGAAAAAGGCATCAAATTAAAAATAAGACTAAAAATGTATGTATCTCATTAATTCAAAGTAACATTTCATAGACTGTAATGCAGTGTGGCCAATAAAGCCAGGTCATGCGGATTCTTTTCTATTAAATTTCTTTTTTCCCAGCGAACGATGCTTAACTGCCGGCTATAATGGTGCTTATCTTATTGGACGTCCTGTTTATTTGATTCTGGCATGAGCTTATTCCTTTGTCACGTGTAAGAAATTTGTCTTGATTCGAAAAATGCTGAATACATTAACGGAAAATCAAGTCGCTAATATAGGTGTAGTCCAAGAGAGGATAAAGGGTACAGAGAAGGCATCCCCCATACACACCCTATTCCATAGGTACTTCGTCTCGAGTTATTTTTAGAATCGGGATAAAGTTACCTCGCGCGCTGCGTGGATGTTTCGTGGAGGTTTCGCATGACTAAACGCCGTGTAAAACATGTCGAGCGAAAGGCAATGAAAGCGTAAAGAGATCGAGAGCATTCCTGAATATTCAAGCGAAATGAGTCGGCGCTCACCTGGGAAAAGGAAATCGCTCTATCTCTTCTTCCGAAAGACTCTTGTTCCGTTTATTTCTTCGGCGCCCTTTGCTTTATTTGGTGACGGTCGAACTTGAAGGCGCAGGTTTAGGTTTCCCTGCACAATCCCTACTCTTCGCTTCAATATCGCTCTCCGCGTCTTCCGCCATTTTGTTCTGCGTCCATTTGTGAAGGACGCGTGGCTCTGAGCGTGGGTCATTCACGAGGAACACTTTTTCGCACTATATGATTGGCTGTTGTCAATTCCCCCCTTGGGATTTGTGGTCTTAAAAATAACTCGAGACGAATTACCTATGGAATAGGGTGTGTATTGGGGCATGCCTTCTCTGTCCCCTTTATCCTCTCTTAGTGTAGTCCCATTACCTGTCCGGTTATATGGTGCACGTCGTCGGTTTTGTGAATGTTTCCGACTTGTATCACTGTCTTTCGCCTTGTTTTCGAAAGCTCGTCTCTGCCATTTTACTTTTACTGTACTCTCACCTGTCAAAAAACGTACGTGATTTATATGCCGCGAGGGACGTGCAAACCTGGGTAGATACACCAACGTACAGATACAAGAAAAATGTATAAATATATTTGCCCATACGATGTATTTGAACAGGGAGGGGGGGAGGGGGGGGGAATTATTTTTGTGACCTTGTGATCCAACATTTCTGGTGTCTATGAATCGTGATGTGCTGAAAAACCGTTGTGTATTGTGATTGAAGTGGACTCCCTGAAACGCGAACTGCTACAATCCTTCATTGTGAGTCGTGAATACCCATATACATTGAAGAAATTAAGTCACTTTTGATAAACAGTGTTTTTTTGTTTTGCTTTTTTTTTCAGCGAGCAAGGGCAAGCGCGAATCGAGGGTCAAGTTCAACATATATTTTGTGAAGGGATAAAATTAAAAAGAAGACTAAAAAATCAGAACCCGTTAATATGAATATCTCATCCATTTAAAGTAACATATCATAAACTGTAATGCAGTATAGCGTGGCAAATAAAGCCAAGTCACGAGGGTTCTTTTCCTTTCTTTTTTTCCCATCTAACATCTAACTGCCGGCGATAATGGTGCCTGTCTTACTAGACGTCCTATGTATTTGATTATGGCACGCGTGTATTTTTTCGTCACGTGTAAGAAATTTAAGTTCAAAAATGCTGAATACATTAACCGAAATTCAGGTCGCTAATATAGGTGTAGTCCCATTACCTGTCTGGTTGTACGGAGCACGTCTTCGGTTTTGTGAATGTTCCCGACCTGTATCACTGTCTTTCGCCTTGTTTTCGAAAGCTCGTCTCTGCCATTTTACCTTTACTGTACTTTCACCTGTCAAAAAACGTACGTGATTTATATGCCGCGAGAGACGTTACACTGTAAAGGACAAGAACCTGACTTTATACTTTATATCAGATATAACAACACTGCCGGGTGTAAAAGGGCCTTTCAGTCCAAAACAACAATCTAAATTCAGTAGCGTCGCAGGTCTTCAAAACCTCTGATTTAATTGGACATTTATGGTCGCAGCTCTTTTGTTTTCGGGCTAAGTTCCATTGTTAACTTTCCTTGTTGTCATAATGATTATTTTCCCAGCCAATCCCGTCAGGGCTTTTCACAGCTGCAAGGTCGCCCCCTGACTTTGCTACCAAATCGTCTGACAGTTGCATTCGTTCTAAGCGGAGAAGAATCCAGCCAGATCCAGACAGAACTATAAAGCTAATTTTGATTTTGATTCAGCCCTAGATATTTGTCAAGAAAGTGGCGTGCGTTGGTTAAACAGGTTGGCCTTCAGTCTTTTGGAGGTTGGTAAAAGCGCAACTCAAGTGAAAGTTGGGTTCAATCATCAAGGCGAGTTGGAAGCCAGCACCCAAGCCGCAAATTTACAGTGCGACTACTCAAACCGGGTCAATTGGAAAAAGATTATCCAATCCCAACGTTTTTTTGAAAATAGAAGGTTCCCAATTTTTGTGGAGAGGAACACTAAAATTCAAGGTTTAGCTATACGACCGTTGAAAAGTTTAATATTTAACCGCGTTTGAACTTACCTCTCCTCTCAGAAAGCAGCCCTCAAAATTTTTAGTGTTATTGGTCCGTTTGCAAAAAACCTTGAGAATCTTTTGTTTTTAAAAAACGTTGTGATTGGATAATCTTCTTCCAGGTGCCCCGGTTCGAGTAGTCGTACTGAAATACTTCTGGGAAATAATGTATGACTGAATCCTGGGTCAGGTTCTGCTCCTTTATACTGCGAGCAGTCTCTCTTTTTCTTCAGATTTAGTAAGGGGAGTGCACGCGCGCGCGAGCGTTAGACGCGAGAAACGAGGGCAGCAGCCCGCCTTTTCCGTCTCGCGCCTTCAGTCACTCGCATTTGCGTGTCTCGGGCGTTTTGTTCGGCGGACCAAGAAAAAAGAGAGACTGCTCGTAGTCTGCTGCTTCTTGAAACAGCGTGAAAAACTTTAGAAGGCTTGGGCTTTTGTCTCGCATTCGTCGATTATACCTCATGTTGGAGGTCTCTTAACAGGTGACATTTCACTCCTAATGCTAATGGGAATTTGTACGATCTTGCATCCAGGAGAGGGAACGCCCTGGATCCTCAGCTGAATGCACCCACCAAAGCTAAGCCAAAACGTAATAAGCAATTTTGCTGTCACGCAAGTAAAATATGTTAATGGAACGTGACGCTAGTTTTCAGTAACCCTTTCATGGCCGTTCTTTTTCAAAAAAGCAGTTGTGTAGTCAGGTTGCCAGGGTCAGCAAGCTCTAAGATACATTGTATTCTAGCGTAGAAGTTTACGGCCTTGTTGTCTTTACCAGGCTAGTACGCTGAGTACGATCCACAGCATTGGCCATTTTTTTCAAAGCACTATTCAAGGCTAAGAGTTTGCATGTGCAACGCTGAGCCGTCTTGTAGTACAGCCTTTTCTACTGGCTATGCCAGCAGACGTTCGTCTAGCTATACAAGCCTAGAACAACTGTTCAGAGTTCACTTGAGTTCTGTTGTTCAGCAAGGTTAGCGCTCACATATTATTCTTGTAAATTTTTTCCCTCCCTCCCTCCCTTTGGAGGTGAGGTTTGGGCTTTGTTTGCGGCTATGCCATCAAATAAACTAGGGACACTCCTCGCGGCGCGATTAAGTCTGCGCAGCGACTTCCCCCAAGCTTGTTGGCCGCATTGCCGTTTAATATCACCTGCAAACCGATACTCTTGTCCGATCCAGCACGTGCTGTATTGAATTCAGTAGCCTGAGTATCAGACCTTCCTAAGGGGCTAGGGGAGAGGAGATTTTAGATGGGGGAGGGAGGAGGGGGAGAAGGGAAATGAAGCTGGTAGTGCTGTTGAGATAAGTGAGGTTCTTCGGTCACGCCATCCCCGGAAGTCGCACAGGCTAACCTAGCGTAAGGCAGTGCTCCCCCACTAACGCCAACTTGTTGTTATTTGTTTTATAATTTAGTTATTTCGCGTTTAACATGCATCGTAAAGGAACAAAGACATTAAATGGATAAAAAGACAAACAAGCAAACAATACTTTCCTTAAAACAAACAGAAAAGGTTAATATATTCTTAGGGGGTAAACAGTTTTGATAATCTTGTTACCTGTGCTTTTAATTTCGGCTTTCGCTGCTTGTTCTTGGCTTTTATTGTCTTCTTTTTCTTGAGCTGGTGTTAATGGTACTTGGGCTGAAGTAGGGGACATAATTGAGGTACCCGGATTAAGGCACCTGCCTGATGCTTGTCCTTGTGAATTTGCCTTACTACTGCTCTGGTGCAAACCTGGGTAGATACACGAACATACAGTCACAAGAAAAATGTATGTATGTTTGCCCATACGCTGTATTTGAACAGGGAGGGTGGGGGTAGGAGGGGGGGGGGGGGGGGTTAAGCACTGAGGCGGATCTGTGAGCTCACATTTAAGAGTTTGCTAAATGAAAAAT
>OZ038001.1:4183869-4438869 GCA_964035705.1 Porites rus | reverse complement strand
GACGCAAGCGAGACAACAGACGAATGTCTCTCCGAGAAAACTTTGTGTGGCGGTTAAGACGCCCCGCTGAGTTTTGACGACAAAACTATTGGTGCTATTGGCCGCCTTGGGGGCAAGCTGTTATCTTTTATTTTATGCGGAAAACCTTTTATTTTGTGCGAGTTTATAAAAACGAAGGGACTAAGTTTAAGGAAACCGTCGAAGACTATTTTATTACTTAAACAAATAAAATTATAATAATAATTATTACATTTAATATAGCGCTTTAACTATTAAAATATTCTAAGGCGCTTTACAATATGTACAAGAAAATATATATGTATATATATACAATAAATGGACAGAAATAATAATAGAAATAAGAATATAAAATTACAAATTAAAAGCTTTCTTAAAAAGATAAGTCTTCAACCGTACTTTAAAGGAGTCAATGTTTCTACAGTTTCTAAGGGTGGATGGCAAAGCTTTCCATACTGTTGGTCCAGCATGGAAAAAGGCTCGATCGCCAAAAGTCTTCCGTGTCACCGTAGGGATTACAAGCAATGTTTCAGAATCAGACCGCAGGCTGTATCTAGTTCTAGGCTTTACAACAAATAGTTCAGATAAATATTGTGGCGCCAGGCCGTTCAACGTTTTAAAAACTAAAAGCGCAATCTTAAATTCTACTCTAAATTTCACTGGCAACCAATGAAGTTCCCTAAGTACCGGAGTAATATTGGGAAACTTAGGAATTAAGCATGTAACCCGAGCCGCCGCATTAAGAACTTTTTGAAGTCGGTCATATTGATATTGCGGAAGCTTATACAAAAGAGCGTTGCAATAATTTAAATGTGATGAAACAAACGCATGAATTAAACACTTTGTTGATTCTGCAGACAGATATTTCCTAATTTGCCTAATATTATAAAGCCCCCTAAATGCCTTACTACACACCTTTCCTGTATGAGTATTCATAGACATATGGTTATCAAACCATGTGCAAACCATGATATAGCAGAAATAAGAGGCATAAGAGATCGAGGGTAGCAAAGGGAAATCATCGCATTTTTTAGCGAGATAAATCACGCTTCACAGCATAACTGGTTGCACGAATGACGTTGCGTTCCCCGAGATAAACCCTTTGCTACCCTCATAAGACACGGGCACCCAACGAGAATATAGTTTAAAACCACTTAAACATAGCATTGTTAAACGTGTTTTAGTATTTAAACGGTGGATATGGGTATATTTTTATCCCCTATAAATTTTTCATCTTTTCGGATTTCCTAGCTGAAAGTCTAGTGATCCGAAAATTATAGGGATCAAAACTTACCTGTTCGAAAATTGCAGCCAGAAAAAAGGCTCCCGAAAATTCTAGGTGACCTTTTAAGGGTAAAAATCCGTTGAAAATGGGCAATAATACAATTTTTTAGATGTTCGAAAATCCTAGGAGAGGCAGGCAAGCAAGAAATTTTACAACAAATGTTCCGAAAATTCTAGATCTCAAATCGTCTTCCGAACACATGTTTTCCGAAAATTGTCGTTGGGTGGCTCTGATAAGAATGCGATTTTAATTCCCGAATTCTTCAAACTGTGGACTTTCTATGCCAAAACTGTTTGGATTTTCTGAATACTTTTAACTTTCATTAAAGTATATCGAATTTACTGAACATTTCAACAGCCGGAATAAAGAGCCATTTATAAACAATGAGTATTATTGGATCTGTGTGCTTGGAACTGTCGCCTAAGCCGCTTAATGCACATACATCGCGTATGCGATACGCACTATCGATCAATAGACTATTTCAGTTTCTGAATTGCACCGTAAGCACGGTGACCAGTGATCAGAAATCGAACGATATCTGGCTGAACCACTAGGGCAAAAATGGTAGAAATGTGCTTTTTTTGATTATTGTTTTTAAAATTGCATAAATTAAAGCGAATCACAGACGTCACGGATGGCTGAGAAGAGCCATTTTCAACTCGATTATCAGTTGCGGTTCCGTTACGTGAATAACAAATATTACATTAAGTTTAAGGAAACCATACATACCAGTAACTCGACGAACGACCATACTTCTGTGGCTACGAGAATGGCAAAAACCTCTTTAGTTTATTTGCACGAGGTAAAAGCTTGGAAAGACCAACAGGCATGGGGCGTTCAGTAAAGTTGCCGTAAAGGCGGAAGTAACTGCGCAATCGCAGCTTGCAGGACCGCATTCTCATTTACATTCTCATCCCCAGATATTCTCGACCCCAGTGCTTACGGGTTTGGGAATGCGCGCGTAAGCTCTGGGAAACTCTGCGTCGGAGTAGCCAAAATCTGGCTATTTGGACCACAGAGCGCATACTCTTTGATCCAACCAAAACTTTTTGCTTCTTTTATATCTACTTCATCGCAAAAGTCTTGTGTTAGAGCTGAAGAAATTCAGTTAACGGAGGGGAGCATTGGGGTATATTAGAAACCGCGAAACCGAAGGAAAAAATCATCCAAAACCGCAAAACCGCAAAAAAATTCGACCAAAACCGAAAACCGCATACAAAACCGTCAAAAACCGATACAATGGTGACAAGTGGGGCGTACAGAGCAAACTAAACTAACACTAATTTCACCAAAGTATTTGTGAATGTCACGGACTTTGTCTGAAGCCTTCGTATCTTTTTGTGTCTGCTTAAATCATAGGCTTTGTTTCACGAGCCGGTAAGTGAAAACCGAATAGCTTGTTAAGATAAACGTATCGCAATTCCAATAAAACTTTCCAAAATATGAATTTAGCGTCCTTTTATTTGTGTTTGTTAATGAACATTAACACTTCAGCGAAGCTGCTTTGAAATGCGATATCGTGGGAGAAGAAGACGACTGTAAATATCTAGTCGCATTGTCCACGCATCAATTTAGAGAACGATTTACTTAGTTTTTTCTTGCAAGTCTGTTTTTGGGCAATTCACGACAAGAAGCTCAAGTTTTCATTCATACTCGGCTACTTCGTGTGAATACGATAACGTGGAAGTAAAAGAAAAATCAGTAATGTGTCATGCTTCTTAAATTAAAGCTGGCAAAGATGTCGGTGCATTTTTATTTTATTTTTTCACATTCAAATCTTTTTCTGGTTCAATTTTCGATATATAGCTAAGCTATTTTATTTGAAAATTGGAAAATCCAGTAATTCTGCCTAATTAGTCGTGCAAATGTTCTTTTGGAATCGCTGAAATCAAGAATCGGCCGGTTGTATTTACTTCAACATTTATAGGGAAAAACTCACTCACACGCCAGACACGCCGCACGTTCAACCTCTCTCGTGCAAACTTGAATGGGCCAATCAGAAACACTTTTGTTTTTTTGCTGAAACCAACCAGAGACAATCTTGCTCCAGGGTTCTCCAGAGCTCTTGATCTCTCTCCTCCACATGCGCAAAAGAGCTCTGGGTCGAGGTTGATCCCCTGAGAGGCACTCGGTAGTTAACATTTGTAACGAGACCACGTGACCAAAGGAAAAGAGTGGAACCGAGTAGGCTTTTTCACTGGGCTTTCAGACTCACAACAGCCTTGTCTAGTCCCTAGGCCTCATTATTCCGCGCGGCCAAAGCGTTTCGGGTCGCGTGGTCCATGCAAAAATGTTTCCCGCCCGTTCGCCTCGGATTCGTCACAGAAACGAATTGACTGAGAGGGAATGGGAAAACGCCGCACAGGGACTAGGCAAACAACAGCCTACTTGAAGCCAAATTTTAAGGATTTCATGGGAATTTATCGCGAGATCGATAAAACGATTAAAATGTACATAAACAGCCATTAAGGTGTACATACCTCATAAACGGTGTATATGGGACCGGAAATAGTAAGAAAATATCACAGACAGCTCTGTTATGACGTCTGCACACTTAAATGGCTGTTTATGTGCATTTTAACCGTTTTATCGATCTAAAGATAAATTCCCAAGTAAATCCTCAAAATTTGGCGTCCCTTAGGCTGTCATGAGTCTGGGTGCCCTGTGGTTTTTTCGAAGACAGCAGGGCCATTTATACGAGCAAAAATAAGACGCGTCTTACATAAGACGCGTCTTAAACAAGACGCGAACTTTCTGTATAAACGGCACATTTCGTCTAAAATAAGACGCGGCTTAGCTAAGACGCGTCTTATTAGATAAGACATGCTCGTATAAATGGTACAGTTCGCGTCTTATTTAAGACGCGTCTTATTTTTCCTCGTATAAATGGCCCTAGTGTGATTATGATTTATAAGTCATGAAATACAACCTCTTAGAATAGGTCCGTACTCTTTACTAAAACAGACACCCTAACGACAAAACAAACATCCTAGCTCTCCCCACAGCCTCTTCTCCCTCTTGCATTTAGAAATGGCGAATTTTCTAACGAATAAAGGACAGTCTTTAAACTAGAGTGTCAGGCATTTATCTTCAGCATGCCGTAATTTAAAGCATCTGTCAACTGAAACTACTGAACCCCGGCAAAACCATGTATAGCGGAAAATTCAACAACTACAGGCGATGATATACACCGCTAGTTTTCCCCGCTACCTGAGTATGAGTATTGTGCTACAAGCCCCGTATCCCGGGCCCCGTGTAATCCCCAGTTTATTATATTAGAACCAAATATAACACACCTCAATTCGAGTTTTTAGTAGTGTAATGGTTCATTACAAAATACACCTTTGCGCATTACTCAAATAAATTCGCAAATCAAACAACAATATATGGGGACTGCTATTTGAACTGAAAGTTTCGGCTTTTGATAATTGCCCGGTAGCACTATGTTACCGGTCAGCATTAACAAGTTCTAGTCTTCCCTTGGAATTGTTTTTCCTGTGTAGCCCTTGGTTCTCTGATAACATAAGCCTTTGCTTCAGTCTTTTCTCTTCTCAGTCTGGCAAAAAACCACTGCCTAAGGGCCCGGAAAAAAGAGACATATTCCACACCCTCCCCCGGGTCAGGTCGTCGTTGTTAAGTCCCTGGTACGTCCCAGGGGTCGGGTGACCAGGATTTCAATTGGCCGATACATTAAAGAAATATTTCTTGAGCCGATGTTTTTTCACTTCATTCACGTGTCAACAGTTAATGAAAAACAAAGTTTTAACAAACACAACTCGAGGTACACTTTGACAATGATTACAAAACATATGCAGCTTTGACAATTCACATCAGCAAGGTCAAAACTATGTACAGTGTAAAACAAAGTTTAGCACAAACATTATACAACATGTATAAGTTTCTTGAGATGCATAACAGGATTAAAAACAAACTAAGAAATAAAATGGCGTTTGAAGCCTCTTGCTGCGTTTGCACAGTTGATGTTTCGGTCGCCCTATGTTTAGGAATCCGGATTCTGGAATGTGGAAAACTTTGCCTGTGGAATCCGGAACGCGGAAAATTTTCCTTGAGGAATCCGGAATCTCGGGCTTTAATCCAGCACCTCATTTCCGGAATCCAAGACTGTCTCGGATTCCCTTACATGGGGCGATTTTGGTTAATTTTTCATTGGTTGTACTTTCTTAAATGCATCAGTAAATTGAAAACCCAAGCGGTTTACGGCCCCCAACTCTGGGAAATAGCGGGGATTTCTCGATGCGTTGGGCCCCAGGGAGCGGGGAAATCGACATATCTCTTAGCAACTTCGACTTGCATTCTATATTACGGAACTGTAATTGGCGTTTCAAGGTTTACCTTTTTTGTTAAAAAATGTTTACGAAATTTTAGAGCCGTCATCCGTCATCTTACATTTTCGAAAATTTGAAGTGATATGATTTTCGTATTCGCCCAGATCCCTGCACAAAGGAAACAAAAAGGGTAGGATCTTTCAAAGTCTCCGGAAAAAACAAGTTACTAACGTGACCCACTCTTTTTATTTGAAACGCGTGTCTTTGATATGTTACACGAAAGTATACGTATGTACAACGCGTAATGTATTTGAGAATGGTTATAAAACATACCGTTACAATTTAAACATCAGTAAGGTTACTTATATACAGTATATAAAACAATGTATTGTAATCCCGCGAAAATAAATTTCATTAAATCATGGACATTTCAATTCAAGACACATAGCAGGAAATAAAAACGCAACGAGGAAAACTTTTCATGGCGGCATCTTGCAGCGTCCAGCATGTAGGTGTTGACTCACTGAAATTAGTTGAAGGATCATTTTTACACGCGGGATCTCTGACTTGTGGTGCTGTCGGATCTTACAGCACTATATAAATTTCAAATGAAAACAATGAAATATCTGAATTCAGCGCGTTTGGAGCTCAAAGAAAACTGTTTCGATAAAAAGAGACGGACCTGTTCAGAACTAGAGCCGTCATATTCAGCCTGAAATCTTATGAAAAGGGAAATTGTGAGTTACGTTAGAGATGGATTCTGCAGGATTCTGGGTGTTATTACGTTCAAGTAAACTAGGCTACTACCAAAATAAAAAAGAATATTTTCACTCTCAAGCATCACGCGGTGAATTGTCTTCCGCGACTTAGTTTGAATCAATTGGCTTGTGTTCTTCAATTAGTTCCTCGCTTGGCTTATTAACTCTACTTGGCTCGTTTTCTTCACTCGGTTTATCATCACCAATTGGCTCGTTTTCTTCACTTGGCTTTTTATCACTATTTATTTCGTTCTCTTCACTTGGTTTATCGTCATTAATTAGTTCGTTTTCTTCACTTGGTTCATCATCTCTACTTGGTTCATTTTCTTCAATTGCATTATTATCATTAATTGGTTCAATTTCTTCAGTTGGTCTATTGTCATCACTCGGTCTGTTTTCTTCGCTCTGTTCGTTCTCTCCACCCGGTACAGCCTCGTCACTAGGTTCGATTTCCTCTGGAGGAATCTGAAAAAATTACAAGATTTACACATTCAAGTTATCTCCTGTTCGTACGACCTGACAAAATGTCCCAGTTTTTTTATTATGATTGTTTTTTTAGTTGGCTTGCATATCACAGAGCTTCGATCTTTGGGACATCTGATTCAGACTTAGGTACTTAGGGACAACCAAATAAACAAAAGAAAAAAAGAGGGTGTGTGTGGGGGGGGGGGGGGGGAGGGAGAGTAAGGAATTTTATCTACATACAGTAGAATGTCTTCATTAGGCACGACGAAAGCGAAGATCGCTGAATGAATTATTTTCCGCTCTGTGTCGGACGAACTTAACACGGTGCGCCGTTCCAAAGTAGCTAGTATAAACGCTGATCTTCTGTCATATCTAATTCATCAGCATGGTTCGCCGGCACACGAATGACGTGGCGTTTGGCGAGGGGCAGCGCGATTAAACGGTTAGAGCGCTGGAATTGTAATCCGGACGCCCCGAGTTCAATCCCTGCCCGAACTGCTAGCTGGATTTGTTCTCATTATTAGTTCAACATTTCAGTCACGCTTGTAAATAGCCAACTGATTTGCCTCCGGCCAGTTAAGATTCTTAACCTTGTGGGTCGCAATAAAAACTATTGGTTTACCAGTAATTCTGCTACTCCTATCGAGTCATATATATATATATATATATATATATATATATGACTTAAGACCGAGTTTACTGGGCAATTTTCAAGGACGGGGGTATGTCTTGGTTATCGTTTCTAATTCCTTTCCTTCACCACACCTCATTCCAATGAGTCCTTAGACAATCAAACAAAAACAACAAGGTGAAACAATCCTATAGTAGTACACTCAAAGCGATAACAGGGTTCATACAAAAAATTGCAACCATTTTTCAAGGACTTTTCAAGGACTTTTCAAGGACCACATTAGATTTTCAAGGACAACCTACTAGGAATATAATTTCACAGATTGTACAAAAATGCATATTCCCAGTATATTCTAATAAGACTTTAAGGCATTAACTGTTTGCTTCACCAAATTCTCTACATTTTTCAGTTCACTTGTCTTAAACCGATAGTTAATTATTGCATAAAACATGGAGCACTTTATGTAAATGACCTTTACATTCACTGAGCTACGATTTATATCCTGTCTTGGACAACCAAAAAGCATAAAAAAATTATTTCCAGGCTACTACATTCAAAGTTGAAGAAAATTCAAGCTCTTTTCAAGGACTTGCACAGAAATTTAAGGACTTTTCAAGGAAAAATGGAATTCAAGGACTTTTCAAGGACTTCCCCTAAAATTCAAGGACTTTTCAAGACTGTGCGAACCCTGGATAACAAAAAGTCACACTTCCGTTAGATTTGAGCCAAGCACCATTTTAAAGTGTTCAGCTGATTACCTTTCAGGGCTACAGAGCTTTGTTTTTTCTTTTATAGCTCAAGAAAGCAAGGTGCAAAACAAAGCTAACTTTCTACACACCTTTCCTGTGGCGTCTTATTCGGAGAAGTGATGACTGTGATTTGACGAACGTGCCTTCTTTCTGAGCTACCTGTCACATTAACCGGCTATCACTGTTAAAACTGAGCTAATGATAACACTAACCTAACGCTAATATTGGGCTGTTGTTAAAACTTAGCTAATACATGTACTCTGCTGATGTTAGTAGTGAGCTAAAGCTAATAGGGCGGGAATGTAAATACTGAGCTGATGCTAACACTGAGCTACTGTTAGTACTAAGCTGATTCTAATGCTTATCTAGGGTCAATACTGTTCTGATGCTAATACTAAGCTAATGTTAATACTGAGCTAGAATAGATATAGCGCTGATGTTAATTATAAGGTAATGCTATTAGCGTGTGTGCTATAGCCAATATTGAGCTCATACAAACACTGAATTGAGCGGGAATCTGACCTGACATGTTGATGCAAACTTGATAGTAATATGGAGCACATGCTAACTCTGAGCTCACGCTGATACTAATATAGTGTCCATCACTAAGCTCCCGTTAACGCTGACGCTAAAGGCCCTTTTTCAGTAGAGCGACGTGAACCAAAACTAAGAAATTTACGTCAGCCAATCGAAACATAGAAAAGCACTCCAATAAACCAATCAAACCTTGAAGTACGTGGGTAAAGTGATTTAAAGCGCGGAATGTGATAGTCACGATTCGTGTCGGCTTCTAGAGCTTTCTATAGACTATTCTAACTTTGAACACTAAAACAAAACGCAATTCCTTACCAAATCGTTGTTGTCCTCAATAATTTCCTCATTCTTAACTTCTTCGCTTTGCCTAACACTAACACCCTCATCTCCATCATTCTGGTTTACGTTTTCTTCAATTTCTTCGTCCTCGACTTCTTCAGCGGGCAGTTGATCAATTGGTTTGTCCTCCAGGGTTTCTTCAAAAGGAAAATGAATTACAACATAACGTTAAGGCACCATCATACGTGTCGGCAAGAAACAATCCCACGATTTCACCGTCACAACTGTCGCATTCATGATTCCTTTCGGCGTTAGAGAACAGAACGATTTTCGTATGACCTTAAAAAATGGTTTCGGTAAGTTTTCGTTATTTGTTTTATCAGCCAATGGATGAAAAGAACAAAACATGGACTCTTCGTTTTTCCGCCAATGAAAAACCTAATATGGAGAAAGCATTGTTCTATTGGCCAATCGTGCTGCAGTATGACTTCAAAGCGAAGTATCGATTGATTTCTAGACAGTTCTCGGGCATGAAGTTTTTTCACCCGCGCGTTCGCTTAATCAACCAAAGGCCACGCGCGTTTGTATCCTTTCGATAAACCAATGAAGTCTCTCTATTTCCGTTCGTTTGTTGTTTCTGTTTTGTTCGCGCGTTTTCACTCAGTCAAGCTCACACGAAAATCGCTCTAATACGATGTGAAGGTGGTTTTAGTACTCTCCTATAATAATAGATGAATGGTTATAGTTACCATTCATACACGGTATAGAGTATGTTACGCGCCTTACCAGCCACAGGCGAAATTGCTTTTTAACAAGTGACGTACCTCCCGTGTATTGCTTGACTTCCGCATTATTTTATCTAATTTCAGAAGTCGGTATTCACGTTATTTGCAGCAAACCGGATATGTTGCAAAACGGGTTTGAACGTGGGTAGTAAAACGAGCAGCATCGCTTTTCAACTTGTTCTGCAGCAATATTGCAAAACAAGTTGCACGTTTTTCTTGCCTATTATGAATAAGTTCACAGTATAGGGCACTAACCTCGGTCATCTTGTATTTCCCCTGCAGCAACCTGGTCCTCGCCACTCGCTTTATACACAGAGGGTTTTACTGACGAATAAAAATGGGGGTTAAAATTAGTGGATGGTCAGCATGAAAACCCATTCGCTGTCATAAAATTAACAGCGTTTCCAACATTACAAGACAAGATACTTGAGACTAAAGTTTAGATTCAATGACGAGGACCACTAACAGGACGAGATTTGACTTATTTACTTCTTAATATTTTTTCCGCGTACTCTTAAAAAATACACCCCGGAAAGCCTCATCGTACTTTTTTCACCAGAATAATTAGCACGGTTATTTTTAATGAAGGAAGATTGCAAAATGATAAAACTTCTAACATTTGATAACTTATTGCCGTTACTACGACATTCTTGCTAAGACCCATAGTAGAATTACGACGGCCGTTACGTTTTCCCCCCAAAATGACGCTGGCTCACGCAAGCGCACTACTTGGTATTGAGTTTATTTCGTCATCTTAGTCGTCCCCGGTTGTCTACCATTTACAAAAAAAAATCCGCAAAATGCGGTTGGAAAGTCATAGAAGACGACTTTTTCGGTCGTTCCAGCGGAAAAATTTTCTGAACGGAGCAACAGAACATTTCAAAAGGTAGGCCTCTAACGACCCAAAAAAGCTGTTCCAAACGTGTTTCATTTCTTCAAAACCATCTCTAATCATCTTTGATACCAGTTTCAGGCCTTCGCGGCGGTCGGTAAACGGAACTGATTTAAACAAAATAATGGTAAACACGATTCCAGGAGGAAATTTACCAGTCCTGAATTTTGCTTACCATTTGCCTTAATCGTGAACCGACCAGTTTGCCCTTGAAAGTGGTAAACAAACTTCGTCTTAGAATCTAAAGGTCTATTAAAACGCTGTACGTACCATCAACTGAGCCGCTTCCTTGTCTTTCATTGATGATTTCTTCAAGAGGGACCCCATTGTCTCCCAGGACATCAGCAGTGTCCTCTTTAATAGTTTCATCTAACGGGATTTCTTCTATGTCTTGTTCTTGTGAAGAATCCTTCGTTACCGTGTAAGACCGCAGTGCTTTATCTTCAACGAGTTCTGAATGGAGGTCGTTGTCTGCGACTGATTCTAGCGTATCTTCAAAATTTCGAAAATTTTCGACTTCTCTTGGAGATTCGGGGGACGAAACGCTTTTAGCATCTCTTAAAGAAACGAGCGCGGGTATCGTCTTGTTCTGGATATAAAATAAGGATAAGATTAAAGAAATTGAAACAATTGCCTTCCTACGGTGCAATAAGCCCTCATTAAGGTAATCCAAGACAGTCACTGAAGATTGGATTCTGGATTTCGGATTTCTCATAAGTGGAACTTGGATTCCGGATTCCAATCCTTAAAATGTAAAGGCTTTCTTTCCCCAGGGACAAAGTAAACTGTTCGTAATAAAGAGGTGTTCATAAAGCAGGATTTGACTGTATATTAACTGATGTGCGCAGTTTAATAATATATGGATTTAGCCAGGGCTAAAAGCGAAGCTCTGGTTAATAATACGTGTAAACAAAAAAAATTTAATCGTGTAATGCTAAGTTGGGAAGACAATGAAAATGGCTTCAAGACTAATAGATCTAATTGGCAAAAAAACAAATTGCACGTGCGGCACACTTTTTCATCTAATTAGCAAAAAACAAATTTGCACGTGCAGCACGCTTTTTTGTCTTTCCCTTGCCGTTGTTTTGCACGACTTCAACGCTGTTTTGTACGACTAAAACGTCAAACTTCCTAGTTACACATTATTTTTATGGAGGAATTGTTGCATGTGCTTACCCAATATTTTGTTTCCTGTGTTCATGTTCGCTTTTATTTTTCACTGCCGCTCATTTTCACCTTGCTGGCCGCTAGCATTTCTCATTTTCGCACCGCCGCTTTAAATTTCCTTGTTTTTCTTCCTACGAAATTCGTCTCCTTTGTTTTCAATAACTCGCTCTATAGCTCTTTCTCTGTTATCCACGTTAGTGTCAACATAAAAAATAATGCCTAAAAAGACACGACTTTTTTCTTTCTAAAAGTCCGGGCGGCCATGTGATTTCCTTCCAAATAAAACCTTGAGTTGCATTTGGGTTCCCATACCTGTTGATTGAGCTATTTTACATTGGTATGCCTGTGGTGCGGACGGACGGTCGCTCGCTCGGTGTGCGGTCACGTGATTACCAAATTTTCTCGGATGGGTAGATTACCACATTTCCTTAGCTATGTGGAGCTCCGCTAAAAAAAATGCTTATTTCTTATTTCTACTTATTTGCAGACTTCTAAAGTCAAATAGGAAAAGGCGAACAATTTTGAGTTACTGTTCAGTAAAGTGAAAAAAAATTGTGTAATTCCAGTGAGTACTGAAATCACGTGAACAGCTCAGATAGAGTTTCTGTCTTCTGTTTCAATTAGTTGCCCATTCTCTCTCACTCCGTGGAACAAGGTTGCGTGCAGGTAAGCTTTCGTTTACGCATATACTTCAACACATTGTTCCCTGAAACTGCATATTTTCACTTAGGTCTTTCCTTCGATATAATTTTTTCCATGAGAAACTCGAAATTTTGTAATGTTATTGTTTAAAAGCCATACTAACAAGTACATGTATCCACTATGGCGGCGCAACATTAACACGTGTTCCATCGTGGTCTGTGTAAAATTTGCGTTCTGTAAATATTTTATTGTGAAGAAAGTAGTGAAGACAAATTAATTAGAAGGTGCCAAAATAGAACACATACACGGGAAAAAAGAGACAAAAAAAACGACCTTAAACATTGAAGAGATACACCAACGAGGCGTCTCCAAACTACACTCTAACTGCTGAATACCCTGCCACTCTGTACCACCATTGTTTTCGTTGGTCGGCGTTCTTTGAAGAACGAAGCATAACACAATAGATGCTATTCTTATTCAATGACATGCAAATAAGTGGCAGGGTATTCTGCAGTTAAGCCCACTCGGAGCCCTGCATTGTTTGTTGAAACATTTCTCTGAATACCGCTCGCAAACAAAAGTTCACACAGACCTGAAATTAGGAAGGTTTTTGACGTATTGGTCTTTTATCATCCCTTAAATTGTGAGTTTATTACAGTCAAACGTTGTAAATACGAACCCAGAGAGGGCCATAGACTTTCTACAAGTCGACGTCACGAGTTTGGCGAGCGAAGTGAGCTTTTTTAGGCCGCGAAGCTGCCGACCGAGCGACGAAGTTCTGACGAAAGACTTCTTTGAAAGTCTAAGGGGGCCATAGAAAGTGTCCCTATTAACGGGGTGTTCGTATTGAGCGGGCTGAATTTAGAGAAAATGTAAAGGCTTTCTCTCCCTAGGGATAAAGCAAACTGTCTGTAATAATGAGGTTTCCATATTAAGCGGGTATCTGTAAATGACTGCAAATGGGTTTGGGTTTTATTTTTGAAGGCAAGTCAATGATGGGACTCTCTAACAGGGTGCATCAAAAAATAATAACTACAACAATAATAAAATACTCACATGATCCTCGTCATCAGAGACAATAGACTTCTTTTTCCTTCCTCTTTTTGCACCACCTCCCTACAAGTATAGGACAGAATGATACAGAGGCCCACTTTAATTTGTTTCCGGCAGCAAGTTCTCCCTTCAAACTTGGGTTTTAAAGGGGGAGGTGTGAGCAAGAAAAATTCCTGCATACTGTACCCCTCTAGCAAGTATGCAGCTGCTCCTTCCCATCACAAAACAATCCGATTTTGTTTAAGGGGAGGGGGCGACTGACACAGACTATACACCTCAAAAGCCCCTTCTCTAAGACCACACCTCAAAAGCTTCAAGGAGTTAGTAACCACTTTTACTACCGAACCCTTATCTAATCTCTTTGACAAAAAAAAGGCTCCAAACTTTAACACTTAAAGCCCCAATATCCACATACAAATTCTCCAGACTCATCTCCATAAATTTTTTGAAAAAAAAAATAGTAGAGAGAATTTCAGTTAAGATCAAAGCACATCCCCCATAGTGATCATTAATTTTTACAAATTCTCATATCCTTTTCTCGTGTGATGTATTTTTACTGTTAGGAAAAAAAACTGACATTATTTTGTCACACTTGGAACTTAAAGGTTTTTAAATCACTTCTGACTTACAGTTTTTCTGAGTGGTTTTATTTCTGCCACTTTTGGTTTGGTGGAAGCTCTGTTGAGAGAAATAGTAACACTTGAGTAAAGGTCGGTACACACTAAGGCAACAAGTTGCAACAACACGTCGCGGCCACAGATCACTCTATGTGTACATGTCAGGCGACTAGTTTTAGCAACATTGTGAGGCGACATGTTGCAGCGAAAAATCACTTCGTGTGTACTGGAGAATTTTTTCGAAATCCTTGTCTCTGTAACAGAATTTTGTCGCTGCAACAAGTTGCAAAAAATCAAATAGGACTAAATTTGTGCGACTTGTTGCGGCGACAAAATTCTGTTGCAGTGACAAAGATTTTCACAAAAATTCTCCAGTACACACGGAGCAATTTGTCACTGCAATGTGTCACCTAGTGTGTACCAACCTTAATGAGGTTGATGTAGAAAATTCAGAAAGGGCCACACTTGCCAGCTGTTTTATCTCGGTGAGAATTATTTATAAACAGAAAACTTCACAGAAGAAGGGAGGGCTGTGGTTTCCCTTGGACCACCCTTTAATCCGTCCATGATTATATTTAATAACTATTAATAATTATCTATTTCTATTCTTTGAAGTAAAGCTAAAACAAAATAAGAAAGAAATTTTTTTAGGGAATTAAAAATGTTCTTTAGGGAATGAACAAGGACTAAACTCAATAATCTTTGAGATTTTTTGCTTCACTTGTTTTGTTTTTCTTTTCAAACACTCACAGACAGTTTTATTGCTCTTGTTTCAGATTCACTCTAAAACAGTGTACATTGTATATTCATTTCTTAACGACAATATTTGTAATAGACTGCTTTACTACCGTCTTGGTGTTAGCTGGGCAGCAACTCCTTGATCATTATAGCACATGGATTTATCAAAGCTGTAATGAAAAAAAAAACAACAACAACATCAACAACAAGGTAAAGTTAATGACCTAATTGCTAATGCTAATGCTTGGGTGTTCTGCTAATGCGGGTGCTTTGAGTGTTTTTTAATCTCCTTTTGTTTAATTGTTTGATTGTGGAGTGTTAGAATGTTTTTTACTGCACTTTTCACAAACATGCAAATTCTGAAGTTCAAAAGCAAACCGACGATTGCATTTTTCGCTCCAGTCAATCATCTTAATGGACCTCTTAGAAAACAAAACTTTACTTTAACGGATTCAAAAGGTCATGGTTTGTGATTTGTGATTAGTGGATTTCGATCCGTTTTGTGTGTTTCTGTGTTTCAAGGTTCGTTGCTTGTGATCGTAATTATGATTGATGGCAGGGAAAAACGCAATTGTGAAGGCGGCTTTTGAACTTTTGAGTTTGCATGTTTGTGAAAAGCACAGTAAAAATACACTGTAAACAGCGTAAGCTCTCTAGGTGAGCCCTTTGTGCTCTTAGATCATACAGTGTATGTTAAAATATATATTGTCTAAAAAGGAAAAAATTAACAAAATACATACAATCTTTCCCTTCCTACTGCAACATATTGGCCATTAGAATCAAGCTGAGATGGTTCTGTGATTTTTTGACCATCCACAGTAAACAACCTTAAACATGAATGGAAAATAACAGATGAAAAGTCCTGAAAATCATCACTTTTGATTAACTTGTACCTAATCCACACTCCCTAGCCCACATCAAAAAGAAAAGAATTTAAGACTGACAAAAAAAGATACAAAAAATTCTAATCAGTGCATTTTGACCAACCAGGGAAACAATTTTGGCTCGAAGAACACAATTATTATTTACCCGCATAAGTTCTATAATTTTATCATTTAAATTGTGTGAGTAGAAATTTTTATGTTTTTGACAAAGGTCTTGATATACAATAATTATTGCAATGGCAATGTTTTTTCCTGCAAGAATTTGGTGCTTTAGAATGCAGCAATTTTTGCCAGTTACTGGCACTTCCAGATAATCAGGTGTAACATACTATATATCATTCAAGGCATCTTATTTGAATGGTATATTTCTATTACAAACTGCAATGACAGGAGGTGATTTTCAATCAAAATACAGAGAAAAAACTTTACTTCACTTACTCATAAACAGCACCATTCTTGCTGATTGTACTCACTTTCTCATTCACACATTCTAAGATCTGACAGTAAATAGGTTAAGCATCAGTAATTATTAAGCTGTACGTTTCAAGTAGAAAAATTATTCACTATGTAAACTTTTTACCATTGTTCATGCACAAACATAATTTTACACAATATGTACAATTAGATGATTGTACATTCATCGAAGCACCAACAAAACCATACAAATTACGGATCTGCATAACTAGAACACCCATACTTCCTCCATCATGCACCCACGATTCCTGCACAATTCATGTTTTTGCCCTGCACAATTTGCCTCCAAAATCCTGCATTTTTTTCCCACAACCTGTCTGATATTAACCTAACAATATAGCTTCAGAAAATACTGATTGTTAATTGCAGTCTTATATTGGCAAAGTTACCTCACCTGAGGCATCTTGAAGTCTGTCCTAAGTTGGACTCTTTTAGGTTTAGCAACAACTCCATTGCAAAAAACACTGAAATGAAAATGTTTCGTCACTTTTACAATATTTACACTATTTTATTGCCAAAAGCTATTTTATTTTTATAACTTTACCCATTCACACCTTCTCACTACTATTTTTGCCAGATCCCTCATAACACCATGTGCACTCTGATTAGCTGTTTTCCTGTAATGACTGGGCATTATGTTCTTGTAATGACAGGGCATTACTACAATACTTGTCAAAAATCTTGAAACACTTGTGTGCGTTTCCCCTTCCCCAACATTGATTTGGCTATTGCAGCGGTCTCAGTGATCCAAAATACACATGGCTCAACATAGGGGAAGGAGAGGGGCACATTTGAGTGACAACAAGAGTGTGAAGAGTTTAATAATGCAAGAAATTTTCGAGAAAATTCAAGATTCTGTTTCAACAACTTGTGACGAGTATTGTAGCTAGGTGTCCAAGGCATATACAGTCTGTATCTAACTGGATAGTGGACATCCTTATCCAGGACATCCATGTTATGGTTGATTGACAGCTGTCAAAAAGGGTATCTGCTGACCAGTGTCACCAACAAACAAAAACAGGAGGGGAAGGTGATGAAAAAAAAACAAACAAACAAACAGGAGAAGAGGGAGAAAAATATAAAGGTGCAGGGGTCAGTGTCACTGATTATAAACCAAAAAGTTATCTTGAAATTTACTATGTGTACATGCCCCAACCTTATGGGCATGGTTCTCAGCTTTTAAACAACATGAATTTACAGTGTATTTAGGCACATTTTGCTCAGCTTCAAACAGCATTCTTCAGCAAACATTCTGGCCAGGGTTCAGTGGGTTTAAAAAAGTGAAATTTTTGCAAAGTCTCACTTCTGCAGACCCACGATAATACATGTATTTGTGTGATTAAATTCAAAATAACAAACAACGGTACACATAAACATTTTGGGGTTGTGATGTAGTCCTTCCTTGTGCTGTGTTCAGTGAACTTTGTGGCAATTTTGCTACTCTCTGAGTCTGCCTTTGGGTGAAGTCTTTAGTCACAAGTCATGAAAATCCATTGCAAGAAATAAGAGTGCTTACGTGGTTATAATATTAACACTTATAGTCATATTGTCATTTTTGTGTTTTACAGGGGTTTTGTATAAAAAGAAAATAGCCCAATAAATGATGTACTTTCAGTTTATACAAGACCACCATACACCTTCCTCCAAAGTCAAATCTTTAATCTGATAGGTTATTATAGCAGCCCAAATATTAAACATTCCACATGCAGTACATGGTACAGTTCTAAGATCATGCAGGCAGTTTCAAAAGAAGGATTTTTTGCTATCTGGTCCCTGTTAAAAGTTTAAAATACCATGGAAGGGTCTATGGCCAGAGAATCGTTTGCCATCTACTTCTATCTGCATAGTCAAGTAGGGACCTCCAGTTAGAGCCCTCTTTAGTGAGAGTCGCTTACAGCAGGAGTTTATTTCAGTCAAACATTGATTTGTAACTTATTTTTGCCTGGGATTTAGCTGTTGTCTGTATTATCAGGTTGTCTGTTTGAGTGGGGGTGTTTGCAAGGCCAGAGTGGATTGTATTCATACCCTTGATTGAACAATTCAGAGAACATGATTTTCTTTAATCACTCATATTCAATTAGTAATGGTAATAGGACTGAGTGGAGTCCAATTCGGTCTGTAATCATACGAGTGATTAACAAAATCAGACGACCGCATAGCGGGAGTCCGATTTGTTTAATCACGAGTATGATTACAGACCGAATTGGACGACACGAAGTTCTGTTACCAATTAATCATAACTTTAACAAAATTTGTGACATAATAGGCTATTTTTAAATCAAAACACAAGAAATTCCAAGATTTTTATTGCTAGCAGTGAAAAAAAAAGCCAGTTAAGCGCGCGCGTGATGGCGCGTACTGTCCACATGAGAGGACACAGAGGCTTTTTACTGGAAGTACCATCCCATGCAGCGATGTTTTCTCCGCGGGCAGCTAATCCGACTTAATCCCATTTAACATGTCGCGCTCCTCGAAAGTGCGAAAATTTTCTTGTCGTGTATTAGATTTCAGATATATTTTCTTAATCTTCATTTCGCGCCAGAATAAATTAGTTTGCGCACAAAGGGCTCCTAAAAAAATCACAAGGTTTGTCCCACTTCGAGTCCACCTTCTGGAGATACGCTGGCTTGGTAGCTGGAATACATTGCCGAGGCAAAGATCTGGCATTTTTTCCTCCTCGTCGTATTTTCTTCACGACAAATGTTTATATTTGTAGTGAGAATGCAGCGCATATCGGTGGATTTTACTTCATGCGGCTTGCTACTTCTGAAAGAAGAGTGCCGGATTTCATCGTTTTGTTCATGTTTATTAGTGTTGGCAAATGTAAGGTAAATGAACCGACCACTGTAAGGTAAGAATTGAAGTTTTAAATTTGTTACTCGGCGAAAAACCGTGGAATTGGAATTCGAGAAACTCGTGAGTATTACCTCTGTTACCTAATGTCATGCGATGAGTCCTCGCTTTTTCGATGCGTAACACGGATACAAGCGATAAATTTCTTTCGCAAAGTGAAGTATAATTTACTTAACGAGATCATTTGACGAATATTTCCTCGTTATATGCTTTATTCATATTTGCTTGGCTTATTCAGGCTACATGCCAGGAGTTTGATGACAATGTTTGTGTGCTATAATTATGCTGATAAGTTTTTGCACCTTTATATTGAAACTCATGTAAGCCAAACGTTTATTAACTCTAGCAAAACACTCTTCTATTATGGAGGAACTTTTAACGTCTTTCGGGGCCCTAATATGGTGTCAAATTTTTAGGGGAAGGGAGCGCGAGGCAAACATCCGTGAGTACAGTGTAAGCCAGTGATTCTTTAGGTAGAGCTAACAAACATAGGCTGCACTTTAGGTGGCACACCCATGGGTGCAGTGTAACCTAGTGATTCTTTAGGTAGAGCTAACAAACATAGGCTGCACTTTAGGTGGCACACCCATTGGTGCAGTGTAAGCCAGTGATTCTTTAGGTAGAGCTAACAAACATAGGCTGCACTTTAGGTGGCACACCCATCGGTGCAGTGTAACCTAGTGATTCTTTAGGTAGAGCTAACAAACATAGGCTGCACTTTAGGTGGCACACCCATGGGTGCAGTGTAACCCAGTGATTCTTTAGGTAGAGCTAACAAACATACGCTGCACTTTAGGTGGCACACCCATGGGTGCAGTGTAACCCAGTGATTCTTTAGGTAGAGCTAACAAACATCGGCTGCACTTTAGGTGGCACACCCATGGGTGCAGTGTAACCCAGTGATTCTTTAGGTAGAGCTAACAAACATCGGCTGCACTTTAGGTGGCACACCCATGGGTGCAGTGTAACCCAGTGATTCTTTAGGCAGAACTTACAAACATAGACTATACAGGTGTACATCAAATGGTAACAAGTTTTCCAGTTAAAACTTTGTCATAAAGAACTATACCATGGCACTTCGACTATTTCATTATCGCGCTTGTTTTGACGCACAATTGATAGTCAGGAGAAGTCGTATTGTCTAAAACCATTGCAAAAGACAAATTTACACACATCACAGCGTTAAGGTAAGGTAATACACGGTATTTCCTTCAGGTACATTTACATTTTCTGTTAGGTTATAAGCGATTACACTCTTTTTTTTTTTTTTATAAGAATGTTATTTTTCCGGCCCAGGCTGAATATTCTTATTTTTCTTCCAATTTTAGGCTGAAAATATTCTTGTATTATTCTTAAATTATAGCTTATGACATTTCCGTTTTAGAATTTATTGGGGTATATGTATATAATTATATTACATGTACCGTTCATCGAACTGTCATTAGCGTTGAACATTTTGCTATAGTTAGTGCAGGTTTTTTCGTTTTGTTGGCTAGTTTCGCCGTTCAGAGAAAGGAATAATTTTATACGGTTAAGTTAAAAACATAAAATTGTATTGTATTTACAGATGTTTCAACACACAAAATTATATCTGTCCTTTTCAAAATCTCAGCCTTGGCATTATTCTTAAAATATTCTTAATATTTCGCAAATTTCAGCCGCGATATTCTTATAAAATATATTCTTATAAAAAAAAAAGAGTGTAAATCGCATGCAGCGACGAACAAAGCCGATGCGAAGCCGTCAGATATTCTAGAACCGTGTTATTTACAGTGCTGTGCATTATTATTGCTTAACTAACTAACTACGCGCTAAGGGAAGTAAGTTTCGGCCGCTTTAAATTTTGAAACATTTCACTGGTACTGTATAGTAATAATTGGAGCGGAAAGTTAGCACGCAAGGAGGGCGATTCTGCTGTGGTTTCTGTAGTGTGGAAGATATTACAGCAATGAGGCTCCCGAGGTCCGTTCTGGAAATCACAACTACACGTAGGATGAAATGTATTTTGCGTGCAGACGTCTCCTTTTCCAGGTTAGGTTAAATAAACCGTACCAACGGTTTGTTTAACAAAGCTCCCGCGAGACAGTTTCTTGGTGATTTAATTAATTTTTCCGATCTCTATTTTCGCAGCTTTTGCGATACAAACTAAATTCATTTTTAGTTGTGATGGCATTACACTGCTTAATCATGACCACTTTGGAAGAAACTGAATATACTGCGCTTCGCGATTTCGCAAAATCGCTGCAGGAATTAAAAAATATTTTCTTCCAAAAAAGCATTTTCACGCTTCTTTCTCTAGTCAGTTATCTCGTTTGTCTCGTTTTCTAAAGGTCCTTGAGAACAGAATAAGACAATATTTTATTACCTACAACCTAAAAACCTGATTTTTGACCAGATCGAAACAAAACTGACCTCTGAAATGGAAGAAGAAAAGCCTTTTATTTTTGCCGGCTTCGGCCTACCGACGCAATCGTGTCTGTTTTGCTTTCATATGATGACATTTTCCTGACAGAAGGGTGTCGGGAAAAACACCTCGCGCTGACCATACGTGACAAAATCCGCCGCGCCTAAGCTAATTAAGAAAAGTCTCCTCGAAAGCTCCATACAATTCCTTATAACAAAATTATAAGGAATTGTATGGAGCTCTCCGGGATACTTACAGTGCAAGCCCTTTGTGTCCCCTCATGTTACTTAGGCATGACGCATACTGTCCTATTAAACTGTCCAATTAAGGCTGAAATCAGGGCAGTTGATAGCCAATCAGATTTGACAATTTTGTTATGGTTATGATTACAGACCAAATTGGATACCACTCAGCCCTTTACACTAATATTTTAACAACCTATTCTTAAGTCTTGTATAATACTCACATGATAGTTTTTATCTCTTCTCTTTTCCTTTGACCATAAATACGAGCTCTGCCAGGTACATTCCTGAACTTGCGATGATTGAGTTGCACAAAATTTACCTGTACATAATAATTTCGTTAGAAGGGGGAACCAAAGGTTTATTAAAATAACTCAAGCTCGCCTTGTATCCATGGATACAAATCCGGATATTTTTTACACAGAGGCAGATTCACTGGTTTTGTGTGAACAGAAGGCTGTTTCTTGTAAGGAAAAAATTATAGGTTTTGACAAAAAACCGGATTCATGTCGACGGGGCATAAGTTTTTAACTTAAATTGAATGCAATTGCTTTCTTACACGTCCTTTTTGTACATAATATGAAGAAAAAACAATAAATTTAAGACAATGCAGTCACATTTTCTTTTCCACTACCGTTGAGAGCCTGATAATCGAATCAAGCTGGGAGACTTTTTAAACATTTATTCAATACGCTTAAGTATTTTAATATTTAATGTAAAACGTTTAGTAACCGTATTACTAATATAAGAAGTCTCAAGGGAATCTGATTAATAAAGTAGTAAAACTTCTACGACATAATTAAGCTTGTAAGATTTATAGTAGGGAGCACAGCGTGTATTCTGGACAGAACGAGAAAAATTGCAGGTTATGCATTTATGATTTAATAATGTGAGCTTAAAGTAATTAAAAATCGCGTCAGCAGATCCAAAAAAACTGAGGGGTTGGATATAAGATGACGATTAACACGATAATTTCGCCCTACCTCTGGAAGTTTAACTTGTTGATGTACAGGTTTTTCTTTTACTTCATACCTAGAGTAATATAAAAAAAGAATCGCCAGCTAAGCAAAATTAAACAAGCTTCTCGGCCAAAGACGATCAAAAAGCATACTCGAAGTGCGAATCAAAAAAACAACAGATCGATGTCGCGATCACAAACAAATCGATTAGCTTACCCTACTTTCTTGAACGGTCCTCTATCAACAACAACATAACTACAGTCTCTCTGTAGATCGTCGAGTGTGTTGATACGATGTCTGCCTAGCGGAGTCCGTATCTCACGGGCAGGTGTACGAAAGCTCAGTGAAGCAGCGTCGAGGAAGGATTCAAAACTTTTCATATCTCTTTGGTTCACGACGATGCGCTTTCTCTTGAAGGAGTCCCCGTTTAGGTGGAGAAATACGGGCTTTCCCATCATATTTAAGCCCCTTACGTGAGCAGCCATATTCGATGAAGTTTCTCTTTCTTCACTTAGAACTTCTAATTAGGATTTTGATATTAAAATCAAAGATTTTCGTGATGATCGGCATAGATCGCGATCGGTCGTGCATCTCGCTTTGCGCTCTGTGACCTCACTAATTGCGCGATCATTATGGGATGCATATTTCTCATTTGTTTACCTTAGTGACACATACATAGAAACAAATTATTTGAACAGATTTCATTACTGGAGCCGGTGTAATAACATTTTTAACAAAGAGATCAGAGGTATGCCTAATTGCTGTACTTAAAAAAAAAAAAAAAGAAAAAAGAAAACGTTTTATTCCTTATTTAAATAAGGACAGAGGGGAGTGATACGCCGTCGTATTTTGTTAAAAAGTTTTTGAAAATCACAAAGGTTTAAAAGTTGATATCAAGTAGCTTGTTTCGTGTTCATTTACTACTCTCGAAGACTTGGGCACTTTTATTTTTGAAAAAGACATGAAAAAGGCAGTTTAGCAGCCTAGTGAGGAGTTTGTTTGTTCATTATAATCGATCGGGTTATTAGAAAACTGCGGGCTCCGAAAACCAATTTCAGGTCATTTTTGCTTTATCACTTTACAGACTTTATTAGTAATATATAGATTTAGCCAGGGCTAAAATCGTAGCTCTCGATAATAGTTATAGTTTGTTCAAACAAAATATAAAATCATGTAATGCTAAGCGGCGAGGGAAACGCCGGAGAACGGTGGAACAACAATAGGGCTAATTAGCAAAAAAGCAACTTTGCACGTGCAGCACACTTTTTTTGTACATTTCTTTGCCGTTGTTTTGCACGACTACAACTTGAAACTTCCAGAAACTTCTTAGTTACACGTTTTTTTCGTTCACTTTTTTCTCACTGCTGCTCATTTTCACCTTGCTTTGGTGGCCGCTTGCATTTCCCATTTTGTCACCGCCGTTACAAAATTTTCCTGTTGTTCTTCCAACAAAAAAATGTCTCCTTTGTTTTTCATCTCTCGCTGTAAATCTCTATCGGCCTTTTTCTCGTTGAGCTTCGCTTGTCTGCCGCCTACTTTCTCTTTTTCTCTCTGTTTCTCTTGCTCTATATTCCAAATTTGTGGACGTGACAATTAATCTAAGCTTAATACTTTAGAAAACACGGATACAGAGACAATTTCCGCTTTCCATTTTCCTCTTCATTGACTCTTTAGTTGTTTCTGCTTTACAAGACGCGGGTAGCTATGCGATTTCCCGTCAAAATAACCTCGAGTTGCATTTGAGTTGCCATACCTGTTGATTGAGTTATTTTACATTGGTATGCCTGTGGTGCGGACGGACGGTCTCTCGGGCGGTGTACGGTCACGTGATTACCAAATTTTCTCGGATGGGTAGTTTACCACATTTTCTTACCCATGGTGCTTCGCGCGCGAGAGCTCCGCTATTACAGTTTTCATAATCAGCGCAAATTTACAGTACGAAACCTAAGGAACGAACCATTAGAAAACTTACGAGGGGGATAGGCGAAGTACAAAATTAGCTATTCGCGCGAGAGAAAATTAAATGAAAAAAAAAAAAAGAAGAGAAATCTTCACAAAAAAAATTCATGCGGCTCAAAAATTCCCCTCCCTAAAAGCCCGTCTTTTAATATCTATCTTCAATCACAGATGGTGAACAAGGCGTTAAATTTAGTGTATTTAACAATAATTTCAACTTATCCTCCTTACAAGACTAAAAAAGGACATTCACGCCACCTACATGCAGAGGCCCAATCTGAAATCATTCAACAGCGTAATCATTTTGAAAATAACAGCGCACGATATTTCGGATACAAATTAAAAGTGTACTAGACGTTTCCGAACTGGGTCCAGCGATAAAACTTGGTGTTCCTGTGTAGTTGGTATTGCTGTGCGCATTATCGTTTGTCAAAATGATAAGTTAAGCAATGTTGATGACAAAGCTATTGATTTCAAAACTAGGCTAAATGTCGCCAGCCTCATAAGAGCAGCTTCAGACCGCGCTGTTTCTCGCGCAAGCACTATACAGTATTGAGAAAATCTCGTACTCCTAGTCGTTTTCGTCTTAGAATAGAGGTCTCTAATAAATACCCCGCGGTTTTTATTTTCGTTCCCGCGCTCGACGATCGCTTAGAGTGGATTTTCACTGTCGCGTAACTCTCCTGAGTGCGTACTAGAGACAATGTATGAAATGCATGAAAGGTCGCACGTAAACATAAAAGTTGAACACCTCCATTTTATATAAACGAGTAAAATTTACTTGCGCGCGCACTTAAAAATTACACTACACTGAAAACCCAATCTAAAAAGAGAGTCAAGAGGCAAATGCGGGATTAAGCTGTTTCGCTACCATTTGAGGTATTTTTAAGCTCGCAAGCCTTTAAATCAGCAGGGAGTCTACATTTTTATTGCCGCCTATCTGAAAATTCAAATATAACCGGCACTTCAATAGGCCATTTTGCAGTTGTGGGCTTAGTATCCTAGTCTTTGAGTGAATGTGAGGCTGAGGGTGACCTTGTTTTGATACAACCTCCCTCCTTAATTCGGGAACCTCTGAAGTTCGATTCTGGCTTAGAGCAGGAGGGAACAAACAACCGGATTTAGAGGAGTTTAGAGGAGAAAGATTGAAGGAGACTATACAAGAGGAGAGCCATTTAAACCTATAAAAACGGATAGCCGGACGGGAGCAGTGATTTGGGGGATGGCAATTCAATTTATTTTGAAATAAAAGAATTAAGCTAAACGGGCGTCCGTTTCTAAAAACATGAAAAAAGCCCTCTTTTTTCCCTAAAGAGCAAGCCCATTTGTCCTTCCTCGTTATAACACATTGTTTAGGCGGGCTATGGAATACGCCCTCTCCTTACAGAGCCAACCCCTCCCGTCCCCTCCCCTCTGCGAGACATCAACTTGACACTTGGACTCTTGCACCCAAGAAGACACGTGGTAGGTCAGGGCTTAAATCAGAGTACGCGGATATTTTTCACCAGAATTTTCTTTGGTTGTTACGCCATATTGACGAGCCCCAAAGAGGGCGAAACAGCTGTCTATGGCTACAACCCCGCTCTGTTTTGAGTTCTTTCTGTGTCGTGTTGATGTCTTGCAGAGCTAGTTAATTTTCACGTAGTACGATCAGCATTGCAGTATTCTGCTTGCAGAATTTAATATGCCTCCCTAGATAAATGATTGCGATGCCCCTTTCTGAATTTAATGATTTGAAACCAAGGACAAAACGACAACAGCGAGTTAAGGCCGGGCTTTAATTGCTTTGAGATCGTGAGAATAAATTATTTTAGTGCTGATTATTTTCCGTTTCCAGTACTTCACCCAAACTACCAAATATCGAGTTTTTTTTTTCTTACTGTAAATGTTGTGCCCAGGTTTTGATTCTCACAGGCTGAATTTAATTAGGTTGCCTTCTTCGACTTCGAACGCAAAAATAATAATGAAATAAGTGAGTGAAAGTATTTGTGTAAGTGAAAGTAAGTGAAAGTATTTGGCAAGGCGCTTGCGATGCAGTCCGTCATTAAGGTTTTTGCATTGTCGTCCAGGCAAGGTAATGAACTATCGGCTCGTAGGGTAGTGCAACTTCCTCTCGGCAGCCTTCTTACGCATATGTGCTAAGTAAAATGCACGCAGAAAATCTCTTCTTTCACCTTTAAAAACAACAGAAGGAAGAATGAGGATGTATTAGGATTTTTGATGTTTACATGTCTGGCATAGGGAGGGGGAAGGGATAGGGGAGGGACAGACTTATCAGAAAAATAATTTGTGACTTACCCGTGGGGGTGGGGGCACTCCCTTAATTGGTCTAAACAGGTATGTGTAGGACTCCTTGTATGTTCCGCCAATTTGTGATTTTCTCATGGGGGGTGGGGCCACTCCTTTAATTGGCCTAAGCAGGTATGTGTAGGACTCTTGGTATGTGCCGCCAATTTGTGATTTTCCCGTGGGGGTAGGGGGCACTCACTTAACTGGCCTAAAAAGGTATGTGCCGCCAATTTGTAATTTTATCATGGGGGCGGGGGGAGGGGGGGCAACTCCCTTAATTTGCCTAAACCGGTATGTGTAGGAGTCTTAATATCTGCCGCCAATTTGCAATTTTCCCATGGGGAGTAGGGGCACTCTCTTGTGCAATTGGAATATTAATTTATCATTTTTACCGTGGCGGACCAAGAAAGGAGAGAAGGACCGCCTGATCATCTCAGGTTACATCATATGCATCGTTCTTTCCTTTTTGTTTGGCTCCCGGACTTTAAAAACAAGTCCAGCTGTCTTCAGTTCTGAACTGTTTTAGGCCCGATTACCAACCGCTGTTTGGGAAAGGAGCCCAGGTTTCCGTCACTCTGCTGTAGTGTAATTGCAGAATATGACCAATCGAACGTATTCAAGGTAAACTTGTAACGAATGGTTGTTTAAAATGATTACCTTTTTGCATTGCTGGTAAGGTGGCCTTGCATCCCGATTCTGTGCAAATTGCCATTGGCGGACAGCCTTCAGATGCTTGCTGGCACCTTTTCTTTTCTGATTCGTAGCTTTTCTTGGTAGAACACCCGCGAGAAACGTTCACGCTCGCTCCGGTCTTTTCCAAGACGGCCACACAAACCGGATCTTGTTGAGAGCATTCCCGGTCGACGGCTTTGTCGTCACAAACCTTTAATGCGTCGTCTTCATTATTCCCTGACTCGTAACACTCGGGACACTTGAACACTGACGAGCAAATAAAAACTAATGTGTTAAATAAAATCAATGGCAAATATACAACATTGTCACCTGAATTTTTCTCTTGCTACCTTATAACTTGGAAATGATTATAATCTACGCAACACACGTCCTTGTTAAAAAATGCTACATCTTATTTCAAGACAATGCTTGTGTTCCTCTTTCCTACTAGGATAGTACTTTCATCATCATCATCAATCTTTATTTATACACGAAATCGTATCATTTTTATATGGTCTTCCTATGAATCGTGTGTAAAATTAGACTAAAAGACTCTAAGGAACTACTTGGCTATAAATGTTAAAATACAAAAACTTATGTCATAATAAGAATTACAACGAGTCATGGTATATTAAGATAATCTTTCCCTTGAAATGAAGCTTGAAAAACATTTAAGCTAGGCAGGTTTCTAATCTCTGAGGGAATCCTGGTACACAGAACAGATCCTCTGTAGTGTAGGCTCCCTTTTGCAGACTGCGTTCTGGGTCTGGGCAGGGGACATAATAATTTAACTCAGAATTTCTAAGATTGTGTGAGTACATTTGAGGTGTTGGTAAAGATCCGCCTCAGATACGACGGGGAAATATCATTATGGATTTTTTACATTGTCACAGCCAACTGTTTAAGTCTTACATATTCTAACCATTCCCAGCCAAGCTCATCCAACAAAACACTTGAGCGAACCTCATAGTTAGAAAAGGTGAGAATTCTAGCAGCCCTATTCTTCATCTTTTTTTTTTTGTCTCGGCAATTATCAGTGCTAGTAGAGAATTTTTATCCTTGGGAAATGAAGACTTTCATGGAAAGGAATTATCTTAGATCAGACTGAAATCAAAATTTCGGTTTGTATTGAATATGACTGGAGTCTTCCAATGGTAGCATCCCTTCAGAAAACAAATGTCTATTTGTATAACTTACTGACATTTGTCAAATGTTTCCAGGCAAAATACAAAAAGGCGAGCAAAGCCACACATCGCACCGTCCCTCCGTACTTTGCAGCCAGATTTTATATATATATATATATATATATATATATGTAACCGTTTTTATCACGCGATCACTCTTCTGGATGTAGTCAGTGTTATAATGGAGTTTAACTGAAGAGTGGGTCACCTTTTCGGTGGCCTACGAAACAGGCTTGTATTAAACACCCATGCACTCAGGATTTGAGTAGTTCACCTACTGGTCTATATATATATATATATATATATATATAGTATGTACAAAGGAGAATGGACTACATATGTTGATTTGAATCCTTTATTGACCCGACGCGTTTCGGCTTACGCCTTCTTCCATATATATATATATATATCTAGCCGAATTTTTGAAAACATACCTCAAAATGGACCAGAATATTGGCACAGAAAGCTGGCGATAGCCAGCTTTCTGGTCACTGTGGTGCCAAAAAACATAGGGGGCTTGCTGTCCTGGTTGGTCTCATTGACAAGTTCAGTCCCTGAGCTAACTCGCCATGGGTTGGAAAGGGGCCTCCATGTCAATCCCTAGGGGGGTAGGGTGCTGAAAAAGCGTTGTACCTTCCGTTAGTCCTGGTCTGGGAGAGTCAGTGCACTGCTCATGTCTGCCTTTAGTCTGTCATGTCACATTCTTGTAACGTTTGAGGCCCATTGGCCAATGAAAGCATTCCCCTTAAGCACGTGCTAGGCTGGGGGGGGGGGGTGGAGGAAGTCAGGGGGGGTGATTTAACCTTGAATTTCTCTGCTTAGAACTTGCTTAAGTCTCAGGCGTCCTCCGTCATTCAGGGCCTTTAAGCAGCTAGAGTGTATGGACAAGTCCAGAGTGTCTTTTTGATGGACTGGAATGTTTCTTTTGCTAATCAGGAGCCAAGAAGAGAGTCAACTTAAGAGAACCATGGGTAAGAGCTGAGTGTCTTGGCCATATTTACTTTAGTTGAGTCAGTTTAAGGTGTGTGGGCTGCTGGTGTCCGATGGTACGGTTTTCATAAATCCGGCTAGATATATATATATATATATATAGTGAGAGAGACTTGTGCAATCCTGGTCAAAACGTTTACGACACCTTGGTGCTTCACGTGAGGAAAATGATTTTGAAGTTGACCCCCGGCTCCCCTGTGGATCAGGGGGGAATCGTGTCAAGGCTGTATTTATGAGTGTTTCACGGTATTGCCGGTTAGCTGCAAATTCCATACAAACATACGCGAAAAAGGGGAGGTGTCCCAATACCTTTTGGCCAGGATTGTGGGCACTAATTAAGCAGGACGAAATACTCAACCGTTGGCCCTTGTTTGTCTCCTCCTCAGGCGAAGTTTTCTTCAGACGCTTCTGCGTGTAGTAGCGAGAACTCAGCCTAAAAGTTGCAATATTCAGCTGAACTGGCTCAGGTATAGGCTAAGGGTTCCAGGGTCTCAGCGACACATCCCCACCCAAAAATTCCTACAGTGCCCCCCGCTCCGGGGGTTCACGGCTATAACGGATAACTAGTGCACCGACACGAAAACAATATTGGATAGGGTTCCTGTTAAAACATAAGAACAGTGATTTCGCGGCCTTATTGGTTTCCGTATCGGAGCGAAGACTAGCTGAGCCGATCTCTGCAGTTGAGAGCCACATATCGGATAGGTGTTCATACTATACCAGAGGCACGAAAAGCTTTCCGGCATGGTGTGAAATTGGCCTTTATGTTTTAAGCATTGTTATAGCTCACTTCGGAAAAGAGTGAGAGCCTGGGACCCAAACTAAGTGCGCGTGTAATTATGGGATTGTTTAATTATATTTGTTGTGTGGCTTTGTGTACAAATAACTTCAGGAACTCGCCTGGTCTGGCATTTTATAGAATACGAAAGTAAGACGTATCCTGTGAGAATATGTACGTTTGCTTCGAAACGCTAATTTGAATTTGAACTGCGATAGCACACGGTGCATTCTTCTGGTTTTTCTCGAGGTAAAATCGCCGCAGGCACAGCTTCCTTCAGGTTCACATTTTTATGTTTTTTTTCCTTTCAATTTCTCTTTCCGTTTTGCTGCTTTCAGCTGTTTTAACCCCGATGAAACATTCCAGTTCGTTTTCCGCCATGTTTGTTTACATTCGTGTCCCCTCAAATAATCTCATAAATGCGCGCGCGCCTAGTTCGGGTCCCAGGCTTTCACTCTTTTCCGAAGTGAGCTATGAGGCGATATAAAGCAGTCTTAAGCCATGCATACCTGAATCGCGTAAAGTGGCATTGCATCCAGATTCTGTGCAAATTGCCCTCAGAAGGGAGCAGGCCAGTTCTCCACCTCGGCCGGATTCCTGTCTTTGTTTGCACATTTGGTTTTGTTCGTTGTGTCTTCCCACTGTGGAACACCAGCGATTTACTCTGGCTCGTCCACTTTTGAACACATTCAGCACGACCTCACATACTGCCGGTCCGTCTTCATCGCAAACCTGGTCGACAACTTTTTCGTTACACGCCGTCAATGCGGCATGCTTATCTTTTCCCCCCGCGCTGCAACTAGGGCAATACGAGGCTGCAAAGTAACAATTAGAATGTCAAACTCAAAGCAATAGACTTTATTTCCCGGGGGGGGGGGTACGCCCTATAATGGCGCATACGGTGGGACACCGCCCGAAAGGGTCACCTATTGCAGGCTTCAGGTTTGTGAAAGGTTAGGGATTTCACTGGTAGTACTGTATGAAAGTGTAAAGAAAACTGTCATAAGGTCGGTAAAAAGACCCAAAAGGGCGAACGGATTTATTTCATGGCTGTGCAAAAGTCGAGAAAGCGTTCTGATTTTGTGGTTTATTCATATCAGGGTTAAGACAGTGCATTTACAGCGGTTAAAAGAGATTAATGTAAAGTTCTAAACCAGGTATTGTTGGTTTTCACATGACGTCACTGAAATTCAAACTACAAAACTATCGATCCTACTGAGAATTTACTTTCATCGTGTATTAAAGCAGCTGAAAACTAATTTTCAAACAAACTTTCGCTTCAAAAGGTTTGTTGGTTTTGTAATAGAGTACGCTTGAATTTCTAAGCTTTTGGGTGACGTAACATTCACTTGACGGCCGAGAGAGCTGTCATTTAGGTTAAAAAAGTGACTTTTTTCGAGAAATTTTGCTATCTAAACAGTTCAAGTATTAGAAAAAGTATTACTTTAATTTTTATGAGTTCCTCTAGGAGTAAATTCACCCTTTTGTGGCAAAACTAGGTAACAGATGTTTCTGTTGGTTTCCGTCCGCCATATTGGATCTCATCCGAATGAGCTCCAGCATGGCGTCTCCATACAAAGCTCTATAAATTTGGGTAAAACATTTCCTCGGATCTTTCGTATACGAATTATTCCTTCGACCCAAATCTTGGCGAGGGTCTTTGTATATTTACCTCCTTTCATTTCCCAGATTCTGGACTTTATCTGTCGAATGGTTTTGATCTTTATTTTGATCTATTTTGAATGGCGTGACACTGAAAACCAGTAATATAAAAAGGGAAACCATTTGTCAATAGAGCGTATACGAAAGGGACACATTGTCTTCTGCCAGAAATTGTATATAAAAGGGTAAGAGTTTGGACCTAAAGGGTAGAGCCACCTTCTTTTTCTGTTGTCCAGAATAAACAAACTCGACCTCGATTTCTTGTATGGGGAGATTTTATCAGTTGTTGTTTGTCCCCAGCCTCGTACCCAAGCCAGTTCGCGCTATCCGAGTTACCAGAGGAGGCTTGGAACCGAGTGCGAACTTTCCCGACAAGCTTGACAGGTGATGTCACATCGGAAATCGCCGAGGACGACTGGGAACGAGACTGGTTTGTCCCCTGAGAAACAACGCGACGTGACATTGGTTTTATCCTATTAATCCATTAGCGCGAATAAAGATGGTGGGTATGGTGAATAAGGTCTATTATACTGACAATGAAATATTGCCCAATGAATTGAGAGCTTACCGAAGGGACCAGACCAACAGAATCTTCTTCGTCGTAGGAGCGAGGGGTAGTACAAAGATTTTAAGTTTTATAGAATTTTACTTTAATGCCTTATGTAACCTGGGGTAGGGGTAAAAAAAAAAAAAGAAAAGAAAATACTGTACGTCTAGGTACAAAATTTACCAACATCCTCGGCGTCCCAATTCTTTATGATTTTAAATTAAGCAAATGAAAATGTCTATATTACCTTCGGCGCTTAGGCCAAGTATCATACAGGAAAGCACCGCAGCTCCCAAGTAAAATTCTCTTGCTACCATTTTTGCACCTAGAGGTAGAAGAAGAATATTATTACCGTGATTATTTTATATTTTTACGGTGATTTTCAATGTACATTGCACATCACGAAAGACCCGTATTCGTAACTTACAAAACTATTTTCAGTTCCATTTTTTTGTTAACGTGTGTCCTTTTTTGCCACAGCTTAAGTCCTGATTTGGTTTCAAAGGTCTGTCTCTGAAGTTACGGTTAGATTTTTTAATATTAGGATTGGCGTGGACAGCAAGTTCTGTTTCCGATTCAGACTACAATAGCTTGTGGATCAATATTTCTCCTTAAGACTAGTTTTGTTAGGCCCGAATAACACTACTTGAAAAATACTGCACTTTTATCCACCCCTACAACAGTAAAACGCGGATGCAGGGTTGGGGCAGGTGCCGAGGTCTGGGCCGAGTTCTGGATCTATCTTTCTTTAAAGAATGCTGTTTTACGCTTACGGTTAGGGTTAGGGTTAGTGTGAGCCCTAACCCTTACCCTAACCGTAACCCTAAAACAGCATTTTTTCTTTTTTGTACAAAAAAGATAGACCCCTACCCCGCGTTTTACTGAGACCCCTCCCTCCAAAACATCACTTTCTTGATGGTCCGCCCCTCGATCACTTGCGAACTAGAGTGCTACCTATGAAGCTGTATTGGCAGCCACCGACCAAGCTGTCTTCGTTATCACGGCTCGCGAAGCAGTGTTTCCAGTTCACGGGGACGTTTCGATTTAACGACAGGCAGCGAAGTTGCATAGTTTATTCTATCTGTAGAAGCAATTGCATACCGTAAAATTCCGAAAATAAGCCCCTCCATGTATAAGCCCCTCCAAAGATAACTCCCCAAACTCGTAACGCATAAAACACTCCGTTAAATCGCCCCTCCAAATATCAGACCCCCCGGGGCTTGTAATTGGAAATCGCCCTCAAATACAAAGTAAAACAAAGCAAAAACGGTAAATTTACTTTCAACTATAAGGCTAGCCCAATCGATTTTGAAACGCAAATTTTTCCTTAATAGATAAAACCCCTCCGAATATAGGCCCCTCCAAAAATAAGCCCATCAAAAAGGGCCGTTGAAAAATATAAGCCCCGGGGCTTATTTTCGGAATTTTACGGTATTCGGAGAAAATCGTCTTTCCAAGCAAACTCCTTACGCTCATTGAGTGATACTGGTCTTGGCGCGTTGCATAGTTTCGTGGGTAACAATGACTCGGGGTGGGTACAAAACGCGAACTTAATAATTCATTTTCATTTAAGTCCGAAACAATGGGTATTATATTGTTACTTCGTGACTTGATTGATTCCCGGTCCTCGTAAAACTAAAATCCATAAATAACTTGAGCAGTTAACTGATTTAGTGACCTGAATGGGATCTATATTACCTGATCAAACGGACGACTTTTTTTCCGTGTTTGGAAATTCATTTTCCTTGCGAGCCTTCATAGAAAATTACGTTGCTAACAAAAGAGCGGAGTGTTGAAGGAGCGCAAAAGCGCTCATTCTTTTAGTAATCCACTGAAAAATTTATGAGTGAAAGCTTAATTGCATTGTCAGTTAACAAAAGAAGCAGAGTTTTGAAAAAGAGCAAAAGCGCTCATTGTTCCTTAAATAGTGATTTAACTGCAGTACATAATTGGTTTAAGACAAGCAAATTCAGTTGGAATACTTCAAAAACTAGTTATATGAGAATTGGCTCTCGTCAAAACCTGGCAACAGCCAAGTTCATGAATCTAAAGATGGATGATAGTCCTATTGAACATAAACCTTCTACTAAGTTACTGGAGGTTTATATTGATGAAATGCTAACCTGGGATAAGCAGATCAAACATATTTCATCTTAAGTCTCTAATTGCTTGCAAATGCTGTACTAGATAGAAAACTTTCCGATAATCAAGAGACTCTTAAAACTATTTACTATTAATTTACTTGTCCAGTCCTACTTGATTATTGGCATGTCTGAGAACTAGCCTTGTTAAACGAGCTTGCTGAGCCATTTACAGTGTTTAAATAAAGTTGATTGAATTGATTTTGAATTCGAATGGGTAACTGCAGTTTACATTTATTGAGTATCTTCTATGATCTTATTTAGCTTCACTGACCAGAACTCAACTCTAACCCCAGTAAGCGATGAAAGCGGAAATGAGTTTGCGGAATGGCATGTGGCATGGCTTGTGGAATGACATAATTATGCAGAATGACTCAAAATGAAAAGTGCGACCTTTTTTGGCGCCAATCAATTTGCAAAGGCAGCCACTTTTTTAACGTTGCGGACTCATCGAAGATATCAAAAATCCATGAAGGACTCCTTGATTTCTACCCTAGCTGCGAACAGAGCTTTCTCTCTTGCATGGCCTTTAGTGTCTACGAGGTCGTTCGCTTGGCTTGTCTGTCGAGTAGTTGATGTGTTTACCCCCCTGGAGAAAGGGGAGAACGTTTCCCTTGGGGCATATAATGCAAAACAACTACGCGACTGACAAGCCACGCGAACGACTTCATTAACGTTAAAAGCCATGCAAGACAGAAACCTGCACTCGCAGGGTACCTTACTTCTCACTGTTAATTAGCCTTTTCGCGACACTCCAACGTACAGTAATAAACGGACCGGCAAAGCAGTTGCTCCTTCAAATTGGCGCCATAAAAAGGCGCGGCAAAGACGCGCGCGTACTTTTCAGTTTAATTTATTTCTTTGAGTCATTCTGCATATGTCACATTCCGCTTAATTATGTCATTCCGCAAGCCATGCCACGTACCATTCCGCAAACTCGTTTCGCCTTTTACCGTCACCACTCTGACACAGCTTAAAAATCTTTTCTTTCCAAAGAAGCTTTCCATAACAAACTAAAAAACACTACAACGACAAAAAATCATAGCAAAAAGTAACTTTGCCTTTACACTGTTGGCCTTAACTGACTCAATCATTACGGAAATTATAGACGTTATAGACATTATCCTTTCAGTACTACACAGTTTTAACGGGACTTTGTTTCCAAACGTGCAGCGGAAAATAAAGTTTAAGGATAAGACAGGTTAGGTTTCCTTACGCTAACTAAGTGTTGTCCATTTTTTTAGGCTTCTTGAAAGACTCCTTGTATCTTTTTGGCCCACGTTTTATTCAAGTGGTTTGATTGCCAGGCACGTAATCTTTGGACTCCCAATTATATCTGGAGAGAAATTTTCTCTGCGAACTCAGTAGGTTGCTAACGTACGGGCTTTTTTTGTTAAGTCGTCATTACCCGTGCTTCTATGATTAACCAAATAAAGTACATTTTTAAAGAACTTTCCTTACCTCAGCTCACCTTCAGCACTTCTCTTGCAATGAACTTCTTATGAAGTGACGCATTATTGAAGAAAAGCTCTATTATCAGGCATGCATGACCGCGCATGAACAATTCATCAAATACCAGCCCTTAGGATTAACACCAAACACAAACTGGTAAATGGTGGCTGAGCTTTGCCTGATCATTCATTTAATCTTCTTTCGTTGGCTGCGATGGACACTTAAATTTAGCCTTCAGTGTGAATTGGTTTCACTAGCCAGTTTTAGAGAAAATATAAGGTTTATCGAGAAAAACCCACATTGTAAGTACTTTGTAAGAACACAGTTAATTAAAGTGGAATGGCTGGGAAATCCTTTGTTACATGTTTTTGTTAGCTTCTTTGGACCTGACCTTGCACAACGTTCAATAGCATTCCTTTCATTTTGAACTTAATACCGACCAATAGCAACATTGCATTAATTTACTCAGTCACAATTTGTGACCAAAAAACAAAGGATTGTGAACGATCAGAGAGCTTCCAACATAACCTACAGCACCATTGTTTTCAACTTATATTTGCCGGCTTTCCTAATCAGTCTCCTCTACTATCTATGCTAAAAATAATAAAACTGAAGCAGGAGCCCTGATAAGCCGAACACAGTATGGCTGGAGCGAGTAACACCCATGTTACAGTGTTTTCACCGACCGGGTTACTTTTGGAACGATTTTGGTGCCAATGAAGCAGTCAGCAAAACCGACACAAGCCATAAAAAAATGGCATTTGCGAACTCTAAATGATGTTTAGTTTTTCATTTTCATATCTTATACTTCAAATGAGTTCATTTCGAAGTTTCATAGGAATAGTGTGGGACTTGCTCAGTCTGGCTTATGAACTTCTGTCCTGAGAACACAATCCACCGGGCTACTTATTATTACCAGTCACGAAAATCAAATTGTTGATCGACTCTCTCTCGAAGCTTCTTGACAGAGTAGGTGGGGCATGAAAATTCGCTTAAGCCCCTCTTTATTGATTCTTTCCCCCAACCCCTTCCTCAACCAGGAAAGCGTTTAATCTTTGGGAGAGGGGTCACATTAAATGATAAATATTACTAATACATCCTTACTAAAAAGCTTTTTTTTTTTTTTTTCTTGCGAGCCTTTATAGAAAATAACGTACCATTGTTAACAAAAGAGCGGTGTTTTGAAAGAGCGTAAAAGCGCACATTCTTTGAGTAATCCACTGAGCAAATGCAGTATGTATTAATTTAGTATCTTCTTTGTTTTTTTCATGCATGCAGCAGTTTACTGGCCAGAACTTATGATCACTCTAAGACGCTTAAAAGTCTCCTCTTTAAAAGAGCTTCCCCTTTCAACAAAACTACTAGGATTTCAAACGAATGATGGTATAAAGTTCTAAAAAGTTTATGCTCGCAAGCCTTCATAAAATTAAAATTGCATTGTCAGTTAACAATTAAGGAGCAGAGCTTTGAAAAAGAGCAAAAGCGCTCATTGTTACGGTAATGGGTAAATGTAGTTTGCATTAATGTAGTATCTTCTATGTTCTTATTTATAGCTTCACAGGCCAGAACTCAACTCTAACCCGGCTTAAAAGTCTCTTCTTTACAACAAGATTTCCAAAAAAAGCAAAAACAAAAACAAACACTACACCGTCAAACAAATAGCAGTAAGTAACTTTAGCTTTGCACTGTTGGCCCTAGTTGGCTCATTACGAAGTTAAGGACATCGACTTGACATAGACAATCCCATTAACAGGTTGAGTTTTCCTTACGCTAGCTAGTGTTGTCCATTTTTTTAAGCTTCTAGGACGCGTTGCATCTTTTTGGCCCGCATTTTATTTCATTTGGTTTGATTGCCTGGCGTGTTATCTTTGAACTTCGATGCTGGCAGGCTGGAGAGGAATTTTCTCTGGGAACTCAGTCGGCTGCTTACTTATAGACTTTTTTGGTAAAAGTCATCATTACCAGTGCTTCTATGATCCAAAAAAGTACATTTTTAAAGAACTCTCCTTACCTGAGCTCTCCTTCAGCCCTTCTCTTACGATGAACTTCTTAAGAATGTGACGCGCGTGATTGTAAAATTAGGTGGTAGCCTAGAAGAAAAGCTCTATTATCAGGCATGCATGACCGCGCATGAACAATTCATCAAATGCCAGCCCTTAGGATTAACACCAAACACAAACTGGTAAATGGTGGCTGAGCTTGGCCTGATCATTAATTTATTAATCTTCTTTCGTTGGCTGCGATGGACACTTACTTTTAGCCTTCAGTGTGAATTGGTTACTCTAGCCAGTTTTAAAGTAAATACAAGATTTATCGAGAAAAACTCCTATTGTAAGGACTTACTAAAAACATAGTTAATTAAAGTGGAATGGTTGGGAAATCCTTTGTTACATGTTTTTGTTAGCTTCATTGGACCTGACCTTGCACAATGTTCAATAGCATTCCTATCATTTTGAGCTTAATACCGACCAATAGCAACATTGCATTAATTTACTCAGTCACAATTTGTGATCAAAAACCAAAGGATTGTGCACGGTCAGGGAGCTTCCAATATAACCTACAGCACCATTGTTTTCAACTTTGATGTTTGCCGGCTTCTCTAATCAGTCTCCTCTACTAACTATGCTAAAAATGATAAAACTGAAGCAGGAGCCCTGATTAAGCCGGAGCATAGTTTGGCCGGAGCGAGTAAGGGTGGGTAGAAAACGAAGACCTAAGACCCAAAAACAAAGACACTCTTCAAAATCACTTATAGATATGTAGAGACGGGTATCTCGACTTTAGATGTGTAAGAAACAACAAGATCTTCAATTATACAAAATTTCGACCAATGGCTTTTATAAACAGGCCAATCATAGTGCGTACTCAAATCCTGGTACACAGGTGGTTTGAAATTAGCCAATTGCGTGCTCGCTGATTGGTTGAATTGTTATTGCCCAAGTATGCATGTAGCCTAAAAATTTTTTTCTCTCATAAGAATAACAGCTTGTAAAATTAGCGAGTCACATTAATTTTTGCAAGGGTACGGATCAAGAGCTGAGGTGAGTCAGATCTAAAACGGAAAATTTTCTTTTATTTGTAGCCAGAAGCGCAGTTAATAATTACTTACACCATGAATATCCCAAGCAGTCGACTGTGTTCTCAGAGCAAACTTTCTTCTGGATGGAAGTTCAAAGTTCTCGAGCGCGGGAATCAAATGCGCGCCTAAGAGAGACAATGTGTCCTAGACAAATGTAAGCAATAAAGTTACGAGCGCGAAGGGGACCTAAGATACCTAACCAGCTTTGCTTTAAAAGAGTAGCCGTTCACGTGATATTGTTTTATTATTCACCTTCCTCTCTGGCATTTCCAAAGAAAGAAACTTTTAAAGACGATAAAACGAGAGATCAAAACTAATACGTAAAGCAATGTCCAGTCAACTTGCTTGTTTAAATTAGTTCATAATGAGTCAAATTATAAAAACAAATTAAATTACATGTGACTATTGTTTTGTCATTCTAGTAGTCTTTTTTAAGAGGGAAGAGAGTTTTAAGCGATCTTAGAGAGTTCTGGACCGAAATCTCGCAGAAGAACACACAGCATAAGAAATCAGTGCACACTGCATAATTTGCCATGGATTTTTCATTAGTACTAAACAATGCCTTTGACACTCCACTTGTTTAATTTGTGCATGTTAATAATAAATTTCTATGAGGGCTAGTTGGAGAAAAAAGTTTAGTTTAAAAGGGATAAAGAAAATTAGGAGCACGGCAACTAATTGCTCAGAAAATAGGAAACGTAAGCAGACCGATGCATTAACCGTGAATTGTCTCAGTTCCGGGATAAAAGCCGATCTTAAGTTTACTTGCATTTAATATGCAGTATATTTGTTCTTGGCATCCAGGAAGACTAATTGTGTGAAACATTTGAAATATTTAAAACAGTTGGGCAGGAGCCGATTTAAGATATTCGGAATCCTCAATGCCTCAAACATCTGTTCATTTGCTCGACAGCAGCATAGTTTCAGCTGTAGTTTGAACCCGAAATTCCGTCGTTCACCATAAGAAATGTATTTGGTTTAAATTTGGCGCCAACAAAAGGCACGCGTACTTGTCTCCTGGATTTATTCCATTTTTTCTACTGGTATATGCCGCATAATTATGCCATTTCGCAAGTCATGCACGCCGTACTCCATTCCGCAAACTAATTTTAAGCTTTTGAAACTCCGATCGCTGGTCAACATGTGTGGCAGCTAAGACGGCTTAAGTCCAAGTAGCCTAGTTGTTGTTGTTGTTTTTTCTTCAAGTTTAAGAAATGGAAAGAAAATTGTTGCCTAATTTCCTTCGGTTTGCATAATATGGATAAAATTTAATATAATAAATGAAGATGTGAAATGGTCCCAAGGGTAATTTCGGTTCACAAAGCGAAAAATACCTTAGATGCACTCACTGAATTACTAGTACTGAGTAACTATTGCACAGTCGTGGCTTGAAGATGCGAGGATCGATCATTATGCAAAATACACGTTCCACACTTCGTAAATTAAAGGAATGCACACTAGCTCGTCATGTTTTCCTACCCTTTGGAGAACTTGGTCACGTGCTTGTTCCACTTACCCCGCGCCAAACGCCGTAAATAACTATCCCACGAGCAATCCGCAACTTCTTGAATGTGCTCTCCATAGTGGACATTTTTGAATACGCCTTGAATCCGGAATCGTGTGGACGCAAAATCCGAATATATATTTTTTATCCTCATTTAAATTTGTATTTCCGCAATTCACATATTTTTTATTTTTGCGTTTCATTCCTTTCACGGGCTAAGATGAACTCAACAAATTAGGCTACTCCCAAAAGTATGGGTCTTCTTAGCTCCGTCGGTAGAACACTGCGGCAACAACGCAGAGGCCATGGGTTCGATTCCGTTGAAGTCCCAAAATTCTTTCAAGTTAATTTTCAGTTGCTTAAGTTGCAATTATTACCACTGCGACGATCATATCTTTATATAAATTTGTATTTCCGCAGTTCACATCATCTTCATTCTATGTAATCTAACCTGGTTAGTAACGTCTGCGAAATAACAGCGATATTCTTGTTCTGGGCTCTCCTACCGACTCAACGGATTACCGGAAATCCGTTTCGAATTTCCTGTCAACCTGATTGGCAAATCGACAACAGCTTTGTTAATAAGCCAATCATAGTGCGACTCAAATCCTCGTACTACAGGTGGGAGTCATGAACACGGCGCTTTTTCGCAGACGGACTCAACGCGAAGTTTAGTTCCTTCTGTGGCGTATGCAGGCTATGTACGTATACATGTAAATCGTCCCTGTAATAAAAACGTCTTTTATCTCTAGGTGAAAAAATGTTAGCCAAGAAACTGTATTTAGAAGCCTCTGTGCTTGCCTGTATGATATTTGGCCTGATTAGCGTCCAAGGTAAAATTATAGTAACGATTTTCATTTGTTAAATCGTGAGAAGAAACGATAGCCTGCGAACAGTCGCCTCTCTTCACTCCTCCCCTATTGGGATGTTTCTCCTCCTAGCGAAACGTCCCAAGAGGGAAGGGGTGAGGAGAGACGGCTGTTTTCGCAGACTAGAGAAAAGACTGATGTTTGTAAATTTAATCTTATTAGTGTGAAATACATAAATGGGTTGTTTGACAGTACGATTTTGATAACGTATATAGGGGCTCTAGAGTAACATTCTATGGCTTAGTTATTCTTACCAGACAAAATACATGAACAAGAAAACAGTAAAAAAGAGAGGGCAAATGCGTTATACTGAACAGCAGAGCTGAACTCAGATTCGTTTTGTACAGTTTACAGGGTTATGAGCAACTGACAGTTTCCATATCAACGCAAACAGGCATATCGATTCCTGGCACCACTGTTAGGATTTTAGTAGGGCCAGTGAAGGAAAATATCAGAGCTGTAAAAATACGTCTCACAACCCCTCCCTCCCCCCTCCCCAGAGTAAACTCTATTGATCAGCCCCCTTTCCCTATGTCATATGCTAGTCATGGCAAAAACGTTCAAGGGCCAATCCTGTGTAATACTAATGATTTTGTCTCGTCCTAAATTCTTGCTTTTCAGGCTTCTCTTGTCCTAGCTGCAGCGCGGGGGGTACTGATAGGGAAGAGGTATTAATGGATTGTGAGGGAAGCGCTGTCGACGAGGAGTGCGTTGAAGAAGGAGATGCAGCAGTTTGTGAGGTCATGCTGCTCGATGTCCCAAGTAAACGAGTGAGAGTTACTCGTCGGTGTACTACTAAGAAAATGCATGAGGAAAACAAACAACAGTGCAATCCACAGGAAAATATAATGTGTGCGCAAAGGACAATTTGCACTAAATCTGGATGCAGAGCCCCTTTACCAGAAGGTATGCCTGTTTAGAGCTATATGTTTTTATTTTGTCTTTATGTAATAATCCATTTCCCTGGAGTTAAACTGTTAAAGGGACTGTGTCACGGCTAGCTCAGGGCTAGTTTTAATGTATTTTGCTCGTAATGCCAATTACGAGTTCTTATTTGAGTCTTGATTCGCCATGGAACTTGAGAAATCACTTGTGAATCAAAAACTGACAGCTTCGTTTCAAACATGTTTTTCAAGCAACATCATTGCAAATCTACAAACACTGACGAAAGTGAATTTTTGAAAAACTGTTGGGCTAACAAGTTTTCAAAAACCGCAATTGGTGCACGGGCTATAAACATGGGTTTTGACTAAATGAAGGTTAAATTTTTGTCTAATAAAGTTGATTACTTACATTGAAGTAGTCGTTTGTCGTTTCCGCTATATTTCTTGTACAAAACCCTCAAAACACGATTTGTTTTGATAGCGCCCGCGCTTTAGGATTCGAAGAGGAAGCTCGGGTACCAAGACTGAATGAATGCATATCGACCGTCTAAATCAAAACAAACCGTGTTTCCAAGCTTGTCTACAAGAAATATAGCGGCAGAATTCAGTGACCAGAAAGGACAAAAGACTTCTCCAATGTAAGTAATTCAACTTTAAACAAAATTGTAACCTTTATTTAGTCGAAACCGGCTGTTTCCTAATGATAGCCGGGATGATAGCCCATCATTTGGTACGCAGATAACCAACTCGCTATTCTAATGTACAAAATAACTCGTGACATTTCCCCGCCGTATCTGAGAAATATTTTTGTGAATGTCTCTGACGTTCACTCTTATAACCTAAGAAATCCATCAGTTAACTTCTATGTTGCTAAACCTAAGTTAGAATTAGGGAAACATAGGCTTCACTACAGAGGATCGGTCCTCTGGAAAAAAACTCCTAATGGAAGCAAGAGAACAGGAAAGCTTAATAGACTTGAAATAGACCCTTTTAAATCGTATTATAGAGAAAATGCTCTTTACCAAGTCATAACATAATTATTCTTAGTGAGTGCAAAATTATAGAATGTAATTTTAAATACAATGTTAATTAGTAGGTAATCGATTGCGTAACTATAGTATATGATTATTACATAATTAAAGCATATAAGTACAACTGTAATTATAGTATATTTAACAACTAGGGTATCTAAAAGATAGTAATGCTGCGGCACATTCTGTTGATACTGGCATTAGTTAGGCAGTGAGACTTAAAAGAATCAAAAATGACATTGAATGTCCTATTTACATGTTGGAAAGTCTAGAATAATTACTATCAGTCTATAGAAAGAACTCGTGGGAACGTTGTTTAGAAAATGATCAAGTGGTTATCAACTCTGGTTTTCCCACAGTAAATTGTAGGAAATAATAGAAATTCAGATCGTTTATCCATATATTTAATATACTGTGCACGATATTTTCTCTGGAAACACAATACCTTTCGTGCTGTTTGTTGCACTTTATTAAGTAACAGTTATTTAGCTATATATTTATAGAAAACAACAACACAAAAAACGGGAAAAAAAAGAAAGTGGGAATAAATAACACAGTCGGATTCGAACTCGGCACCTACGGCTCGACGCGACTACACTTAACCACTACACCACAGAGACTGATGACGTAGATTGCAGGAAAAGTCTTTCATTTTATTCCTTTTCCATGAAACTTCGCCGGCAAGATGATCGCCAGCCGCATTAACCGAGCTATTAACAGTGAAAAAACAATGTAAACGCATATTCCATGGCAATAAATTAATGAAAGAACATAATTATGCTTTTCAAAACGCCGATACACGTCCTCGTCTGCAAAGTAGGACACAAAACATATGTTTTGTTATCTCAATTTCCGCTGTTATTTTGAAGCGAATGGTCAAAGTCACATCCATTTTCGGCTCATACAGTTTCTTAAGAATAGCATTGCATGACATTTTCTCACTTTAACATCACCTTCTAGCAAGCTGGAATTTGTATATCCCCCGTGTTGCGGAGTCGAAGAGCAAAAAAAGGGTCTTGAGTCAAAAAAGGCTCTTGAATTGAAATCCAATCCCCAAGTTAACCATTGTACTCATCTGAAAGACTCCTGCGTGTCTTAAAATTTGGTAAGACCTCTAACCGTGCTGTAGAAAATTTGCCACAAAGAAAACTCTAAGTCTGAGCAGCGAACGATGCGCTCTCTCACCCACTGAACTTCCCCGTGTTTTTATTTGAGTTGTTCGTGGTGCAATGCACTCTGGTTAAATGCAATGCATTGTGGTAAAAAGTGATGAATTCGAGAATTCGTCGCCCCTTATATATTTCCTTTAAATCCTGATTATGTTGCTGCTCGCTCCCTTCGGTCGCTCCGCAGCAATTATTCCACGAGGGCGCGTTGGATATGAGATGATAGATAGTCAACGAGGCGCGTAGCGCCGAGTTGGCTATAATCATCTCACATCCAACAAGCGCGAGTGGAATAATTGTTTTATTAAAAACGCCCGCAAAATCTCGTTGAATCTCCCCGACTAGAACAAACCGGAAAAGACAAGGGACTTCCGCTATTCACATGTCACACGTCTATCAAAACTGTCAACGCGCGAACGGACTCGCCTGGGCTGCATGAATGAAAAATCAAAACATTGTAGCGATGAACATTAGTTTTTTAAAAACTCATCGGGATTCTAGGATTTTACACAGCAGAACAGCTAAAAAACCTGGCAGATAATGTGAAGGAAAAGAATTTTTAAGTGACAGCCGTCGAAATTAGAGTGAATTTGGATTCTCGGTGCAGTTATAAAAGTAAGAACAACGGAGAAAAACTATTACCTCGGTCGCTTGTTATGAAATTGTTTGAAGCCACAAGCTGGTTTTGCTGAACGAGAAAAGAAGCTATACTGCGGCCTCGATTGCTCTAATGAATGGCTGCATGGCCTGTATTTGTAGCTGGTTACTTGTGATTTATATTCTTGATGTCGGATAAACAAGCCGCAGTTATCTATCGGCGAGTGACTCGCTCGGCGAATGGCTTCGCGATCATGAAGAAACAACACTTGTCTTCTCTCGTAGCTGGTCAAGGTACTTTAGTTCCATGTGTTTTCATATGTTTTTCGACAAACTTTCAAACAAGCTCTTGTGGCTTTTTTGTTTGTTTTTGTCTTTTTTCTTTCGATGAAATTGCATTTCTAGTATTCCAAGAAATGAATTAAAACGATTTGCTTCGGGCGCCTTATACCCTTCGCGAAAAAAATCTCAGCTAGCTTCCAATTTTAAACTGACGCGTAAACCGACCATATATGGAGAGCATGGTATAATAGCTCATATACCATAACGGCTAAGCCAATCAAAATGTTAGAATTGCATTATCCAATGATTCAGTTTTTAATAAAATTAATTATATGTAATTTTAAATACAATGTTAATAATTAGTAGGTAATTATTACATAATTTTAATAGCGATTTAATAGCGATTTAATAGCGTTAAAATAACACAACAGATGCAACAGATGCCACAGATGGGCAAAACTGATGAAGATTGAAACGGTTTGAAACTAGGGTTTTTGAAAACTGTTCAGCCTAACAGTTTTTCAGAGTTGATCTCTGCTGTTTGCAACTTCAAAAATAATGCTCAGGAGACATATTTGTTTGTCTCGAATCTCTGATTTTGTCATTTCCATGTAATTTCTCTGCTTACTTTCAGTTCCATAGCGATTAAGGGCGGGAAATTGGCAAAATTAAACAAAATGAACTGGACTGGGCACCGTGACACAGCCCCTTTAAATTTCTCTACTGCACACGACTGTTAGCAACTCGCACCTGGATAAGGTTTTGCTAGTTTGTTTTTAATATGAGCCAGCATGGCAAAAATTGCCCCGAAATTTCCATCGATTTGGCACCTTTATTTCGATTTATTTTAAATTCTGCTTTTCAGTGTTCAAGTGTCCGTTCTGTTCCTCGTCCGGGAAAGATACGATCGCGGCCGTATTGAAGAATTGCGACAAGTCCGCTGTCTATGAGGCGTGCCAGCAAAAAGACCCAATATGTGAAGTTGTCATAACGGAACACGAGAGCGGAGGGGTTGATGTACAGCGCTGGTGTTCTACAATGAAACAACAAGCGGCACACAAAGAATTTTGTCGTAAGTTCGGACTCTGTCGGAAAACGGCGTATTGCACAGAGTCTGGATGTAAGGCCACTTTACCATGAATGCAAAAGGTACTCGTGCATGCTCAGAGCTTATTTAGCCTTAGTTTATAGAGTATATTCGATAGATTACATTCTGTAATAGACCGCAACAGAGAGAATATCGATAAGGAGCTAAGAAGCAACTGGGATTGAAACTGACTACAACCATTAAACTACTTTTCAATTTTAATTTTTAATTTCTAGATTATGAATCACTGACCCTTGTTCCCGAAGGAGCGGGGGGGGGGGGGGGGGGAGTAGGGGTATTCCCTTATATAAGCCATATAGGTATGTGCCGCCCCATCGGGTATGGTTTTTGCACCGTTTTGCTCTGAAAACGGGTATAGATTTTGCCCATTTTGGTCTGGAATCGGGTATGGTTTTCGGGGGAACTACGGAGTGTATGAACGTATTTATCGTTTCAGTTCCAAATGAGTAAGAAAGAAAGAGAAATTTGCGAATTCGAAATGGATTTGAATAACAGTTTTTGTTTGCGTTCTAACGGCTAAGTAATGATAACATAACTTCTGCCTAAAGGCCAGATCTGAAAACGGGTATGGATTTTAAAGGTCTAGTCTGAAAACGGGAGTGTGGAAAATTACATTTTTTGGCCTGAAATCGGGTCAGGATTTGAGGAACCGGGCGGCACACCCCCACCAAAAATTCCCAGGAATTCCCCCCACCCCCGCAGGGTCCTTCTTATCAGAAAACTTACGGACCGGAAATTCAGAGATGCCAGGAGCCCCATAATCAGGAGCGAGCGACTCCCATACTAGGCCTATGTAACGGCGTTTGAACAGAGCAGTTTATTTTTAGACACATTTTAGGGCACTTTTTCCCGCGAAAATAGAATCTCCAGCATGTCTATGAGCACATTCGAAGTATAAGATATCTAAAAGGAAAACTAAACATTATTACATAAGGCCAGCAGAAAATATCAAACTAACCGTTATTAAAAGGCAAAAAATATTTTGGTTTGTAGGTTTTGCTAACTGGTCAATTTGTGGAATTTTAAAGATATTCAAAATTTCGCGCCCCTGCAGAACCGTTCCAAAAATAAACTAGTCCGTGAAAACGCCGTTACAGTAGCGCAAGGAAGTTGCTCGCTCCGGGTTATGGGCTCCTGGAGATGCCAACTTCTGCGGACTGGCTTTTCGCAGTATCTCTTCCACAACAAGACAACACACTCTCTTCCCTATATAAACCCACTCTACAATATTGGGTGTGACTTGAGACATTACACATAGTGTATCATGAAGTAGAGACCTTAAATAGCTGCTTTGATAGATTGTGCTCGCAAAAGTAGCATAATATGCTAGCAGTGCTTGTATCTTTCTAAAATTATACGTCCAGTAATCATGCTAGTTTTTTTTTTTTTTTTTAAATCACGATCATGTTAACCAAAAATCCAGAAACTATGATTTACTATTTTCTTTAAATTTGGGGAAAAAAAACAAAAACAACAACAAAAGACAAACAAACAACAACGACAACAACAATACACCTCACTGAACCATGCATCAAATGGCAAGCACATTCCAGTGGCGGATCCAGGGGAAGGGCCTGCCCCCCTTTATTTCAAGGTCTGGATATCCCCCCCCCCCCCCAACCCGCCCCTTATCTGAGGTTCAGGATACGCCGCTGCATTCACCCTATTGACATCTAGAAGCATTAAAAGTACAAAATTCATTGTCTGACAACTATAACCCCCCCACTCACCCCCCCCCCCAAAAAAAAATAGTCCACTTTAAAGTTACAAGTGGAAACGAGACTGGAGTTGACCCATCTTCCTTTATCATGTTATTTTTTAAGCTAACTAGTTTTCTTTTATCGTCATTTTCGTAAGAAAAGGAAAGAGGTTTGTATCAAAACAAGGTCAACCTCAGCCTCACGTAAACTCAGAGGCTAGGATACTAAGCCCACAACTGTAAAATAGTTTTTTTACAAGCAGCACGCCGACGCCATCTTGGGTAACCGAGCTAGATATGCGCATGTGTTGAGTCCTGTGAAAAAAGTATTGTGCCACTTCCTGTGGGACAAGCCAAAAGTGCAAATTATGCTCGAGCAGTGCTTTTTTTTCGCAAACTAGATGAAAATGATGCTCTTAATGACGAATTATGCCAAAGATTATGCTCGCACAATCTATCAAAGCCTCCCGCTCCCCTCCCCCCCATCACCAATCCTAATTCTTTCATCTGTTGTTGTTTTTAAAAGGAAGAAAGAAGAGATTTCCGGCGTGCATTTACTTTAGCACGGGATGTGAGAGAAGGAAGATCTGCAAGCTGTTTGTTTAATTGCACTACTCCTTATACTTTTGATCCATTTTCACGATTGTTTTGCAACAATTAAAGCACGGCACGTCACACTTGTCCTGAGTTATATAATAGCGGAGCTCCCTCGCGCGCGAGGGGCACACAGCGGAGTACCATGAGTATAAAGAGTGGTAACCTATAGATCTCAAAAATTTTGGTTATCACGTGACCGCCCGTCTGTCTACCCCCGTAAGTGTAAGCCGATGTAAAATGTCACAGTTTACTACTCGCACTTCCACCCGGACTTCTTAAAGAGAAAAAGCAACTACAAAGCCGAGTCTTTTTTTTTGTCGAAATGTTGATGTCTACGAGAACGTTGATAACAGAGAAAGAGCTAACAAACCGAAAAGACGAATTTTTTTAAGCTGAAAGAACAACACGACAATTTCATAGCGGTTGGGAGAAAATGAGAAATGATAGCGGCCAGCGAGCTGAAAAATCAGCTCTCTAGAGAAAGCATGTGGTTTCAGTTTTTTTTTTCGCTGTACTAGTTTTTTCCCGTTAGAATTTTCTACTCTTTTAAAACAAATGCAACACCCATATGCTACAAATAAATGTTTACACCAGTGACAGTTTTGTGCGTGCATTTTGTCCCTGCGCGTTTTTAAGAGCATGAATTCCAATTTTTAATCCGACGGATGACTCGAAAAAAAATATATATATATTGCTACTAAAGCAACTAAAACTGATGGAATAGCAGAGACAAAATCTCGCCAGACACGAGAAATGTAATAAAACTAGACAACAAGCCAACGGGGACTGGTTCTGTAAAGGAAGGGCTTAAGAAGGAAAAAAAGGAAAAAAAAAGAAAGAAAGAAAAGAAAAAGCCGATCAACAAAAAGGCGAGATCAGGTCATGAAAGAAATTTCAAATTTTCTTGATTGGCTAGATTGTGAGAGAATGACGTAAATGTTGTCTCCTGCGCGCGCTGTGTGTTTTCGTTCTTTGTCTTAAGTTCTGTTCAAGTAAATTTGTCCTTGAAGAAGTAGTTTTCCGTCTCAATATAACTTTTAAAGCTATTTTTATCTCATTTTTAAAGACTTTTTAAAACTCTCTCTCGGTATCAATATTAAGACTTTTGAAAAGGGTAAAAAAAAGATTCAGTCACGTACTTTCTTAAGCTTTTAGCGCGCCCCATAATAATTAAATTCTAGTCCTATTCAGGACTACGGTCATCCGGACGATCAAACTCAACCTATTTTTTAAATGACTCCTGGGTTCAAACTTTTCACAGTTTTAAATTTAAACTATACTAGCTGTCGCTTTGAATTTGATGTTACGAAGAAAAACAACAACAAATTAGTTGGTTTATACTGAAGATACTACGTTTCGCAAAAGAAAATTTCACGGCTCTACCAAATTCGTTGTTTAACACGTCTGAAATTGAGGATTTCTTTCGAGCATGCGCTCTTTCATCGCCTGTCACATTCCTGACGGGCGGTCACGTGTACAGATCGGATTTGACCCGATCTCGTCTTCGGTTTCGTCAACAAGAGATATGCGTACGAGATTATTAGCACACCAATGTAACACGCACGCAACATTGTTTGCGCAACAATGTTGGGAATTGTTGCGTCCCTTTGCACGCAGCTACAGTGTTACGTCGTCCGCATCGTTCAAAAATCATCTTTGTCTTAAAACGAGGTTAATTGTGAAGCCATTCATCCGAAAATGATTTTTTTATTCTCTCATACAAAAAAATCTCACGTTCACACGGCGCTGGACGAATTTTCGACCGGCTGAAAAATATTTTCGCTCTGTTCACACGGAACTGACTAACCGGTTTGGATTTTAACTTTTCTCAGAGGTTTCAACATCTGCTTATCCGCAGAGCACTTCTTAAGCAAATCCAAGTTGGCGTCTCCCAGCTGAGTTAATATGCACGCATTCACGCAATCGCGCCCTTTCCTTACAAACATTTAGAGGGCTACGGTGTTCACATTGCTGCGGTCAAATTTTCGACCGTACCATCTAAAAGTTTGACCTCGATTTTAGCGTTCGAATTTTTGAACGGCTGGGCGATCAAATTTTCGTGAGGTTAGCTTAGTTCCGTGTGAAACGTAGCTTTAGTCCTGCTCTGGAATAGCTCTCTGGAGTTTTTGTAACTCGGAAATGGGCTATTCTTCGTGTATAGGTCAGCATCAGGGCAAGGGTACACTTCGTGATGTCTAACTTAGGTTTTTTTATATGCGGTTTTTACTGTACACTGATGTCTTCCGCTTACGATAACCTGTCGTCTTCCTGTCAACACGATTGTTTCTTACAAAGAAAATGTTCGATCTTAAAATTTTCACCGATAAACAATTGTCCAATAGTAAATAAAACGAGAAAACTATGACTGTGATCAACCAATCTGAACAAGATTTCGTCCATTACAACACTTGTAGGGTGATTGACTCAAGCTGTATCTCTGACTAGTTAGCAACTTGCACTGCTTTGTTTTCAATGACTGACATCCACCACCGGCATTTTTCTGCCGTCTTCCATTGGTTTAGTGTAACGCACGGTTTGTTGTAGAGTGCTCTGACCGGATCTTGAAAATGATAGTACATTTTCACTTGGTTATTTCTACGTTCGTGCAAACTTGATCGAACGTAATGCTAAGATAGAGAGCCTTCTAATCTTTTAAGCGATCCCACAGAAGCAATTGAACTGTGTTCATGGCGTTATCTGGTCATTCGGCTGAACCGAAGTGAACTGAGTTCTTTAACAATCGCGGCTTTTTCGGCCTCCAAGCTTCCCACGTGGTGACGGAGCTCTTCTAGCTGAGGGAGAAAGAGAAAAGAATGAATGAATAAATGAATGACTGAATCAGCATAAAAGGAACATAAATATTCGAGAGAAAAGGTGGTAAAAGAGGGGGCAGTTAGACGAAAAATCTGACCGTAAGTCCAGCGCTCTAAACGCCCGGCCAAGCTGCCTCTCATCAACAACATACCCTTGGGTCTCTGGGGATGAAAAAGGTCCTCCCTTACCTCGTTGCGAAGTCCATTATCCTCCTTTCGAGGACTTGAGCCACTCGATGCAGTGACAACCCTGTAATGAAATCGAGAACATTGACAACTATTTAATTTATAGTAAATTCAGTGACATTCGTGAAGTTTAATAAAGAAACGCTGTTTCACGCCCGGATTCCATAACACGATCTGTTGCCGTTTAAAGGTGATGTTACACGAGACGATAAGCAACGACAATTTTCAGCGCAACACAGCGTTGCAGTGTTGGAACAATGTTGCAACAATGCTGTAATGCTGTGTTGCGCTAAAAATCGTTGTTGCGAATTGTCCTTTAATCCTTTTAGTACCAAGAGTGAGCAACATATATTTTCTCCTAACAATATCCATACATCACCAAGAGAAAAGGTTATGGTAAACAAAATGATCAGTAAAGGGAAAGTGTTGTGATCAATTACTAAATTCTCTCAACTGATTCTTTATGGAAATGTACGCAGATCTGTCTGGAGAACTTGTATTTGAATATTGAGGCTTAAAGGTTAACACATTCACACTCAGGGTATTATGATAATGTAAACTATTCCATCTATCAAAGAAGCTTGGATTATCGCCAAAAGTGTCTTAACTCTTGAGACATTTCCTTCAAGCTAATCAAATTTTCCATGTTGAGGCACAATATCGCAATCCCAGTCTGTAAAGCTCCGTTACAATTAAGATACCACGACAGCGAAGACGGCGAAAAAAACCTCACTTATAAGTGACTTCGTGTTCTTTGAAACTTTAAAGCGATTATCCCAACTCGCTTAATTTGTCAAATGTAGGCGAACACTCCTGGATTTGAATCCCTAAGAAAATTATGCAAGCTGATTGAGATCAGGCAATTTCTTTGTCGCGCAGTAACAGCATAGAAATGTACGGAAAAGTGTGCTGCACGTGCAAGGTTGTTGTTTTGCTTATCTAAACGGCCTATTGCTTTCTTGCCGTTCTCGTGGCCGTCGCCATCGTGGCATCTTTTAAAAACACCCTAACGAGGACACAGAGGGAGAAACAACCAAATAAACGTCAGAAATAGAATGAGGAAACTTAACAAGAAAAGACACAAACCTGTTGGAAAGAACCGGCGTCCGTTCTTTCGTGCCAAGGTCAAAGGAATCATCGTTCTTTACCACACCATTCGGAGTGTTGAGACCGTCCAGCCAGCTTTTGACTTTGCGCGGTGGCGATGAAAAACTATGATCGTCAGGGACAGAGTTCATGGCATTGATTTTGTTGTTTTCGACCTCTGTTGCACTGTGCCATGACTTACTCTTTAGTCTATCTCTTTCATCTTTTTCTTCTTCGCGCTCCGGGGAATTCTCCGCAGATGAATAACTGTGCAATGAGAGAGAGTTATTCAGTTGATCATTCTCCTGTTTAAAAGTGACATACTTTTTCTCTAAGTTCCTTTTTTCTTTATGGACATCTTTTAGGATCTTCTCGAGCTCCCGAATTTCTCGCCAAATCATGCGCTTGTTACTCTTCCAAGGCTCGCTCTTTTCGTCTTTCTTCTCCATGTGATACTCCAGTTCATTCTGGGCGATCTCCAAACTGGATTTCAACAGTTTGTTCTCGCGCTGCAGCGCATCTACTTCTTCTTGATAGCTGGAGAGCTTTACTCTGTCCGAAGAGATCTGCCGTTGGGCTTCATGGAGTTCTAGAAGAACTTTGCTGTTGTCGTCTTGTGCTTTTACAAGTGATCTCTCTAGCTCACCCTTCTTGTCTTCAACGCACCGAATCATAGCTTGGTCTGCCTGTGCTGCCGCTCTAAGCGCACTATTTTGTCTCTCTGATTCCTCAAGGCGTAGTTCCAGCACCTCCAATTCCTGTTCAGGGACAAGCTTCTGTTTGGGGCGTCCCGCATGCTCTTTCACATTGTCCTCTGTTTGGCTTTCGCCAGAACCTTCTGAGAAGGCAGCAATTTCCTCCTCCAAAATCTTGTTTCTGTTTTCCAGTTCAAAACAACTCTTCTGTAGCTGAAGATTCTCGTTTTGCAAGTCATTAATTTCGTTATCGTACTCTACTCGTAAGTTCACAATGCTCTTTTCCAAAGACTCGACTCGCTCCGCGAGAAATTCACTTTCTCCGTTCTTCTTCTCGTATTCATTCCTTATGGTAGCCATTCCATCGCTGAGACTATCAAACTTTTCCTTAAGATCATAGTAACGTGTCTCGTAATCTTTCAACAACTCAAGCTGTTGATGTAACGCGAAGTTCTCGCTAGCAACGGAGTCAAGCTCGTTTCTCATGCACTCTAAAATAGCATTTTCCTCTTCAGCCATTTCCTCGTCTTGAGATACAAGAGCTTGATATTTTTTCAGCACTTCGTCTGACGCAATTTGGGCGATGGTTTCTTGTAATTTCTCCTGGAATCTATATGGGATGTCCTCAAGGGGTGTCCCTTCATATGCGCGTTCTAGTTTTTCCTTTAGCGTCTCCAGAGTGTCCACCTTGGCTTGCTCAACCTGAAGCTTGAACTTCAAAGCTGTTTGCTCGATTGAGTTTAAGTAAACCATAAACGGATCGTCCAGGTCACCCTCGTGTTTTTCATCTGCCTCCGTGTCATAAAGAGCTGTTTCAAATCCAGAATGGCCCTCTGTTGATCGAGATGGACTTTTCGCACGGTCATTTTCTATTAATCTCGTTGTCTTTACCGGTGAATCCAACGTCGCCCAAGTGACAGTTGTTTTCGGGGAGGAATGCATTGGTGGCAGGCCCTCACCGGTGTCCGTAACAAGAGAATCAAGTGTTGAATGGCTCGGGGAGATAGAAATATCCAGAGGCCCTTCTGCGGCTTTTTCTTGTTCGCCAAATACGGTGTCAAGCCCAAGAAACTGGACTTTTTTGCTTGGCGTCGAGATGGCTGATTGCTCTGAATCAGAAATAACTTCATTATCGTTCTCAGGAACATGTACTGGTAATGATGGCCCAATATTGGACGATGACTGGAGATCATCACCAGACATCGTCTCGGCACTGGCTACCGTCTGGTCTTCAGCAGCGGAAATGGTTTCCACTCTAGCCGGTGATTGTTGAGATTCAACAGACTCTGGTTCACTGTTGGCCAACGACGAATCGCTATCCACACAGGGTGGACCAAGGTTGGGATGTGATGCACCATTGGCCAGCGATATTGGTTCAGTGCTGGCCAACGAAGGGGGCCTTTCATCATCGAAAGCATCTGCTACTATTCCCTCTTTTTCTTCATCATTTGTTCCATTAATGTCCATTACAGGGGAAGGTGCTGAACCGTTTAGATCCACTTCTGATGCCGAATCATTATTTAGCCAGGTCTTGGCTGTTGCTAGTTCAGGAGGCATGAATCCCTTCTGCACCGCATCCAACATCAGCTCAAGAAACTGCTGATCAACACTCGTGTAAATTCCTCCATCGACTGGGGGGAGAGTGAAAAGGTCCTCGCCATTCACAGTGACGTAATTGTCGTTATGATCCGGTGGGACCACACTAACTGGAAAACTTTCCGCTGTCTTTGTGGGGACACCCTGCTGTATCATAGATGAGGTAGTCATACCCTCGGTGGGAGCAGGCGCCATATCCTTAATTAACAGCTTCTGCGGAAGTTTCTGAAAATTAAAGCAAAAAGATCTCATTCAGTAGGGAATGATAAAACAACATGTAGGGTAAATATTTGCCCATAATTCTTATGCATGATTACAACATGTAGACAGCTTTTAAACCCAACCACTAAATAACGGGCTGGAATAAAACTTTTTTATATAAAGCTTCGTAGCATTACTTTTGAACGACATGAGATGGACACTTGAAAAAAGCATCAAAGGAAACAGAAGTGCGGCCCAAAAGAGGAAAGGCTAAAAAAAGGCTTTAATTGGCTCTCAAAAAAATTGCCGACTTACATTTCTACCGACCGCAAAGGATAGCGTGATTCCGTGTATAAGGAACAAATAGGTAATTACGTTAAGTCCATTTGACCCTTCAACAAAAGATATTTAGTTCAACCGAAGAACCAATATTTGTATCACACTTTATTTGATATAATCTATTTCATTGCAATAATTTGAATTGACGCTTCTCGCCGGCATTTTGCGTACTAAACTATTCGCGACGGGAAGTGAAGGTCAATTTAATTTAAGCTTTATTATAAGGATTGAAAAGATATTAATGAAAAAAGAACCACACCTGTAATTACGCATTAAGAAAACTGCCATCTGATGGCTTAAGACATAAGTAATGACAAAGCTTGTTTTGTGATATTCTAGCCTGTTCTAATGGTTTAGATCTTCGACCTCGAAAAAAGCGCGAGTTACAGAGAGAAAAAAAGCGTGGTGGCTGATTGATGGCTCGAGAATTTTAACGCCTTGAAAGATAACTATAATACGCTATAGCGATATTTCAGCAAGTTATAATGAAGTTCAGTTCATTTTGAAGTGGCGGATGCAAATCAATGCAACCATTCTTAGAGTCTCTATGATAAATTTAAATTTGTCGTGAATGCTCTTTTTATATATTATTTTCAATAATGCTTGTTGCTGCTTGTTCGTGCCCTCAAATTCGTAAGTGGTTAACTCAATGACTGCTTTGCACAAAGTAACTGTACTGAATTGAAATAGTCTCTGGACCGGTGAATCACATTTTTTCGTTTATAACTATTTAGGCCTCGTCTACAGCGAGAACGCTGTTGGTGAGAAAGCGTGATTTATGAAGCGTAGTAATAAGACTACACTCAGCGTATATTTTTCTTTTATTAAGTTTTTTCGGATGAAACTTGAAGATATTTGATGTATATTCGCGTGGTAAGCTATTTCCTTAAGAAATTAGCCTGTTTTAAATAGCCCTTCCTTTCAAACGGAACCAAAGGATAATTCAAGTAAAATTTAATAGAGACTAAATTTCAAGAGGCTTTATGCAGTACATTACTTAAAGATGAATTTTGATATTGAATGACTTTTTAAGTGTTAAGATCAAAATTAATCATGGTTACCTATCAGCAGATCAAATGTAGGTGAGTCTTGCGTATAGAGTCAAACAAAGACACATGAAAAGGTCGTTTTAATTTTACGTAGATTTTGAAATGCTAATCGAGATGCGCTAAATGATAGAATTAAACCGCTCTTTCCTAAAAGGGACAGATATAATTTTGTTAAAAAAATTTTCGTTGAGACTCTTTTGGCAGTAAGTTTCATGCTAATTTCACAGTGAAAGTTTTAGTCCTTCCGGCTCCTAGATCAAGTTAGGGCTGGATGATCCTTCACTTTAAGTTTCAGATATGTAGATGAAATCCCAAGGTGTTACCATTCAAATAAAATCGCTTAAGGAGAACTTTTGGATACAGGTGTTTCTTTCATACCATTTAAAAGAAAGATATTTCGATCTTTTTGCGAATTTTTCCACATTATCAGTCCATTACAAGGATTAAAAAATGTTTATCAGTTACCTTTTGAAGCCGTGGTGTTGTAGCCTGGTTTGTCCCTGCCTGTATTCGTTCTTGTAAGGCCTTAAAGATGAAAAGAGCACATTTAACGAAATTAAAATCAAAAGACAATCCTTGGGGATCAGATTAAATAGTCAACACGCAAATCAAGTAATATTGGTAGCCAAGTCCCCCCACGTAGAATAAAACAGACCAATTTATAATGGTGTTTTGATGTCTTTGCGTCATGGAACGCAGTTTCTTTCGAATTTGTTATAACTACACGCTATCTACGTTCAGCACAGTCACGGAACGTTTTCTTTATCCCAATACTGGTTCCCACAAAGGGAAAAAAAGCGCAGTTCAAAGAACACAAAGTATTTAATAGTTATTTCACACTTAACCTTATTTTATTACGTGATTAATATATAGATAGTGGAAGAGCAAATATTTTGGAAGCTTTTGACAAATTGGCCCTTTACACGCGAAATATCTAGTACATTACGTTCCGCCTTGAAACAGTTCACGTCTTTCGCGAAAATTCGAAAAACCAACACTTTCTCAATTCACAACGTTTTAACCGGGTATTTTTTTTGTGAAAAGGATAACGTAAAGATCCCTAACATTTAAACCTGGCCTTTTTGGCTCTAAGTTAGATATAAAAATAGCAACTATCCAAATGAATCGCTCATTTCAGGAGATATGGCGTTATTGTATGATACTATTTAACAGCTTTAAATAGAACAGCCATACTTAAGGATTAGTCCCCCCAGGTATAGGAGGCAAAAGCAGACGGGAAAAGTAGCACTGTTCAAAGCTGAAGCCCCTATGGCCAAAACTTAACATTTTGTCTACCTGCATAACCTTGCACACTTCACTTACATCGGCAGGGAACAAGTTAACTGCTACTTTCGCTCTAAAGTCGAACGGGGAACTATAGAAGCACATATATAAGGGTAGAAGGTATAATACATGGTGTACTGTTACAAAATATCTCACTGCTGTATACATGGCTACGACAGAAGGGAAATATGGATCTCGCTCACAGGTTTAAAAGGTGGATCTAAATTAAGACAAAGTTTGCATTTGCAAAAGTAAAGATTGCAATCTTTTTTTTCTCAAAAACTAGGCGAAAAGTAAGTTAACTATTAAATGCTTACCTAATTTGCGGAGACTGGTCAATAACAAGAACTTAAATCAGCATCTATTTTTCAGCATCACTCAGAGTGCTTACTAAAAGTAGCAAGCCTTTTGTTTTCAAAAGCAAAATAGCCTTAACAGCTCGAAGAATGGTCGATATTAATTTTATTGAAATTGCACAGGTTTGCAGTGGAGCGTTTCGGAAGTGAAACAAAGAAAAGACGATTTCTTTAGAATTAAGTGGCTTAAAACATAACGCTAACTGTGGGAAAACATTTGCGATTCACACCAAAGACACTTTCTGATGATGCCAGTTACTTTTTCGCTTCGAAATGTTTAGGTTCAATTTTGCAAATCGGAGATTCGTTAACAGAGGAAACAAAAATATTTCACACATGAACAGACTGGATAGAAAACCACAAGAATGATCGAAAAACAAAGGCTGTTAATTTGCGTAAAACTTCCAGAACAGAATTGGCCGGAGGGGTTTTCTCGTTCAAAAAAGACAGCATTTTCCCTTCCTCAAAAAGTGCGTAACAACAGGTTTAACAGGTTGTATAGGAAGTTGACTGTTGCAACATGCTTGCATATGACTAGTCACAGATCGCATAAATTTATATCTAACTTCATTTCCACCTGATTGAGGGGTCGCATGGGTCGATCGTTTGGACAAGATAACATTTTGTTTCCTGACTCCCTCGCCCTTCTAAACAATCACCACCCTCTTACTGCTACTTACGCTTCAAGGAAGGTAACTCTTAGTCTTTCAAAACCCTCTCTCCTGCACAGTTAAATAAAACCTGCAACAAGCCTTTCCTGCAGCGCTGTTAATCGTTCCAAGAAAAGCGCACCTATGTTCCAAGTTTAAGAACAAGGCCCGAAACGTGACTTACTGAGACGTCAATGATTATGCTAACTACATCGCAAACGGTGCGTGTTTCTCTTACTCATAAAAAAACGTGACTATGCAGTGACAAAATTTTTAAAGCGGGCAGTATCTTCCACTGGCACCAGTTATTTCAATCAACAAGGGCTCTAACTTTTTAGTCTCTGGATGAATTCTATAAGTGTGACCATTCAAATCAAAGCTAGTGAGCAGTGCGTTCAACAGGTGTTGATTATTATGCAAAAACAGGGAACAGCTTTAGTGCCATAAATAAATTTCTCGAGCGTGACAAAAAAAGACAACTCATTAGAAGCGTATGAGCCATACTTTCCTGTATTGTAAAAAGTTGTGTCTTGTATTTTACTGTTTAATCGCCACAGTAGCAGCAGTAGTTTCTTGAGCGTATTGACCAAGCGTTAGGTCAAGATGGCCGGATATTGGCCAAGTTCTTTTTTGCGTTTTTATTGACCGACTCGAGGTCGAGGTCAATGAAAACGCAAAAAAGTACGAGGCCAATATCCAACCATCTGGGGCTTGGTCAATAAAGGATTTATTATATAGCCAAAAAGAGAACTTTTTCTTGCGGGACCAACGCGGGAAATCTCGAGCAGTCAAGATGGGCCCATCTTCAAAGCATCCGCTAGGGTGGCCAATCAGAACTCAAGATTCGCTTCACCTTACCCGCTGGCCGATTCAGCCATAATATATTAATGTTGGTTACTGTTAAGGACGGATTTAAGCTTTTTTTTCAGTTTCCACAGTCAATACAAGCAGCCTAAAGAGTTGTTGATGTTATCATCGGACAGATTGACATGCACTTTCTTCACGTTTTCAGCAGATTTTCTCAAACGCATAAATACGAGATCTTTTTTAGTGTTTTTTTTTCTGCAGACGACCCGTTTTCAAATTTTTTTTATTTTTAAAATATTCAGTGTGAAATAAATAAAAATTGACTTGATTTGATTTGACTAAGTATATTATCTAGGTTATCAAAAAATAGCGTGAGACTGTTAAAAACAATAGGCCAGTTATTTAAACGGAGTTTAGCCAGTGTTTAACAAAACCGCGTCTAAGCCATTTTCAGTTTGGTGGACGCTTTTATGTCAACACCATTTATCGTGAACATTAAAACATGTAAAGTGGAGTGGAAAAGCATTTGTCTTCTTACAAAAAAACCACTAAGGAAGAGATCTGGAGGTTCAATTCAGTTATTGTAATCGACAGAGGCCACCCGGGGGCAGGAAAACCTGAACTGCCGGCTTCCCTTTATCAGCTTAAGAGAAAAAAAGGCCAGAAAAAAAAGACCAGAGATCCGCGCGGATCTAAGGTAGACTTCGTTTAAATTACTGACCCAATGTGTCGACCTCAAACAAATCGAATACATTTTTTTAGAAAACGTACATTGCTAACATTTGATGTAACTTACTTGAATTGCTGCATGAGACTTTGTGTGTTGATCAACGAGATTCCTCAGAGCCAGAGGAGACACTGTCCAAAAACAATAAATAAACACAAATTACAAAGATCACGACGATTTTTCACGTAACTATTCCTTAGTACAGCTTCGGTTACGTGTATGTCACAGGTCACGGGTATTTACAAGGCCACATTTTCGATCACCCTACGTTGTTTACGAAATCTGATTTTTTTAATCCTGGAAATCTAGGGTAAATGAAGAAAACAGAAGGGATTTTTTATATGTATATATTTTTTGCATGACTGAAATGCCGGTTTCTTAAGAATATTCTCGAAATCATCATAAGATTTACTTACGGGGTGAATTATCCAGCGTTGATTTATTATGCGGAAATTTGCTAGGGGAATAGTTTTGTACCGCTTCCCCATTTGCGTGATTTCTCGGTTTGGAAGGTGACTGCTCCTGTTTTGTTCCACCTTTCATTGGTTCCTCGCCTTTCATAGCAGAAATCTGCAGGCGGTAAGAAAAAGAAAATTAGCGGGCTTCGACACTTTTCCAGCTTACAGAGAGGTACCACTCGCCCCATGTAAGGTAGCACTCGCCCCATGTAAGGACAAGGTACTCCGGATTCCGGAATTCAGGAAATTTTTGCTGATGGTGGAATCCGGAATTCACCTCAAGGAATCCGGAATCCACAGCCTTGAATTCAGAATCCGGCAAGACACCACAGATAATTCTTACCGGACATTCTTGTCGATTCTTGGATTCAGTGGTTACTTTGCCATCATCTGTAATTCTACGTCCATTTTCGGAAAATATATTTTCGGAAGAAGATTTGAGATCTAGAATTCCGGAAAATTTGTTGTAAAATTTCTTGCTTGCCTGCCTCTCCTAGAATTTTCGAGCATCTAACAAATGGTATAATTGCACAGTCTTAACGGGTTTTTACCCTTAAAAGGTCACCTAGAATTTTCGAAAAGGTAAGTTTTGATCCCTACAATTTTCGGATCACTAGACTTTCAGCTAGGAAATCCAAACAGATGAAAAATTTTTAAAGGATAAAAATATGCCCATATCTACCGTTTAAATACTAAAATACCAATGCTATGTTTAAGTGGTTTTGGACTATATTCTCGTTGGGTGCCCCTCAGTGTTCTATAAGCGCTTCTTGCATCTAACAATTCCTTCGCTAATTGAATAACGGCTTATCATATAAAAGGAAGGTTTAAATAACAAAGCAAAAAACAAAAAAAAGGCACGGATGCGCAAACTAAAAGGTTAGAAGGGATAAATGCCGTGGCATGCGTACTCTTAAGCTTGACAGTTTTTCAAAGTTTGTCTCTATTCTTTGTAACTTTGAAAATAACCCTCCAGAGACGTATTTTTTGTCACGAAACTGTTATTTTACCTTTTACAAGTACTGTAATTTCTTCCCAAAGAGCAGTAACAGTCAGCTCTTTTCTCATCTTCATTAATAATAAATTATTGCTTTCTTACCGCCGCGTTTTGTAAGGGCATGTTTACATGGAGGTGGGCAACCCAGGTTGGTGAGGTAACCCGCTTAGATGGGGTAACCCGCCTGTTCATATAATCTCTCATTTTAATTTGATCACGTTTTTCAAATTTAAATCTGGTCTCTCATTTTAATCTGATCACGTTTTCACGTTAACATATTACCTCACTTATCCGGGGTCCCCCACTTCCATGCAAACAGGCGTTAATGTCTAATGAAGACACGAGGCTTCAAAACAATGCCTATCGTTAACGGTTCTATAGTCCCAACAATTGTCGGTAGATCTTCATCACGATTTGCAATTACGGCTAAATCAAGAATTCTTGTCTCTTGGCCAAAATCCCACAATACGCCCCATAATACACCCGATACCTTTCGGTCTTAAATCCCCGATGACATATGCCAGGAGGTTTTTGCGTAGCAGTCGTCCTCTTCTCTGTCATCTGAATCGGTTGGGACTTTATCTCTCAAACTATCAACGTTCCCTATTCCCGGAATCCCCTCAACATTCAAGTGCAGGTTGTTTCATACAAACCCTAACTTCTTTTCAGGTTACACCTTCCCTCACGAAATCATCAAGCAACATCAAATGACTACATTAATTTCCATACGAATTCAGGGTCAACTTTGGTGGGCTTTGTTATGTAATGTCTCAATTTTATGTTGCATATGAACGAAAAGAGATCGCAAATTATGTCGAAAACAACACGTCAAAATCGATAAATCGCGGTCCTTGACAAGTCCAAGGAGTCCTCGAAACACAAGAGTGCACCCCTGTTTACTCTTGTCCACATTGACATTGAGAAAAGCATCCTTTGACTGTCTCACACATGTACACATGCGCCATCCTATTTTCACGAAATCGCGGCATGTACGCATTCCATATAATATCGTCAACTCTTGACTCGCGGACAAGCACCTAGCACCTCACTACTACGGAATTCTGAATTCCCGACAGTACGGGTAGCTAGCTATTGTAGCTCCCAGGCACAAATAAATTACGGACGTTTGAATGACATGAACACCTAGTCGTCGTTTGGGTGCATTCATTAATGGTAGTTGACCGTAACCGATTAAGCGACGATCCCATGCATGTGAAGGTTTCTCCTTCGAGGAGGCATCATCGTAAACAATTCTTACCTTGGTTGTTACGACCTCTCTTCGAATGATGAGAGCTTGGTGATGCAAATCCCGTCAGATGAAATTCTTATACTGACCTCCACCTGAACTTTGCCAAAAAGCGGTTTAAAATCATGCAGCCTTTTTAAGTCCGCAATTTGAGGAATTTGCTGTAAACCTTCAAGTCAAGTACATTCAGACTGAAGGAGATTTTTATATATGTTGATTGAACGGCGTTGCATGTTTGGTTTTGCATGGCCCGAGAGAATCCATCCTTATTCTCCTTCCACTGCTTCCGGCTCATCAAGTTTTTCCCATGATCATACATTCCGCAGTATTGAAAATTTAACAGATGGTCTGCACCCACTACAACACCTATTTCCAATTCGTCACATCCCTTACACGCAACGGAGAGCCACAGAACCGCTACATTGGGACGAAACTTACCTTAAAAAAAGGTATAGCCAATTCTATATGGTCGCTATGGATGCTAGACATTCCGGAAACTACATGCGCCCCTCTTTGGATAAATTTCTTCAATCTTTTTGGTCTCAACGGGACTCACCTGGGCAACAACTGGTAAAGACGTCTCCATAGAGCGCTGTCCAAAGGCGCTGATTCGCCGCCAATCCTGCCTAACAGAACGCTGCGTTCAACGAGCGGTATTAGGAGAAGTGATGAACGGGCGACGACTTTCAGCATCGAAAAAAAAAAAAAAACCTGACCCTGTAAGGGTCGACCTTTCAGTGGATTACTATACATGCCTATGCTGTTTGTAACGCAACTCGCTCGTCGCGCTTACATATACATCGGCTCAAACTGCTAGGACTAATCGTTCTAGGTTTGGCATCTTTCTGGTCGGGCAAAACGTAGAATTTACGAGCAGTAAGACTTAACTGGAAAACTGCTTATACTGAGACAGATCACTGCCGTTCTCAGTCACTTTTGATATGAAAAAGCATCTTTATACACTCCCATTTATACACTCGGTAACCCTGGCATTTAAAACGCATAGAAAATCGATTACATTCCTTTAAATCCTGAATTTTCTGACAGTTTTCCTGGGCATGTTTGACCAAAGAGACCGGAAAGTTCCCATAGCGGCGCTTGGTATGCACAACAGTTCGCGGTTCCATCATCCAAGTAAAAGAAATCAGTAACTTTTTTCCAGAACTTCTATGACCCGCTCAGATTTTTTTTGCTTCTTTTCGATCTCCTTCTTTTTCCTGTCATAGGGAACGACCTTCTCTACCAGCAACTTCAACTGACAATCTTGGTCGGTCTTCGCTAGCCTGACATAGTACCTGGCTCGAAGGACCACTGTGCTCAGGAATATCCACTTTCAATGGCTGTATTTTATCGCCATAGATTACGAGTAATGACTTCCACAATCTGCTCTTTTTTTCAATTCTTTATCACAACAAATACGGTTCTTAAGATTCGGTCAGACGTTGCTATGTACAGCTCATTGAAAAAAGTGTCATCGCATGAAAAATATAAACAAGGAATGATGAGACCTTGTAATGGATTAATTGGTAGAAAATTATTAACATTGCAAAATTCAAAGTTCTTATTACAAACGCTCAGGCACGAGCTTCACGAGTTTGAACAAGGTTCAAACTGTTTCCAGTTTTCTTGGCGACAAGCCGACAACTTCACCTCTGGACACACGTTTCTCTTCAAAGAGATCTCTCTAGTTACTGAGCATGGAAACATCGCCAACGTACACTTTAAAATCATAAGATGAGACGTAAAGGTTTTCTGGGAAGATTTAAATAAAGGACGGCATGTCTAAAGTAAACTACAGTGTTTTTCATCCGCATGCGAAGCTCGTGATAATGTAAGCTTTTCTTTTTGAAATTTCGGCTAATAAAAAAACATACCCATGAATCCTTTAAGCCTCGTCGTTCATGGTTCATACTTTTATGAAAGCGAAAACGTTTTTTCAATATATAGTGTACGTAGTCATTACCAGACATAGATAATGTCGGATATCAATTATCAATAATTATGCTTACTCCTAAAAACCGAACGCATGTTTTAATTTGTATAATGTAATCTCCTATTTGATAGCGTAAATCACATTAGAAAGGCAATATTGTCTCTTTAGAGGGGGGTGGCGCTGTGACGCATTTCAGAACATATAATAACCTAAGTCCTGCAAACAGACTTGAAACGAACACAAACACAAATTACAATTTCTGTAGTTTTATAATTATACCAAAAATGTTTGAAGGAAAACATCGATCATAAGAAAGTTTGCCTTGAATACTCACGCATTTCAGAACAAACAATAACCTGCAAACAGACTTGAAACGAAAACAAACACAAATTCCAGTTTCTGTAGTTTCATGCATAATTATGGCAAAATGTTAGAAGGAAAACATCGATCATAAAAAAAGTTTGCCTTTAATACTCGGTCCCTTGAAAGAGTTTAAACTCCTCACAAGGCCCAAGTATCGCATCATTTCTCAAAAATGTTGAGAGGTATTGCTAAACAGTCACAACTCGACACGACATCGGCTCTAAACAAATGTTAAGTAAATCAGTGTTAAACGAAATGTCTCTTGTGAGTGGTTTACCAGATAAGATGCAAGATGAAGATGCATATAAAAACAAGCAATTTCTAAATGTTGTAGGACTGAAGACCAGATTTTCTGAGAAGCAGGAAAAAAGCTAAAAAAATAATTTCTGAAGGTCGTAAGACTAAAGGCCAGATTTTCTGCGGGTAACAAGTAGAAAAGAAAAAATATATAAAGCTATTAGACTCTTACGGAAAATTTTCTGAGGGGATATATGTTCATCAATGAATTTTTCTGAGGGCTTTTGGGGAAAAAGCATTTTTCTGATGGAGGAAAATTTCGAAGTCCTTCGTCAACGCCGAAGGTATGTGTGACTGTGTATTAAATGGACTGACCCTATTCCAAAGGAATTGGGTTGGGCGCCAAAGTAGAAGTATCTACACTAGTCAATTGTAAGAACTCACCTTCCGTCGTAACACAGCCATATAAATCACCACTGCGTACTCGTCGAATGTATCATCGTCCAAAATACCAGACGAACTAGAAGAGTAACATACCATCACATGTTTATCAGATGTCCTCAACAGCAACAGTAACAACACTGAACAACAACAAAATTTATTATTTATAGTGCGCTCTTTCTATAAAAATAATCAAAAGCGCATAACAGTTGAAAATCACGATGATTATTAATAAAACTATAGACTAATATTTCAGGATAAACATATATCTTCAGGGCTGTATATTTAAAAGCCATTAAAAAAGTAAATAAAAAATAGTAATAATTGATAACTATACACATATGTCATAAAACTGTACTTAAAATCTTAACAAAATGCCTTGGAAAATAAATAAGTCATGAGTAAACGCTTAAAAGAGTCAATGTTCTCAGCTGGTCCGTTGTTAGACTGTTCACAGTCCCCTATTTTTTTCGTGAGGACTGTGAACAGTCTAGTCTACTGACAAAGGAAGGCTGTTCCACAGGTGACTGGGGCTGCTACCATAAACGATCGATTGGACCCCATAGTGATTTTCCTTGAACCGCGGACTTTCTAGAAATATAAAATTATCGTTTCGACGCAATTGGTACTGAATGTGAAGCCGGCAAGAATGAAACTTAATTTTTAAGATAGCTCCGAGCTACATGTAAACCCCTAAAGTATCTTGAATGTAATAAGAAGTATCTTAAAATCTATACGCAACTCTACTGGTAACCACTGAAGCTCACAAAGTAGAGGAGCAATATGACTTATGGCAAGGCTACCACGTCGAGTCTGCGCTGTTTAGTCTCCTGTCACGAGACCTAACGAAGGCGTCATCTTGAGAAGAAAGCGAGATACTAGTCGAGAGAGATACTGTTGAACTATCACAAAATTCATTTTTGTCTAATTTCCGCCGCGATTTCAGCATTGATAGGCCAAAGACGTAATGGGACTGTAGTACACGCTACGCCTCACTAATTGAACAGTTCGCGTCATGCTTAATGGCGGAGCTCCACGTGCGGCGCGAAGTCCCATAGCTAAGGAAATGTGGTAATCAACCCTTCTGAGAAAATTTGGTAATCACGTGAACGTACACTGAGCGAGCGACCGTCCGCCCGCACCACAGGAATACCAAAAGAAAATAACTCAATCAACAGGCATGGCAACCCAAATGCAAAGAAATCACATGGCCGCCCGGACTTTTAGAAAGAAAAAACAACAACAAAGTCGTGTCTTTTTCGGCGTTATTTTTTATGTTTACACTAACGTACTAGATAACAGAGAAAGAGCTAGAGCGAGTTATTGAAAACAAAGGAGAAGAATTTCGTAGGAAGGAAAACATGGAAATTCAAAGCGGCGGCGAGAAAATGAGAAATGCTAGCGGCCCGCAAGGTGAAAATGAGCGGCAGTGAAAAATAAAAGCGAACATGAACACAGGAAACAACATATTGGGTAAGCACATAGGACAATTCCTCCATAAAAATAATTTGTAACTCGGAAGTTTGAAGTTTTAGTCGTACAAAACAGCGTTGCAGTCGTGCAAAACAACGGCAAGGGAAAGACAAAAAAGCGTGCTGCACGTGCAAATTTGTTTTTTGCTAATTAGAAGGAAAAGTGTGCTGCACGTGCAATTTGTTTTTTTGCTAATTAGATCTCTTAGTCTTGAAGCCATTTTCATTGTCGTCCCCGTTTAGCATTACACGATTTAATTTTTTTTGTTTACACGTATTATTAACCAGAGCTTCGCTTTTACCCCTGGCTAAATCTATATATTAAGTAGTTGGACAGTGCCGGTACCATCGGCTAATAGAACAGTTGCTCTCTTTTCACGGCTAGCAAAAAAAAACAAAACAAAACAAAAATATATACAAAAAAGAGGGAAACTAATGCAAAAATCTTGCGTTTTAAATTAAATGATCATAAATGTTGCCAAGGTTGGATTTCCACTGTGTGTAATTTTTACGGGTCTCTAATATCGATTCCAGTTTCCAATGCGCCAAAGAAAGACTCGAACGGGCAGAAAATCATTTCGTTTAGGAATAGCCTCTGAAACGCTTGGGTATCCTGTGGTCTCACAATGTGTTGTACCTGAGTATTGCACTTGGAATACCAAGTTGGTCCTCAGCAGCCATCAAAACCTTGAGGAGGGTGCTCTTGTCTATTGCCTTAAAAGATAAACAAATTGAATATCAAACAATGTTTTTGCACATTTTTCATCTGTTTGAGCACAGGTATCCTAAGATCGAGTAAAAACACAGAGAATAGGGGAGGTCAGCCAAAGTACATGTATGTAAAGCATAAGTTACAGTTGAGCTTACATTAAGCGGCCACCTTCTGTTAAGCGGCCAGTAACCAAAGCCCCGAAATAATTGTAGAAAAGAATGGGGAATTTAGTAAACTTAACCTCTATTTAGCGGCCACGGCCACCTTTTGGTGGTCCCAAAAAGAGTTCTTCCATAATTTTCACCTCTATTAACCCTTTCACTGCCAGAGTGTTTGATGGGGTTTTGTACGGTGACTCTAACTTTTGAGTCTGTGGACGAAATCCTATGATGTGACCATTCAAATGAAAGCTCTCTGCCTGTACTTTCACATGATGCTATTTGCTTCTCACAATTTTGAAATTTTGAAATTTGGTCGAAACTTGCCTTTGGCCACATTTGGCAGTGAAAGGGTTAAGCGGTGGCCATCAAGCGTGCAATACACTTTAATTTGGCTTTATTTTAAGAATATGATGAAGGAAACTAAATAACGAGATAGAAGGTGAAGACCGATTGTGGACCAGTAATACTGCTCCCGTCGAGTGTTTGTTTCAAAATAAAGTAATGTTTCTGCTAAATATCATGCGGATTTATAACGAACCTCTATTGAGCGGCCAGCCTCTATTAAGCTGGCACTTACCAACCCCGAGGGTGGCCGCTTACTGGAGGTTTCCTCTTTATTTTCAATACCTTCAAATCACTTGAGTCGACTCCATCCACTGGACAGTATTTCGCGATAAGCTTGGTAAGCACGACGCCGTCCTGAAGACTAAAAATATTTACTTTCTATAAACAATTCAATTTGCTAAGACGTTCTGAGTGTATTAGCAACTTTAAAAAGAACATGCTTGTAAATATCAAAAATTATTTGTATTTTAATAAAATCGCGTTCACGTAACGCCCTGTTCACTGATCTAGAGCGCTAGTATGAGAGCAATGCAGCCAGGCTACTGGAGCCCAACTCAAAATAGTCTGATTCCAGACCGATTCTTAAACTCTACGCTGGATAAATAAACTGCAGAGATTCTGATTCCCCGTAAGGAAAAAGACGCTCTTTCTAGTATTTCTAAAGGACGCGATTTCCTTAATGCGATCTATAACACATCTTTGCCAAGTTTTTGAAACGTCCCGATTCTAGACAAACTCTCGGCTAGCAAATTTTAGACCGTCTAACTTTCTTTTCATTTTTTGGTACAAAAGGCGACATCTCCTAGCTAAGTCCTGTTGGAGATCTGAGTTTTATGACGAGACGGTTTTATCACCTTATCAAGCTACAGATTACTGTTTCGGTCTACCCCTACTATATTAAAAGAACTGATTGACTATAAACCTGTCAGAGGAAACCAAACTGTATAGCTAGACAGCCTTACTTTTCAGTGAAGTACTGGTCGATTTTCCGCTTCATTTGCTATCGTCAAACAGAAAATCACGCAACGTAGTGATGTGAAAACAGAATCAGTTGCAATTGTGTTCTCTATCAAGCGCTCATACTGAAAATAAAACGCGATGCGGACAAGGTAGACTAATGTACATGTACTAAAATTCCCTGTCATAATACCGGAGAAAAAAAAAACACGAAAGGGAAATACGCAATGTTTGGATGTTTTTTTTTAAACCGCTTTATTAAAAAAAAACCGTTAATCACGAATACAAGTAATTTGATAAGTCTGCTGTCAATTGTCAAGTGTGTATTGTACAGTTCCTATTGTTAGCACACTAGAACAGTCACGAACTTCAATCACGTTCCACGAACCGGGATCACAATAGACTGATCTAGATCTATCTTGATTGTATTTCTACGTGAAGACGGGCGAAAAAAAACGTAAATATCCGGAATTATTTATTTCAATTGTGCAATTGCCAGTGGTAAAAATAAGCCGGGACTAAACTTAACAGTGGCAAATGCATGTAGAGTCAAAAAAATACTCACGTAAACTTATGCAAAACTAAAACAAGCAAGAAAAAAATCGTCTGTCAGACTTCAACAGCAAATGAAAATTAACATTAAAAGGAGCTGTGTCAAGACGTTTATCAAAATTCGAACCGTGGAACTGTCATCAAATTGAGTGAAACAGAAGTAACTCCTCCAAACTACAAAAGAAGGTATAAATGACAGAGCATTGAAATGCAAAGGAGGCACCGGAGATTTTTTTTTTCCGGTTTGGCCTTCCATCCACACGCATCCGGTGAAAACGGTCACCGAAAGCGCACTTCAGGGTTAGGAGTTTTGAAAACACCTGCTTCTCGTTTACGAGTGGACGGACGAAAACGGAGTTTTTCAAATACGATTCATGGTGTCTTAATTTTCTAAGTTTTCTCTAGAGGCAGAAGGCCAGAACAAACTGCAGATTGAAACAAACGCCGGGTTCACAAGACCAATTTTGAATTAAACGCCAGGGTCGTTTAATTGAGAAAATGCGATACTACGAGAATTACGTATGATCCGCAAGTGATGCTATCGTACTTCCATCGTTATAACATGCGTTTTCGTGTGATTCGAAAAAGTTACGTGTGGAAGCGAATATTTATAAAAACGAAGAAAAATACGGATACGTGTGGATAGGGCCTAGCTGAAACGGATTCGCGATCGTGGTTTTAGTCTAACACTTTTTTTCTAAGTTTAGTTTTGTTCGTTGTAACGTTTGATAATTACATTAATGGTCTGAAGACAAACTGTTTGACACGATGCTCTGATTTTGCCATTTGCAGGTAATTTTTTCAAGTTCCATAGCTAATAAGGACGGCTGTAATTGGTATGAATAACAAAATCAAGTAGACAGCCGTGAGGTAGCTCCTTTAACTGAACTGAAAAAACCTCTTGACTTACAAGTCCAAAAATGGTCCTCTTGGGTCAATCGCAGAGCTTGGAATTTCTGTAAGGCACCATTCTAAGAGGAACCTCTTGCCTAAATTGACTGTCCTCTGATATGCTGCACGATCTAAGGATTAAGGAACACAAAAAATTTACTAGACGTAGCTTCACTAAGTACAAAACTGTATTCTGTACGAGTGCACTTCTAGTAAAATTTAAAATAATCAGATTTTACCACCTGCAAAGGTTTGTACAGTAAGGATGTGTAGTGTACAGGTAGAACTAACTCTGCTGCCTACCACAACTTATAAATAGCCAGAGATAAAATGTATGTAATGTAAGGAATACTGAGGTTGCAAGGCATTCTGGAACCTCTCGTTTGGAACATCTCTATTGAAGGGACATCTGTATTCAGGAGAACGGGACTAACCTCCATTCACGGTTTAGGGGAAGTGTCTTAGCTCTCAAAATGTACCTGACCACAACGAGTGTTGTATACACAGCCCATCTCACATAAATCCATGTACTGTACTTGTAGGAATTCAACACAAAATCACAGAGTCAACAAAGTTAACCATGACTTTTTGTACATGATCTAGCTGGTTGAAATAATGCCTGCATAAGTTTTCTTAAAGCAGAATAATTTTTTTTGTTGGTTAATTATTAAAACACCCAGCCCAACCTCTGTTCGGTGGGCACTTCTCTCGGTCATGAGGGTGTCCCCTGAATAGAGGTTGCACTGTAGAACATGTACTAACTTGCACTGTGAATTTCAAAATGCAAGATGATAAGCCACAGGATGTCCAGGATAAATTTGAGCTTCCCACTTGAAATGTCTGAGACCAAAAAAAAGAAAAAGAAAGAGTGAAAATATGAAAATTAAAGAAAACAAGAGGAAAAGAACCTGAGCCTGAGCCTGTGATCAGTTGAAAACTAGTAAAATGTAACTCAATAGGTTGACACCTGAGCCCATAATACAGTTTTGCAATACTGGTCAGCATATACCCTGTTTTGACAGCTGTCAATTAATCACAACATGATGGATGTGCAAAATCAGGTTGCAGGCTCCTACATTAGCTAGATAAAGGGAGATTTCACGTTGGTTTCTCTGTGGTGTCCGTGAGGACAGTCAGGTGAACAGACAGAAGGACATAATTATGGTCACGTGACAACCAAAATTTCTCAGATGGATGAATAACCAAAATTAATTTTCTTTGCTATATGTGGCTCCACTAGCATGCAAGAACCGAAAACTTGGTCACTTGGTACTTATTGACATTTGCACTGAACACTTTTTTGTGGCATTGTTCCCTTATGCAGGGGACTCTACTCCACTATGTCTCCCTTCACCCAGTGTATTTAAAATGGGTACCTGATTACCCGGTGACATACTGCTGGGGGTAAGCCTATGATGGACTAGCACCCCATCCAGGGGGAGTAACAATACTCCTAGGCACCACATGGTTCATACAAAGGAAACTGGGATAAGCTCCAGGCATTAATTTTGGACCTTTGGCCCATGTGCACCATCACCCTTTTACTTAACATTTTAAATGTGATTCTTAATCTCTCCAAATATAAATCACAAAGTCACCAGTTGGCAGTGAGAAGTCTATGGTCTGAAGTCTGCAGTCTGAAGTCTGCAGGTCGAGTTCTGCAGACTATGAGGTCCGCAGTCTGAGTTCTGCATTCTGAGGTCTGCAGGTTGGGTTCTGCAGCCTGAGTTCTTTTTATTTCACGCCCATTTGAGAGAGAGGGGGGTTAATAGAGACGGGGGCTTATTTGAGAGGGGGGGGGGGGAATATTTAATTTAGAAACAACGAATTGGTATCAGTTCTCCATAAATAACTAGAAAACAAAGTGGAAAAGCTCAAGTACAAGAAGTTTTAGGTCATGCAACCGAGGATCAGAGTCAAATCCGATCTTCCAGTTGGTATTAAGTAAACCATCCCGGATCAGTCTACAAGAAGTTTTACAGTAGTGGTTGATTAATACAGTCTATCATTTATTAGTAAAGACGAAATAGGGGAGGGGAGGAGGGGGGCCTTAGTAACTTTCTTCCCCTGAAAAGGGGGGGAAGTTTATTAGAGGGAGGGGGCTTATTTGAGAGGGGGGGGCTTAATAGAGGATTTACGGTGAGACTGCAAATAAAAAAGTTAAGAGCTTCAGAATTTTGTGCCTATCCACAACATTAAAAGCACTTAAAAGATAAAAGTTTTACCTTCAGCTTGGCACAAGACATCAATTCCTTTACTTTTCATGTAATCTATAACAAGTTGCACTAAGTGTGTACTCTCTGATACGTGTTCATCTTTAACCTGAATGGGGAAACCAAAACTTCAGTGAAATGCTATGATGCCCAAAGAAACACTCAATAAATTTAATAATTTGTAAATATTATAATTTTCTTTTTTGAATACATGTATAATATATATAACTACAGCCAAACTTCCATATGTAACCACCTCTACTAAGTGACTTATGGCTCTCAAGACATGAATTATTTTGAGCCGGAAATTTGATATGGTGACAGGGTTAACAGGGTTTGATTCCACTGTACCTACAACAGCACTTGCAATATTCACTTAAGTTTGAAAAGTAGGCATTTAGCACAATATAACTACAAAATGAAAAGTTAATTAATACCAGTTGACTTTGATCAATCTCCTTTCCTGTAGTTAATTTTATCAGCTGGCATAGCACAATCCCATCTTTTAAGCCCTCAGCCAGATCGTCGATCTTGGTTGAGTCACCATATTCCAAGAAGCAGCAATTCAACCAGGCTTTGTACACCTAAGTATGATGGATTAAAAGAAAAGAATGTTACCAGTTAGCTGTAATAAACTTTGCGAGAAACTGAGACTGCATATATGCATGCATGGGGAAGATCATTCAACTTGCTTGTTGCCAGGACATTTATTGTATTTGAGCTAAAAAGGAAAAAATATACCAGAGGACAAATTAAATGTGGTAACTTTATATGAAATTATGCTGCACATGAATCCATGCTAGATCTGTTTATTACTTCAGAGAGAGGCAGTACCAAGTCCAAGGTACATGTGTGGCAGCTTAAGATATTTTGTCATATGAGTGATTCTAACAAAAATTTGAAATTTGATGGTGCTACCATTATAAATGAAAAACCCTTAACAGAACTTTTGCCAACTTAATTAACTGTTTATTTTTTAGAATTTTTCAAAAACAACATCAAAATGATTAAAGCCGCCGTGCAGCACCATTAATATTAACAGAGATCAGTCCCCATCAAAGAGGTACGAAGCAAAGGCAATTCCATTTTTCAACCTGCCCATAATTCTTCAGACATTTTCTTTGGCCTTGTTTGACCTTGCTAGTCCATGATTTTTCTTTGACTTTCATTGGTGAATTATAATTAGCAGCCACCATTTTTTGTAAAAACAACACATCAGGGTGCAAAGAAAATCATTTTTACAGCTTGCCATTCAGGCAAGCTGAAACTAGCATTTACTAGCCCAGATGTCATTTCAACTAGCCCCCAAACCTTTTTGACTAGCAGAATTGATTTAACAGTTCTTCTGTTATTTGAATTACTCAAAAAACATCACTTGCCCAATGGGCAAGTTAAAAACAGAATTTACTAGCCCGATAACAAAATCCACTAGCCCCGCGCCGGGCTATCAGACACTACTTTTTTGCATGCTGCACATCCATTTTGGTTGTTCAAATTGTAACCTCAGCAAAATTGATAAAATGCATCCCTTTTCTGGCAACCTGCCTTGATAAGAGATGCTGAGACTCTGCTCTGCTGGTAGTTAGCACCCCAAAAAGGTTGGGGCACCAGTGCCAACCTTTGGTTGTAATGATGTGTTTACACATTGGTAAATTGTAGCATCCACAAGTTAATTGCAAGCATAGTGAAAATGAATGGTGCTGTGCTGATTTTTTGCACATGTAAGTAACTGTAACGAAGTTTTGTGACCTGCAATTAACCATAACTTTAACAAAATTGTTAAATGTGTAACGAACTGTAACTCAATCAAAATAACCCATCTTTGTTTCCAACAACAAACACATCTCCTCTGAACCCTGTGGTTTTATCTGAGACTCAAACGCTGCTGATTTGAAACTAAAAGCAATTAATAATTTGAAGGGCAGGAGATGATAAACCCCCGGGGATACTGCCATATATGGGCTAGCAATACAGGTATGTGCTGCTGTGAAGGGTGTGGTTTTCAAGCAGTTTTCTCTGGGATAGGGTATACGAATCAGAGAGTTTGTAATGGTAACAGGACTCAGTGGAGTCCAATTTGGTCTGTAATCACACGAGTGACGCAGGATTCCAATTTGTTTAATCACAAGTATGATTATAGTCCGAATTGGACGACACGAAGTTCTGTCACCAATTAATCATAACTTTAACAAAATTTGGATCATTTTACATTTCTGGGAAACTGCCCAGCTACCCCTCCCCTAAGCCAACATTTTGCCTTATTAAAGTGAGAAGTGGGGGAGGGGTAGGTGGGCAGTTTCCTAGAACGATCCCAAAATTTGTGAAATATAAGGCTCTTTTTTAAACCAAAACAGAAGAAATCCCATTTTTTTTGCTAGCAATTACTAAGGCATGACACATACTGTCCTAATAAATTGTAATATTAAAGCTGAAATCAGGGCAGTTGATAGCCAATCAGATTTGAGTATTTTGTTGCACATGATTAGTGGGGTAATTAAGAAGAGATGCAAATACAAATAAACATGTATACAGTGAAATGTGCATTAATTTAAGGGAGTGTCATGTTTTTCAGACGTACCAAAAATATTATCAAATATTATCAAATTGATAATATTGTCTATTATATACAGTAATACTTACAAATATAATACTTAAAAAATACTTACAAGACTGTTCAAAAGCAAAGCCATTATTAAATACTGCCCAAGATTGGTTTATTTTAGAGAATAACTTCCCTTTAATGCTTTTCTAGTCTAGAATACTTGTCCATCTACACAGATAACCTTTGTTTGATGACGGATTAGTTTTGTCTGCTACGAAACACGTATTTTATAATACACTCACTAATTATTTACTCTACGCCGAATTAATACTTGCACAAAGAAATTTTTAAGCATTCGAGCATTATTTATAAGCCTTATAGTCGATTTAGTTTCAAAGTAAGAAGTAAAATCACGCTATTACGATCGGAAGTAAATTTGGCTCTCTTTGGATATTTTTAGTCTTTCTCATCCACGCGCATCATTAATTTACCCGGCTCAAGGTCAGACTTCGTTAACAAAACATCGCGCAATAAATAATTGATTTCACTTTATGTGGCGATAACATCATTAAATTAAAAAAACAGCTGGAGTTGAAAGGAAAATATTTTGAATTTTTCACGAACCTGCAAGCTATATAGTTCATGTCCTAGCGTGTGAATATTTGACACTCAGGGAGAAAATAATTATTTTGTAATGTGCACACTGTTTATGACTCTCAAATCTCTGACAATATTTCACTTTTGAAAGAAACTATCTGCGGAATGGACTGAAAAAAAAATTTCATACCTCAACTGGTGATCCCGATAACTTGCGGCGTAAAGCCATCGAATAAATTCTTTCACCCAAAAGTCGCGATCGTCTTCAACGGTTGCTCCAACATTATAACCGTCAACACCAGGTAGATGTATTTAATATTTTCACAAGACAATTCATGGCAATTTCATCTCCAAAACAGCTTCACAAGGATCTCGACGAGGCTATAATTTGATGCTGTGCATTCGACCAGAGAAAACAAAACATTCAAAGAAGGCGATCCAGGGTGAAAGCAACTCAAAATTCGAATAGGATGCAGTGGCTACCAGCCAACGGCCTTCCCGCTTCGTTGATCAAAGCTGTCAATAACATCCGCGTGGAACAAAGGATCACGGAACAATAGTAAACAAAGAGAAACTAAAATTAATACTATTGAAGCAAAAACACAAGAAAAACCCCATGTTGCTTTTACTAAATGGGAACTCGATTCGGGTGAATACAGGGGTGAAAGTCTTTCCTCGGCGCGGGCGCGAGCCGGTCACGTTTTCCCAGACATGTCACACACTCATACAACACCAATGTGTAGCGGAGGGGAGGAATGAAACATAGGGAGGGGTAGCTACCGGGGTCAAGTCACGTCCAGAAAAGGTCCTTTTTTCATAAATGCCGGATTCTGCCGGACGTATATCTCAGTCCGTATGCTTTAAAACTAGGATTCAGACTGAAAGAAACATAAAAAATCACAAATGCCAACAATTAATTGAATTTATTTATACCAATTCCTGTGGATGGACAGTTTTCTTCAGGACCTTTAATGAAAAGTCATACTGGTCTGTGAAAACGCCGAGACTTTCTTTGCTCGCAGAGTGCATGTTCCTTTATGGGGAGACAAAGAAGAAAGTGATCGGGGGCATTATCGCTAGATCAATAGGGTACCACTGACCCTCCCCTCCCTTCTTTAATGGGGGAACCCTTCTGTTCTTTGTCCCGTGGCTGAAAACTGGGTACGAGTTCTTCACACTTTGTCCCAGACTCTCAGCCAGCGGATGCCTGACACAAACAAGCAACGAGTGCGAATGTTATTTGAACGGTAATTTTCAATCCATAAATTTCTTTTGGAATTATTGCGGAATAGAGTTACAACTTCCCAGAAACATTGCACTACCGTCTCGAGGTGTTTCGGTGGTTTTAAATTATGATATTGGAATGCCCTCAACGACCTCAAAGTGTTACGGAATTTGTGAAAGAATGTCAGTATTCCGTTTGAATGGAGATCACAGAGATTAGCACTCGTTCTGACAGCTCTGGCCCTCGAGCTTAAAAAAGAAGGCATTGACGATACCGTCTGTCGCTGCATAGTTTTCTACCTTGGAGGCGAAAAGAAGGCGAGGCAGGTGTTTAGCGCTAAAAAATGTAAGTTGGATTTTCAAAGGGGTTATTGCTGGTTTGTACGTGACGGCGGCTATGTTGGTGGTCAAAAACAAAAACACTTCTCTCCTCTGGGAAGTAAACTCTATTTTCATGTTAATTCTTCGAGAAAAATTCTACTGTATTGACCCGCAACATGGCTGCCTTGTCATATCATATCATGTGGTCGCAAACCAAGAATTTTGCATTCAATACACATCTCCCACCCTGTCCCCCCCCCTCCCACCACCCCCGTTTGAGGTACCATGGAATACTTCCTGGCTGAGTTATAAAAACTGAGGATTTCCTTAGGGGTAGAGTAAAAAAGTATTGAATTCTTTGAGGGTGGAGCTTAAATTTTCATGAAATTCTTCAGGAGTAGACTCATATTCTTCAGATACCATAGGAACCCTATTCTTCAGGGGGTAAACTGATATTTGATGGAAGTCTTCTGGGGTGAGTGCAATTTTTTTGTTATCTTCAGGGGCAAGAAGAAAAGACAAGTCCTCAACCGTGGACGGTGGGATATGGATATTAAATGCAATAAACTGGTATTTATAACTTACTGCAACTGGCCATTTATGAATTGGCATATTCTATGAAACCTTTTAGGTATGAGCATGCATACAATCATGATTTGCCTCTTTCAGTATATTGGTTGGTTTTCAGTCTGTTGGGCAAGTTTTCCACTCAACCCCATACATTTATTTTGCATACATGTTTGGAATCTATTTGTGTATTTTAAACTGTTTGTGTGAAATAGAGACTGCTGCATGGAAAAGTAAAAAAAACCTGTTAAAAAACCGTTATCAATTTGCCAATCAACCTCATTCCCAGCGTTCTCTCCTACCCGTCCCTACGGAGGGAGAGAGAGAGACCCTGGTTGGGTCTGGTCACGTGGCTCTAGAACAAAATTAATTCTGAGGAAGAAGTCCTTTGTCTCTCAATTTTGTGTCTTGTTCACCACACAATGATCACAAGGGTCTGCAAGAGCAAGATAGATTTGCTAACCCTACAACTATAACTAAATCCATGGGAAATTTTCGCCTAAAGTTAATTATTTTACCAGAGGAGAAAGCAAAAACTCATGTTGTCCTAGTTTAACTGACGACACCAATTGCTAACAAAGATCTACGATCTTGAGTTCTACACAATGGTGTTTATATTAAAGGGAAAATCCCTCTACGTTAAACTTTCATTGAAAGTGTCAATGTTTGCCTGACATGGCTGCTGGTAATCGGGTTGGATCAGTATACTGCAAAACCTACACCATTAGCGATCTTTGCGCTAGCTATATGGGAGCAGGGAATTCATATCACATTTGGTGAACTGTCAAGATAATATTTTATTGCAGTATAAACAGAGACAAAACAGACAACATAACCTTCCAAGCAAAAGGCTTTCTTGTACATGGTCCATATGAAAACTTTATTTAAAAACATATGCAGCCCTGTGTTTTCTTAAAATCCTGTAAACCTAAGCATTCCTAACCATCCAGAGAAATAAAAAAAAGGAATAATAAACAGTTGGTGGTCGTGCAAGCCATATTTTTAAGAAAGATGCTTCCGGCCATTCGGTTGCTGTATTTGGTTGATTTGAAATGACGACGAAAAAAACTGAAGCGCACAGAGCCATAGATAAAAATATAAATCGAAATATTCTTTCAAGATTCTGTTTACCTCCTTTCATTTGAACAGTCAAACTGTTTCCGGGCGGCGTATTCTCCCTTCCTGTTGCTTTGATGATGATCTATTTTTTAATTCACTTTTGAGATCAGTGAGGACAGCGATGTTTGGTCTTTTCGGTGCCCTTTCGAACTATATAATCCTAGTCTTGAAAATCGGTATGAATATTACTGTGTAAATTATTTTTGACTACTGTCAAGCGGTGAATCCGCGATGTCCTCTGCATGTGTCAACATTTGGAGAGGAAAGCATTCCCGTAAGATCCAGATATTCTGAAGTTTGTTACGCTTTCATAGTCAAAGGATTTTTTGCATTATTTTTGGTGTTCGAGGTTTTTTCTTAACTAGTCATGACCTTTAAGCCAAGGTCAGGTACACAGTTTCTCGGCTGCACTTTCCATCTACGCTCTGCAGAGACAAATCTCACACTTATCTGCCCCTTCCCCAAATCGTTTGTTTGTAATCACCCAGATTCTTGGAGACATGTGACCAGACCCAACCAGGGTCTCTCGACGGGTAGGAGAGAGAACCTGGGAACGAGGTTGTTTGCCATTCAGGTTAAAAGGAAATTTGAATTTCCAGTAGTTCGTTGACTCCATTGGGAGCTCAGAGCAAGGATTTTGGCACTGCTTCTCAGATGTTACTAACCAGGGTTAAATTACTAAGTTCCATCTGTGGCCTTGCAAAAGTTTGTAATTCTCATCTTTTTTGTGGTTTTGCAGTGGTCCTTGTTCAATCCATTTTCACTGATGGCTGAGTAAAATTTTGAAATTCTCATAAGACTACCAGAATTTTGTGACTTTTTAAAATTTTATGTGAGTGTGTTTTAACCCCATGGGCATAACAGTTTGTTTTTAAAAAATTAGTCCATCAGTTTGTTATGTGGATTGAGTTACCATACTGTTGTTACACAGTCAATGATATTTTTTTCCTAAGGTTACGATCAACAAACATGTTGTGGAAATCAAGAGAGGATAACTAAAGGCAACTTAAAATGGTGAGAAATTCAGATTAAAGTTGAAATGTAAGTTACTTTTACTCATCTGAAATTACAATTACACTTCCTTGCCTTGAATGTGCTTCAATATTTTTTATTGCCTTTGAATGAAGTCACAATAAAGTTAGGCACATGGCAAAGCTTGATATGCAAAGTTCAGTTATTGCATGGCCTTCTGAGAAGGAGTTTTCAAGTTTTTTTTTTTTTTTCTCAGGTCTGACCTCAAATTCTTTGTTTCAACTCCTTTCCTTTCTGTGTAGCTTTCAATAGGTCTAAATACCTGTTAAAACTGCAGAGAGGAGGATGGGTGGGGGGGGGGGGGGGGATGGGGGGTTAAAATGAGTGCACTGTCAGCCTCAGGTTTGTTGGTCTTAATTGAGTACTGTTAGAATTTACCAACATCAAATAAAGACCTCTATGCCTTTTATACTGCTCCCTGTTATACCCTTTTTGGCGGGCTTGCATATATATTAGGTCAGTTACCATCTCTACAGGCTCAAAGACCAAGAACAAGCCCTGTGATAAACGTTTCGGTAAAAGTAAAAACGAAACAGCAACAACAAAGGAAAATAAAAATTCAATCTGATCCTCACACAATAAAATTATTTTATTTTTGATTTAAGCAATTTTTACAGTAAAGGAAAAGACATGACACATTTACTAAACAACAATCTGACTGTAACTCATACATGTTTACATGTGATTTAGGACCACAGATTAATTCACACTTTCAAGTAAACCTAGTGCTCCTGCTTAACTTGTTCGTGATTTAATATAATGGGGGAATACTATAATATAACTCTTGTTAGGTTTTTGTATCATTCCTTCAGGTACTCGAGGCGGTGCAAAAAGTCTAACGCCTCCTAAAAAACTAATAACAAACTTGATTACTATAACAACATAATATTAGTAGAATATGACTCTTTTTGCTGTTTGCATCATTCCTTCTGGTATTGGGTGGCGCAAAAGTTCAAATGCCTCACAAAAAAAGGAAAAAAACTAAGAACAAAGCAAAAGCTTATTTAAAATAAAAAGAATTGCGAAAAATACAGCGTTGGAATGAAACGTTAAAGAAAGCGAGGGAGTTATACTCACTGACCTCTTGTACACAGAATTACCAAGAGGTTGAGCCCCTTAAATGGGAGCTACAGTTGTGTAAACTCCACAGCTAAATAGCAAACTAAGCTAACTCAACTCGAGAAGACTAAAATGATGTAACTTGTGCTTTGTATTTACACGCAAGTAAACAAGTAAGTTATTAATAATATGAATAATTTGTCAAAGCCCTCGGACTGCCATAGCGACCTCCCGTCAAAAATCCTGCTGCAGTTGAAGCAACAAAGGAGAATATGCGAACAACGGCTGACTTGGCTCCATCCCAAGCATAGCGCAGAAAGGGCTTGCGTACACAGCGGCCATAAATCTCGCCATCGGCGTCTTCAGAGAAATCATACTCCCAATCTCCGTTTCCAGAAATGATGACAAACTCCCTTCCGGGTTGTCTAAGAATGAAGGCACAATTTCTCATGTTGGCGCCATCGTCCCTAGCATCAGGGATGAATGAGTTGGCTGCTCTCAGAAATCTCAATGTCGTCCAATCCACATTATTCAGATATCGATGCTGCCCTTCGTTTCCGCAGCGTCGAGTGATTTCTCTTCCTATAGCTCGACCATTGATCTCCTCTACAGGAATTCTAACGTTGTAATCATAGTACTGCAAACAGGCAAACCAAACACGATTATTGTTAATGAAAATAGGTAAGGGTGGATTCATTTCCATAATAAATAGGAAGCTTAAGCGACGACGACGGCGACACTAACGAGAACGGCAAAAAAGCGATAGGTTTAGATTGGGGAAAAAACAACTTTACACGTGCGTCACGCTTTTTTGTACATTTCCTTGCCGTCACTGCGCGACCAAGACGTGAAAATACCTAATTCCACGTTGTGTGGAGGACGGGAACACAAGACGACAACCGAACTGACCTTTGATACAGTCTTTTAGAATTCAACTCCAGAAAAAATTGCCAACATTTGACGAATTGAATGAGATGTAATAAGCGCGAAAAGTCGGTAGAACGCTTGACCGCACAGGACCATACCGAGGGTCTTAAAATAACTGAGAAATAAAGGATATTACATGGCCGCGCGGGGATATGACTTTTATCTTCGAGTGCTGAAAGTGTCCGTCACGAGTGAGCGAAGCGAACGAGTGAGAGATACTTTCAGCACGAGAAGATCAAATTCGTATCCCCAAGTGGCCATGTAATGTTCTGTTTATTTTATAGATATTGGTGAAATTCCTACATAAAACACAACTTTTTCTTTTATTTATTTTCGTAACCATGGTAACACCAATATCCTCACACGTGAAAGATAAAAATAGTATCTTCCCTGCGCGCGATGAGGATATAATTTTTTAGTAAAAGGAAAAATCCTGGTATTTCATTTGCACTGCAAGTGGCTAGACCTTCGCGGGTGACCACAAAAAATTGCGTTCCCGTCTCCAGCCAGGAGACGTTAAAATAGTGTCCCAGTTAGTACTTTGGTGCTAAATACGTTGACACTCAAAGAAAGTGCTTTTTTTACTAATTGAAAGGGACTCTTTCCAACGGATTTGACGGATTTTCCCATGTCAAAAGTTGAAAAAAAAAACCGTGGAACCAATAGGCCTATTTCCTAATACCAAAATACTTGCAAAGCAGAAGATAAGAGCCTTCAGACTGAAGAAGTGACTAGACGGACGTTTTTCAAATTAGTACTAGTTCTTTTTGATGGCCGACTTGGCATCAAGTAGTTGTGACTTCAGTTCATAGGGTGAAAACAATATCAGGGGCACCCAACGAGAATATAGATCAAAACCACTTAAACATAGCATTGTTAAGCGTATTTTAGTATTTAAACGGTAAATAGGCATATTGTTATCCCCTAAAAATTTTTCATCTGTTCGGATTTCCTAGCTGAAAGTCTAGTGATCCGAAAATTATAGGAATCAACACTTACCTTTTCGAAAATTTCAGCCACAAAAAGGCTCCCGTAAATTCTAGGTGACCTTTTTAGGGTAAAAAAATCCGTTTCAAAATGGGCAATTATACCATTGTCTGGATGTTTGAAAGTCCTAGGAGAGGAAGGCAAGCAAGAAATTTTTTCAACAAATGTTCCGAAAATTCTAGATCTCAAATCGTCTTCCGAACAGATATTTTACAAAAATTGACGTGGGTGCCCCTGACAATATGGATCCTCTGTGTTAAATCTATAAATTGGCCGACTGCTCTTACCTGAACTTGTCTTTCCCTTCCCAAAAATCCTGAGGAAGTTGTAGTTTTTCGTTTTGAGTGTCCCTTACTCTGTCCCGATCCCATTCTCGGATACTCAGCAACAAGGGTGTGTCAGTCACTCCTCTGCGGCCTTCTGGTGAATGCGCTGTTTGGATCGATTTGCATCAAATACATACACACAGTCTGTGTCCAAAAAAACACGGAAGTTTTTCCCTCAGTTTCTAATCATAACTATAACAAATTCTCAAATCTGATTGGCTATCAACTGCCCTGATTTCAGCGTACGTGTCATGCCTAAATAATTCGACGGTACGCGCCATCAGGCGCGCCCTTAAATGGAAGTTGTCCTGTTTTGATCAGATCATAATTACAACAAATTCTCAAATCTGATTGGCTATGAACTGCCCTGATTTCAGCGTACGTGTTATACCTAAAGCGCGCCATAACGCGCGCGGTTAAATGGAATTTCTCCTATTTTGATTTTGAAAAAAAAAAAGAGCCTTATATATCACAAATTTTATTAAAGTTATGATTAACTGGCAACAGAACTTCGTGTCGTCTTATTCGGTCTGTAATCATACTTGTGATTAAACAAATGCGACTCCTACATGACTCGTATGATTACAGACCGAATTGGACTTCACTCAGTCCTGTTACCCTACCCCAGAGTAAACTGCTTGAAAACCATACCCTTCACAGCCGCACGTACCTGTAAAGCCCATATATGGCAGTACCCCCGGGGGTTTATCATCTCCCGCCCTTCAAATTAATTGCTTTTAGTTTCGAATCAGCAGCATTTGAGTCTCAGATAAAACCACAGGGTCCAAAGGAGATGTGTTTGTTGTTGGAACATCAAAGCCAGTCGAAAACCTCTAAAAAAATTGGTTGTTTTGATCGCGTTACAGTTTCATCACACATTTAGCTATTTTGCTCTAGTAGTTATTATCTGTTTCACGGACCGGTAAAGTAAAATGCCTCTTCATGGCTAATAAAAGCGGAGAAATTTGGTAATATCTATGATGTTCATCAAAATAGCCTACTCGATCCTTTACGTAACAAGGGTGATCAACATGAATTTTCTCTCAACAATATCAGTACATCATCAAGAGAAAACCCTATGAGAATTAATAACATGATCACTTATGGGAAAATGCTTTGATTTTTTTAAATCAAATTCTCGCAACTAATTTTTGAGGGAAATGTATGGAAATCAGTCTGGTGAATTGTACGTGGATACTCATTTCTAGGGCCTAAAGGGTGTAAAGAAACTTCTGGTAGACGAGGTCTGGCGAATTTCCCCCGAGGACCCTCGAGTGCTACTGGCGAAGGAATAGGCCATTTGCACGATGGAGTCGTTTTACTGCCACGACCACAATCCTTTTCGTTTTTCCTTTCATACTTAAATTTTGTAATCCCAGCGAGGTTTAAATATCAAAAGACCTAATTTGCACAAGAAAGCGAAACCCTGAAGGATTCTGGTTGTAGCAGTAAAATGACGTCATCGTGCAAATTGTCTATTTTATATGCACTTTGCGCGAATCACATTTCTGTAATTGAATGGGTTCTACTGCTTAATTATTTCTAGTGGTGATTCAAACGTCCTCGTTTCCTTTGTGTGGGGTACACATAGTTAATGAATTTAAAGGAGTGATATGCATCAGGGGGATTTATTTTAAGGCAGAGGAAAAAGGAAAGCCATCTTTACTATTTTGCCTTTTATACTTTTCTACAGTAGTCATCATACATAAGTTAATGAGTTCGAATTTTTTAAGCTCTTAGGTAAAGGTCATAAAAACATTTTTAAAAAGATTAAATAAAAATTCTATGTTCTTTGCGTAATGATAAAAAGAAATGAGAGGTAGACCGTAGAAAGCGTTATTTGGTAAGAAGCTAAACATTAGTCACTACAAAATCCAACAATAAAATGTCAATGAGCTATTTCTGCAGAATCATCCAAGCCCGGAGGGGGGGGGGGGGGGGGGTTATTCCCTATAATGACCTATACGGGGAAAAAAATATAGAATGTAGAATATAGAATAAAAATATGCAGAATGTCACCTAACAAAATATTCATGTTTCTAATAAACACCCCTAGCGGAAATGCTAAAATACAAAACCTAATAGAAAAATATATATTCGAATGCTTTGAAAAAAGGAAAGGGGAAGGCGGCAAAAAGTAAATATTCTAGGACTTAATTAATTAATAACTTATTAGCCATATATGGTTAGGATTTTTTTGTTGTTTGTAATTTTAGTTATTTGGAATTAGTGAATATACTATTTATTGTGTAAGACTCCAAATAAATAAAACATTTATGTATGTATGTATGTACGGGATGATTTCACCCGAGAGGGGTACCTTTTTAAGGCTTCAGATTTATACAAAGGTAGGGATTTTACTTGTTGAGTTAGGGAAGGGAAACCTGTCATTACGGTCGGTAAAAAGATCCTAGATTAAAGGGCTAAGCATTGGCGGATCCCCCCTCCCCCCGCTATTTTTAGACCAAACTGAGGCCTGAAGGGCCGAAAAACATTTTTTGGAGACCGCTCCGCTCTTTCATGTGTGTGAAAGGGATAACATTTGCCACGAGAAGGTATACGAAAAGGGTACCTTTCCTGCATGATGATTTTTAAACGCCGATAGGTGCCACCAGTTAAATAATTATTTAACAACTGAAACAGTTTAACAAGGAAATGAAAGGATGTTTTTAAAAACCACCTTGATAAGCTTCACTTGATTGACTGACTATAAATCAAACACTTGATAGCTCTTTATACGGATGTCCTGACTTACTTTTTCTTGTCCGTCCAAATCTTAGAAGAAACTACAAAAGCTTGCAGCAAGCATTCTAGTCTTATCTTTATTTTGAGTCACGGTAGGTCGTAAGCAAGCGTAAAGAACGAGGGCGAGAGCAAGCTCCTTTTTACCATTTATTGCATATATATTTGTCTTTTTCGCCGCATCACGTGGGTTTGAGGAAAGACGGATGATCGCTTGCGGTCTACATCACTCTTGAAAATAAAAGAGAGTACAACAAACTGAAGGATCATACCTTTTCAAAACAATTTGACGGTGATCAGCACAGATGGAGGCACCTGGCCAACTGAAAGCAAGCATGCATAATTAACTTAATTTATTCCCAGCGCTTAAGATTCAACGAATGAATATTCGTTTACAATTTTAGTTGACGTAAAATGTTAAGAATTCATTAGATGCTGAAAGGCTTCAGCTCATGAGGAAGTCTTACCTCACGTTCTCAAAGGAGGATGAACTTCTCAGAGCAACAAGGAAGTGAATATAATCCAATGGTGAAAAATGTCATGCGGTCCGTTTTATCTGCCGGGGGGGAGGGGTTTCTCAAAAAAGTTTACAGGGAGGCTCCGCCCCGGGCCGGGGTCCAACCCCTTACCCTTTTATATACCTTTACCATTTTTGACACAGAAAAGGTACCCCTTTTGTATACCTTATATTGAAAAATGGTATCCCTTTCACATACCTACTCTTAGAACTTTGCACCCCTTTCAGCTGCTGTAAATGCACTGTTTTTACAATGAGTAAATCACAAAACCAGAACGTTTCCGTGACTTTTTCACAGTCATTAAAACGCATCTGCTAGCCCTTGTTGAGCCTTTCTTCCGACCAAAATGACAGATTTCCTGCCCTTTCATCTGCTTGAACAAGTGAAATCTCCACCCTTTCAGAAACCTGAAGCCTGAAAAAGGTACCCCTTTCGGGCGGAGCCTCCCCTCCCATGCCATTATAGAGAGTACCCCCTCGCCCTGGGTTAAACGTGACAGGAGAAGATGAGTTAGATGGGTGTTATACGTGATCTCTTGAGCTATCGGATGTGGAGGCTTGGGGATTCAACATTCTTCATACTATGTGGTTTTTACAGCCGAGTTTAGATTGTAGTTTTGTAGAATACGGTGTCTTTAAAGAGAAATATATACTGTCAGACTTTGAATTAAAGGGAATAACATTTGCAGTATAAAGTACATGTCAGGCTTATGGATCGGAAGAGAAAAGGGGTGGGGGGGGGGGGGGTGGGGGAGAAGGGGTGGTAAAAGTTCCAGTAGAGCCGTAACTCAAAATTCTATGTCCTCTCGACAGCACTAAAACGATAACTGGAAATGGCAGAACTGCTACATAGTCTAAACACTTCACATGTTACGCCAGGTATTGTCATTTTTGCCACGCAAGTTTTTTTTTGTTTTGCATCCACTTTGGCCACTGTGTTGTGAAATTTTGTTCTTCTCGGTTAAAATGAGTGCACTGTCAGCCTCGGGTATGTCAGTCTTAATTGAGAACTGTTAGAATTTACCAACATCAAATAAAGACCTCTATGCTTTTTATACTGTTCCCTATTATACCCTTTTTGGTGGGCTTGCATATATATATTACGTCAATTACCATCTCTTCAGGCTCAAAGACCGAGAACAAGCCCTCTGATAAACGTTTCGGCAAAGATAAAAACAAAACAGCAACAACAAAAGAAAACAAAAATTCAATCAGATCCTCACACAATAAAATGATTTTATTTGGGCCGTAAAAGAAAAGATTATACAAAATACTGTAAATAATACTAGTGCAACAATTCGACTGTAACTCATACGTGTGTACATGCAATACAACCACAGACTCATTCACATGCACTAGCTTTTGAGTAAATCTTGTGTTCCTGCTTAACTTGTTCTTGATTAATATAAAGGGGGACTACTATAATATAACTCTTGTTAGGTTTTGTATCAGTCCTACCTCCAATGAAAAAAAACTAATGACAGATTTAATTAAAGTAACTGTTGTAATAATATAATTAATTATAATGCTATAAATAATATAACTTGTCGTAGTGCATGTTGTATCATTCCTTTAGGCACTCAGGGCAGAGCAAAAGGTCTAAAACCTAAAAAAAAGACACACACACACACAACCAAGCAAAAGCTTATTAAAAAAGAGAATTACAAGTAATATAATACAAGAATGATGCAGACACTTACTGACTTCTTGCGCACAGAATTGCTAAGAGGTTGAACCCGTTTGGGAGCTACAGACTGCTTTAAGCTATACAGCTATAATAGCAAAGCTTGTAACGCAACTCGAGAAGACTAAATAGATTTATCTTATGCCTTGTATTTGTACGCAAGTAAACAAGTAAGTTCTGTGTCAGGAAGCCAGTCGTAAACAGAAACAAGAGCAAATATTTACATCAAATCCTAATTAATCTGTAGTAGTTGAAGTATGAATTTGACTAAATCGTTGTAGGAGACCTTTCGGCAGTTTTGAGTGAGAAAGCGAAAGGTGACCTCCTCATATCTGCTGAATTGCACAGTAAGCCAAAAGAAGAAACAAACTCATGGACCCAGTTGTTCAAAAATAGGATTGTGCTATCCACCAGATAAATATCTATCCATTGGAATGCGGAACTGGTTTCCATCCACTGGCTAGTGACTCATCTGACAGATAGCGTTATCCATCTTTTGAGCAACCGGGGCCTGGTCTAGCCTACAAAAACATCCGTTTCTCCTCGCTCCTCTCCTGGTCTCAATTGTTCAAGTATTGCGCTATCCTGACCAGCCAAATCCCAAGCCAGCGGATTAATTAGCATAAGGAAAGCCAATTTCATTATGTATTGGATAGAGATTATTGTATCTATTCAGTGGATAGGGTTTTGCACCTTTTGAAAAAACTGAGGTCTGTTGTCTGCTAAACAAAACGTTATAACCAAATGATGTTAAAATCATCAACAGAAAGGCGAGACTCCGTTACACTTTTCACCTCTTTCTTAATATGTCAAAGCCCTAAAACCAGAAAGACCTCCCGTCAAAAATCCGGCTGCAGTTGAAGCAGCAAAGGAGATAACACGAACAACCAATGACTTGGCTCCATCCCAGAAATAGCGCCGAAAGGGCTTGCGTACACAGCGACCATAAATCTCGCCATCTGCGTCTTCGCAAAAATCATACTCCCAATCTCCGTCCCCAGAAACGATGACAAACTCCCTTCCGGGTTGTCTAAGAATGAAGGCACACTTTCTCATGTCGGCACCATCGTCTCTGGCATCGGGGATGAAAGAGTTTGCTGCCCTCAAAAATCTCAATGTTGTCCAATCCACGTCATTCAGATATTGATGCTGCCCTTCGTTTCCGCATCGTCGTGTGATTTCCCTCCCGATAGCTCGACCGTTGATCTGTTGTACACGAATTCTTACTTGGTAATTCTGTAAACAAACAAATCAAAACAGGTACATCGTTGGAAATATTTAAGGGCAAAACATTATGCGTTTGGCTATTACATTAACCTCTTATTTTTTTTTATTTTAAGCTTGGATACAATTAAATACTCTACATGCCAGACACAACAGCTTTACGGATATGATGAAAATGAATTAACCCTAAATATAACCCTTAAAGGAACTATGTAATGAAGATATTGCGTTTTTCGGTCTACTATATCACCAGTGGTAGTGCCTATGATCCGTACACAAAATACTCCCATAGGGTTATAAAGAAGTTATCAAACAAATTTTATCAGGGGGCATCAACTATAATAAGATTTTTGGCGATTCGTTTGCAGGCTGATATAATCCATGTCCTCTCTTCCTTGCCACCCTTTGCAACAGAGGACAGGAAACAGAATGTGTAAATATTAGTACTAGAAGTTCTTTTGACCTTATTTTAAAGAATTAAATGCTCCATGAAATTATTGGTATTGTAAATTTAATTAATCGCCCCCAGTGTAAAGGGATCCAGCTAAGACGGTCTTGGATACTGAAACTTGGATTCTAGATCATAATTGTTAATGAGATTCGGGATTCCCGGTTAGCTGTATTCCGGATTCCAAAGCGCAAGATTTCGGATTCCACAAGCAAAAATTTTCCGGATTCTGGAATATGAGGCCAATTTAACGCATATTTAGTGGAACACTACTAACTTTCAAACAAAGGAAATTAACAGGAAAGGGATTGTAGCATTTCAAAATAAGGAAAATTAAGAACGGGATGCTCACTGTTGAGACTAAAGGAACAAAGTTAAACTTGTAATTCGACATGGAAGCGTTGTTCATGTGATTCGTGGGTACTTCTCCTAAACGCACGAAAGGGGCCAAGCGAAGCCACTGTATGCGAGGGTTCTTCAAGATTTAAATGATACTGGCGATCTCCACCCTGACAAAATACCCCTCCTTCTTTGGTGTCAAGGATGTCAGAAGTCTATCCAGAATTTGGGGCCAAAATATAAGATCGCTGAAATTGCGATTGGCATCAAGTACAAGTGTGTTTCGGTTCGATCGTCTCAGTCCTCCGTGATGGTTCTATAAAATGTCCCACTGACTCCTACCTGAATGTGTCTACCTCTTCCCAAAAATCCCGAAGAAGTTGTAGTTTTTCGTTTCGAATGCGCCGTGCTTTGCCCCGATCCCATTGTTAGATGCTTAGCAACAAGGATATGTTACTCGTCTGCGGCCTTCTGTTGAATGCGGTCTTTGAAGCGATATGCACCAAATAGATATATGTGCACTCAGTAGATGTCCGACACACAGGGGATTTTAGTTTCAGTTTCGAGTATCCTAAACAATAGCTTGGCTCAGTGGGTTTTTTCCCAACACTCCATGGAACCATACAAACAATAGCTATACAAACAATTACGGTATCCGAGGCAATTATCTTGAAGTCTAAACAGACACAGGGGTTTTTCCCTACTCGCCAAAGAAACAGTTTCGGTTTTCCTTTACCTGAACGACAGCTTGTTTGCCGGTTCAATTTGAAACTCATTTTTCTTTTCTTTTTGTCCAATATTCGCTCCGATTTACTCTCTTTTTGTTGTTGAATTTATTCAAGAAAAACAAGTCTGTTGTTCGAGTCTTGTTCATTATAGCACGGGAGACTTCATTCTCACTATCGATTTCAATAGCTGATAGCCTAAGTGAGCACCGGGTTTTTCCCCCGCCCTTCAGATCAATTGCTTTCAGTTTCGAACCAGCAGCGTTGGTAGACTGTTCACAGTCCCCTATTTTTCCGTATGATCGTCGAGATCGAGCGCGTCTTACCATTAATGGCGGCCATCTTGATTTTCAGTCGTACCGAGTCTAACCTGGGGATGAGTATCAAATCTATCCCCTAGAGCTATAATCCCCGACGCCCGCCCCCTCGGTACATATAAAAATCAAGATGGCCGCCATTAACGGTGAGACGCGCTCGATCTCGACGATCACACGGAAAAATAGGGGACTGTAAACAGTCTACAGCGTTGGAGTCTCAGATCAACCAGGCAATAAATTTGATACTAATAAAAGCGGAGAAATGTGATAATATCCATGATGTTCATCAAATTAGCCAACTTAGTCCTTTACGTCACAAGGGTGATCAACATGAATTTTCTCTCAACAATATCAGCACACCGTCAACAGAAAACCCTATGAGAATTAATAAATCGATCGCTAATGGGAAAATGCTTTCATTTTGTCAAATCGAATTCTCTCAACTGATCCTCTAAGGAAATGTATGGATATCGGTATGGAGAATTTGTATGTGGATACTGGGGCGTGAAGGGTTAAAGAAACTTCTGGTAGGCGAGGTCTCGCGAATCACCCTCTAGTACTACTTGCGAAGGATTTTACATTTCAGGGGCGGATCCAGGGAATTTTGTGGCAAATTACTTCAGTCACAGAGACAACCACATGTTCTCAATCTGTGAACGCCGGTTGCCGTCATTGGCGCGGGAAATACCGACTGCTATGCGAGCAGAGGTTATCATAGTAAGGTACCCAAAAATAATTACAATTTTTAATATCCCTGGAATTTAGTTTAGTGGCAAAATGCAACGCGCGTGTCATTAAAAAGATCGGCCAGTTATTATAAAAAAATGATATACGATCCTGTCCGCGATGTCAGAATTTTAGTCACAAACAAGCGTCAGGTATGATAGGGAAGTCCGGATCCCCGGACCCCCGGACCCCCCTCCTGGATCCACCACTGCCTGCTGTAATTGAATGGGTTCTGCTGCTTAATTATTTCTAATAGTGAATCAAACGTCCTCGTTTCCTTATTTTTATGTGCGGGGTACCTTTTCTACTTTTCTGCAGTGGTCATCATGGAAAGTTAATACGTTCGAGTTTTCTTAGCTTTAAGGTAAAGGTCAGTAAGGCCTTTTTAAAAAGATTAAAAAATTTCTATGCTTTCTTCGTATTCGACCTTGAATATGGTGAAAAGAAATGAGAGGTGGACTGTAGAAGCCTCATTTGGTAAAAAGCTAAACATTAATCACTACAAAGTCGAACAAGAAAATGCCAATGAGCCATTTCAAGCACGATCTTCCAAGCCCGGGGGTTGGACTCCCTATAATGGCCTACGGGAGGTGGTACCTTTTTTGGGCTTCAGATATACAGAAAGGGAAAGGAAATCTGTCATTTCGGTCGGTAAGAAGCTCCTTAACTGCAGGGCTAACCGATACATTTTATGGCTGTGAAAATGAGAAAAAATTCTGGTTCATAGTGATTTGTTTATATCTGAAATCCTAGTAGATACAGTGCATTTGCAATGGTTAGAAGGGACGCAAGGCTCTAAACTGGGAATGTGAAAAGGGTACCATTTAGCAATAGATGGTATATTAAAGGGGTACCTTTCCTGTCAAAAATGGTATATAAAAGGGTAAGGGGTTTGACCTCGGGGCGGAGACTCGCCGTATAAAACGTTATTGAGTACCCCCCTCCCCCGGCCACCTCAGCCAACGTTCTAAAATTCCTATCAAGAGACCGTCGTCGATTAGGAAAAGACTGTCTCTTGGTAAATGCCGTTCAGTCCCAGAGACAAAGCACGGCGTTAAGTCGCTTTTGCCTCATTGTGGTGTGAATCTGCTTGTTGTGGCTTGACGGGTTTGAGGACGTTGTAGTGTTTCGTTTTGAGTGTGCCTTGCTTTCTCCTGATCCCATTCTTGGATTCTGCAAAAATTGTAAGTCCGTCGTCCTGCCTTCGAATGGTCTGTCTGGTTCGATATATTTATGAATTGAACAAATTAACTGTGTCTCGGTGATAGAATCTTCAAGGGGATTTTAGTTCCACTTTCATAATCCTGAGCTCGCTCCATTGTAAGGAAATCCGGATTCCGGATCCGGTAAAATTTTTACTTGTGGAATCCGGAATCCTGGGCTTTGGAATCCGGAATTCAGCTCAAGGAATCCAGAATCCAGCTACCAGTTGGAATCTGGAATTCAAGTTCAACTGACAACAAATCCGTAATCCAGCACCTGGAATCCAGAATCCACAACGTCGTCGGCGCTTTTCTCTACGCGTCATATTAAATGCTTTCGGTTTCAGGTAACACCTTTTGATCAGACACAGTCTCATTACCTTTATTGAAGGTTTAGCTTGGCACTCAATTTTCTTCAGGTTATTCTCCAAACTAGACCTTCGCTTCTGTTATCCTGTCATGTGCTGAAATTCCTTTTTTCGAATCTCCGACCGGAAAGGATTTTTGTTTAGGTTGGATGTGAATCCCACCAACCCCAAAGTTTGGCTAAAAGCTGGGTTTTTACCGTCTGACTTGAACAAGGCGCGTTTCAAACGTCTACTAGCGGTTAAGTCCGTCTGCCAAGCCAGCGCCGAAATCCTTGTTCTGTGCCCTAGCTGTGTACCGGGGTTTTCGAGAACGCGTCATGATCGGCCTGTTAAAAAAGCCATTGCCGATTTGCGAATCAGATTAAAGGGAAAATCCAAACAGACTTGCGGTAATTCGTTTGAGTCTAGGGACCCAGAACAAGGAGCTTGGCGCTGCTTCGCAGACGTTCCTAACCGGGTCTGAGACGCAGGCTAAGCTTAATTGGTTAAGGGGTCATTCTAGATTTAAGTACTCGGATACCTGTTGGTCAGTCTTGAAATTGTTCTCCATGACAGTATAATTCGGATTGTGTCACAATCTTGTTGACCGTTCTGGCATTCCTGTGAACCAAGGCAACAACTTGAGCCTTGGGTTGACAAATAATTTGTATGAAATTGTTCACCCAGGCCTCAAACTCGTTCCCTTCTCACTGGAAAAGAATGTTGAAAAGGTCCACTATAGTACAACTATTCAATCAGTGATCGATCTGTTTCTTTCATTTATTTTTTCCTCATACAAACAAATGAGTCACAAACGCGTCTTTTAGCTCAATTTAACGTATTACACTTTTTTTAAATTTGTGTTAAAGCACTCTTTTCAGTTTTACGTGGGCTCTTGGTTTTGATCAGTCGGGCCGCAAGAGCGTAGCGAACAGCCCTTCGGATCATCCATGCCATCAGGGAAGTAGATGTAGTAGCTTCTGCCTTTTCGAATCTTTATGTTTGTGCTCCAATAGCAGCAATAGTCCCATCGGAAACAGACTGTTCGGGTTACCACGCCCTCCGCTACTATGGGGTGGCCACTAGTCATGCAGCCTGTTGCATCCGCATTACATCTCCAATGACGCGTACATGAAGTTGCCATTCTCGTCCCTTGCTACTCCTTCGAATCTGAACCAGCCAGGGCCAATGATTACTGGAACAACTGTAAGACCCATCGGTATTTATACATGAGGCGAAACGGTGCCAATCGCGCGTACCCTAGACCTGGTTGCGCTCTCGTCGATATCTGAGGGCATGAAAAGAAGCGGTTACATATTTTCGAAACTTGAGGCAGAGGCAAAATTAGTTAAAACATGAAGAAGTAAATAAATAAACTGGAAATAAGTTATCGCAAAATCTCGCGAAGCTAAAAAGGGTCAGCAGTGCGAATAAAGGGAAACATACCAAAGGGTAATAATACGATGAAAAAAAATTCTGTGTGCGCAATCAGTGAAATGTTTGGATAAATGCGAGTTCGTCGAAAATGCCATTTCCGAGTTCCCCTGGGCTTCTGTATCGAAACTAGGTTAAGTGCTTAACCTTTGACGTGTAAATGGTTTTTCACGCTTGTGCAATTGAAAGTCATTTTCACAAGGAAGGTTGTACACTTCGCCTTATTTTGAAAAGTGGGTGTTTTTGGAACTTGGAAGTGGCCTATTAATGTGTGGACTGCTCTACCAATACCAGTTTGACAAAAGTTTAGGTACCCTTTGACCCTTTTCTATACACATTTTAAAGTAGTGTTTAATAAATGAGCAGTAGTGTTTTATCGGGTGTAAAATTGAGCTAAGACCCGATAAAACCTGTGACTGCGAGTTTAATTTATTGAACATCTTCGAAGACATTCCTGACAAAGGGTGTCTCAGTAGAATTCATAACAATAATGCTTTAATTTATGAATGTTGGAAAAATTAGTTATGAAATTAGTATGCAAGGAAATCTAATCTGGCAAGTGTTTTGAATTTTTCTTGTAGTAACCGAAGAAGACATGGTGTCCTGTTCCAGAACTTTTAGGAAGGCTAAAAATACCGAGGAAGAGAGGAAGTTAATCTAAAATGCAACATCTGCCAGCAGATTTTGATTTTGGAAATTCAGATGATGTACTGCCTGGACTAATGAAATAGAAAACTTTATTAGGTCTGTCCTTAACAACTGCACTATTGACTAATTTACTGCGTGTGTAATTAATTGAAAAAACCTTAAATATTCACCCACCATTTATTGTGCCGGTTGCTGTGTTGATATTAATAAATAAATTATTGTGAATATAAATTCATAAGAGTACATATTGACCACTACAATAGGTATATTACCTTGCCATAGTGTTGGATCTTGCTTGGCTCGGTGAAATCAGTTCCAGTGTCTGAAGGTTAAATAAAATGTCTAGCAGTTAGGGGAATTAAACGTTATTCATCCACGATTCTTAAAGCGATTTCTTTTGCTTTATACCCATCAGCCTTGGAGCTGAGTATGAATTTTGATAATTCGAAACTGGCCAATAGAAGCAAAGGGGGAAGTGGCATCACTGGACGAGATTAGCGGTTCTTTGATTTAGGCGTCTCCATCGGAAGTGTGTATGATTCGAGGAGACGCGCGGCTGGAACTAAGGCTAGGCTACGCATAAGGTGGTCAAATAAGAACTGGTTTAGGCCTTATTTTTTCTTTAAAATAGGTTTTCGGTCACCTAACAGACTGAGATTTGCCGACAGATAGTGGGTAAAAACTCCGAAAAATAAAATTATGAAACAATTAATGCTATGTGAGTGTCTGTAAGCTTAAGGGTGCCTATTTTTGCCGCAAAAATGAAATTAATTTCTGAGTGACTGCGAGATGGTGTTGAAAGATTATTTATAATTCCTTTTATTTAGACTTCTAAAACTCATAAAAGGAGGTGCAGGAGCAGCCACGCTCCCCCCCCCCCCCCCCCATTCCTACCTCTACAGCCATGTGACAAGTTAAGTATAAATACCGTAAATCCTCTATTAAGCCCCCCCCCGGGGGGGGGACTTATTTATTTAAAGCCCATTTGAGAGGGGCTTAATAGAGACGGGGGGCTTATTTAATTATTTAGAAACGACGATGATATCAGTTCTCCATAAAGAACTAGAATGCAAAGTGGAAAAGCTCAAGTACAAGAATTTGGAGGATGCAGCCGAGGATAAGAATCAAATCCAAACTTCCAGCTGGTAAATAAACCATCCCGGATCAATCCACACGAAGTTTTACAGTAGTGATTGATTAATACAGTCCATCATTTATTAGTGAAGATTAATTAGGGAAGGGAGGAACGACGTAGTAAGACCATTTTTCACTTGGAATAATTCTTTTAATCTGAAAAATGAGCATAGTAACAGCATAGAGAAAAACAGGAACATTTTTTACACTATCGTGTTGTGCATTTTGTTAATTCAAATATGTAAATGTTGACTTCCAACGTCATCCTGGGGTACCAGGGCCTTCCTATTCGAGACTTCTTGTGATTTTTTTATGTACGGTTTTTTCCCCAATCGGACCTACCTTCCCAATATCAGGAAATGCATTCGACGCTAAACGAAAAAGAGGGGGGGGATGGCCTTACTGCCCTCAAAAAATTTGGGGCTGTCCCACCCTAGTTGTTCAGTGGGACCCAATGAGTATATAAATATTTTTCTTCCTTCTGTGTATTAATTTAAGGCGAAGTTCAATAAACTAAACCGCTATAAATTTTTCAACCTTTAAGTCTTGCTACGATCACAAACTTTTGGCTAACGTGGTTAAAAACAACATCCATTTGATGTAATGCCCTTTCTGAAAGTTCCATTTACTCTTCGACGCACCTACGTAAGCGTTCCGTCCTCCCGCCAAAGATCCCGAGGTGCTTGCGAATGCTCTGTTGGATCAATAATAATGAAAAATCAAGTCACTCTCCAATGGTATATTCGTTGTTTCAGTTTCGATGTCTTTCATCGGCCGTTTTCCGGTTCAACGTGAGATTGGGCCGGTTTGTGTCAAAACGCTCTGTGTGGGAAACTGGGTCAAAGTTCGTCTCCCAAAACAGTCCTACAGTGCAACCCTACATAACCACCAGCCCCGTCCCAGGCCAGTTCAAGCTATTAGAGAGATAGCTTGACAGTTGACGTCACATCCAAATTTGCCTAGGACGACTGGGAACGAGGCTGCATTACCTAAAAAAAAACCAAGAGGCCTCTCTTGAAAAAGCCCTTTGCCAGTCCAAGTAAAGGGGAAAGCTTAAAACTGATTGGTGGAAAGCAGGACATAGAGCTCGTGAAGCCCTCCTCAGCCAAGAACTTCTTTCTGTTCAACTCAGCCGCTTCTTCCATTCTCCTGTGAAACCAGTCAACATTTACTTATCTTGCGGTCCACAAAGAAGACTAATTAAGACTAATTCTAAGTCCTTTAATTTTGGGTGGCCTGTGAATGCATGCCGGCCAAACCTAACCTGGGGCCCGTTTCTCGAAAGTCCCGGTAACTTAACGGGCCCGGAATCATATTTTTAAATCAAAGTCTCAAGAAAAGTAGGGTGTGTTCTGACCTCTAATGAAGTCCATTTTGTTTCGTTAGCTAATAACTCTACTGTATAATTTTCAAAACTTTTAAAACTCCCTTCTAAAATGGAAAACAAAACAGCTTAGCGGGCCCGGTAATTACCGGGAGCTTCGAGAAACGGGCCCCTGGCCCCGGTTGTTCAAAGGTTGGATAGCGCTATCCACCAGATAAATCACTATATCCAGTGGATAGTGCATTTAGTTTTCCCAATACTTATCCACTGGATAGTGAATTTATCCGGTGGATAGCGCTATCCAACGTTTGAACAACCGGGGCCAGATGGACATTTTGACTATTTCTTACAGGGACGTAGCTGCCCTCAAGCCATTAAGCCCAAGCTTAACAAAAGTTTGGGTTAAAAATGAGCTCATGTAAACGTGGCTTGGAACAATTTAATCCGCCTGAGTGGTTCTTTACTTTACTTGAATTTACTTGAAAATCGATCCAAGAACTAGACTCGCTCTGCAGTTCTATTTTGCCGCCATAACTCAAATTTTTGAGAGTCAGTGAAGACTATCTCTGACGGTAAATTTCAACTGAAATGGCTACTTCGACTTCTTCCTCTTTCACAAACTTACAAGACACACTGAGTTAAAGACCTTACCACTGAAAACGCCGCTCTGTGTTCATTTTTTCTGCCGCCTGCATGTCAGTGTCCACTGCAACTTCAGAGAGATGATTTTACATTACAATGACTATAACGACAGTTGACGTTAAGGTGCGGGGATCTACGATATAGAGAAAACAACTGATCTCTAGCTCTTAAGCGCACACCGCAAGACATACAGAGAGATACTCCCTTCTCTATTGACCTTAAGAGAAATTCATGAGCGTCAATAGAATTATTTATAAAGAGATAAAAAACGCTTATCATGGTCAGTGATTCCTCAAAGATCTGACGTTGATCTCACGTTCGACAAACCAAAACACGCATGCTACTCGTGCATGCAAAAATATAAAATTCATGCCAGCCACTGTGAAAAATCATTTCACCCATGCCACCCATGACAAAGCATTACAGCCATCCAACTAATTCGAAACAATTACGCTTACCTGAAACTATTTCTTTCATCACATCCCCGACAAATCTTACACCCATTGCCAGCCATATAGAACCAATGCAGCAATGCAACTTTTAACAAGCCATTATAGCCATGCCGCAAATGAAAAAGTAGCGCAAATGACCACACATTATGCTGATGTAACCAATAAGAAAGCAGTACAGCTATGTCACACGCAAACAATAAAATAAAGTCATTCATTCAAATAATTACACACATGGCGCACAGGTAAAAAACAATTACACGTGTGCAAACCATGAAAGCACATCACAGCCATGCCACCTATCACACCATATTTCACCTATGCCTCACATGGCCATACCACCCACAACAAAACGTCGCAAACACACTACCTATGACAAACATGCCACCACCCATGCAACCCTCAGACAAACCTTTCGTGACCATGACACTCATGACTTACCATGTATTTCGCCCAAACATTACTTTGACAAACCTGAATAGCCATTGGGCTCTAGCCACCATAACAAATTACCATTTCACTCAAGCTACCCATGACAAACCATTTTACCTTTTCCATACACGACAAACTATTTCTACCATTACAAACATGAAAAAAAAAAAAGAAAAACACTAGACCCATGTCTCCATGACAAATCATAGCAATCATGCCACCATCAGAAACCCTTTCACCCATGCAACCCATGACACACCATTTCACCCATTCTTCAATGGTAAATTACTTTGACCATGCTATTCATGACTAACTATTTCACATTTTCTATCCCTGAAAACCATAGATCCTATTCCTCCAGGACAATCTATTTCACTCATGCTACCCATCACAAACCATTTAACACATTCAATCCATGACATAAAATTTATCAGTAAATTAAAAAGGTAATTTACCCACCTAATGTGTCTCTGCAGAGGAGTGACATTTCCCGGTTCTCCTTTTTTTGGCAATGTTGGCACATGCTGCAATCGATTCGTCAGTCATTCGCCTTTAAGTTGCCTATAAAAAAACACAACAGCGCACTTAATTAAATCATTATAAATCTCCACAGCTTCAAAATCAATCTATGTGGCAGTTGTTTGGTTTACATGTTTAGCTATCTGTTGTCCAGTATGCTTTCAGTCCTTGAAGGAATTGTTCTTAAGTTGACTCATATTTGACCAATGACACACGCATGATTCCCATAAAAAAAAAACAATTACACTCATACCACCCACAACAAAACATCCCAAATACACTACCCATGACAAAGATGCCACCACTTATGTAGCCCTTAGACACACCTTTACGACCATGCCACACATGTTGAACCAATGCACCCATACCACCCATGACTAACCATGTATTTCACCCAAGCATTACTTCGCCAAACCTGAATAGCCATTGCGCTCAAGCCACCATGACAAACCATTTCACCCAAGCTACCCATGACAGTGCATCACACTCATGCCACACACAACAAACCATTTCACCAATGACAAACCATTAAGCCTGTGCCATCCAGGATAAACCACGTCCAACCAAGTCCATTCAACCGTGACGAACCATTTCAACCATGGCATCCATGACAAAACATTTCGTCTACCCACCAATGACAAACCTTTTCACCTATGCCACCCCATGACCAGCGATTAGGCCCATTCAACCATGACAAACCATTTGAACCATGCTACCCATAACAAGCCATTGTGCTTTATGACAAACCATCAGATCCTTGCTACCATGAGAAATCATTGCAATCATGCACCATCACAAACCATTTCACCCATAACACCCATGACAAAACATTGCTCTCATGCCTCCTAGACAAATCATCTCACCCATTCCACCCATCACAAACCATTTCACTCATGCTGCCCATGACAAACCATTGTACCATTGAACCCCATGGCAAACAAGTAGACCTATACTATCCATTGCAATCATACCACCTTGACAAAGCATTTCACCCATGCTACCCATTACAAACCATTTTACCTTTTCCACCCATGACAAACTATCCCCCCCCCTTTTACACATGACAAACCATTACACCAATACTACCCTAACAAAATATTAGGCCAATTCCACCATGACAAACCATTTCACCCCTGCTACCTATGACAAGCTATTCTACCCATGACAAATGATCAAGCCCATTCCACTATGACAAACCATTTCACCCATGCTACCCAAGACAAACCATTGTACCCTATGACAAACAAGTGCACGCATGCTACCATGAGAAACCATGACATTCAAGGTACTATGACAAACCGTTGCAACGATGCCACCATCATGATTAATTCCATCCATGCCACAATGAGAAACAATCTCAAGCAGGTCATCTATGACGAACTGTTTCACTCATTCCACTAATGACGAGCCATTTCATCTATGCTATAAATGACAAAACATTTCACCCATGCTACCCATAACAAACTGTTGTACCAATGTAATTTATGACAAACCACCAGACCCATACATGCTGCCATGAGAAGCCATTGCAATCATGCCACCATCACAAACCATTTCAGCCAAACCATCTATGATAACCATCCCCCCCAATTCCACCCATGACAAACCATCTCACCAAAGCTACCTATGAACAATTATTTTACCTTTTGCCATCCATTACAAACTATTTCCCCCATTCCACACATGAAAAAAAACATTAGACCCATGTCCCCTTGACAAACCATTGCAACTATGCTACCATCAGAAACCCTTTCTCCAATACAATCCATGACAAACCACTTCACCCATTCTACCATGGCAAATTACTTCGACCATGCCACTCATGACAAACCATTTCAAATCTTCAGTCCCTGAATACCATGGGTCCTATACCACCAGGACAAACTATTTCAACCGTGTTACCCATCACAAACCATTTCGCCCATTCAATCCATGACATACCATTTATCAGTGAACTAAAAAGGTACTACACCCACCTAATGTGTCTCTGCAGAGGAGAGACATTTCCCAGTCTTGGCTTTTTTGGCAATGGTTGGGATCATGTCGCTATCGATTCGTCAGTCCTTCGCCCTTAAGTTGCCTATGAATAACACGACACTGCATTTAGTTAAATCAATATCAATTTCCACAGATTCAGGATCAATCCATGTGGTAGTTGTTTAGTTTACATAGTTGGCTATTTGTTGTCTAGTATGCTTTCAGCCCTTGAAGGAATTGTTGGTAGTTTGTCTCATACTTCCTCTGAAACTTAACTCTCAAACTCAAACTTAGCGTAGAAGGGAGCGGGATGCTCCACGCAAGCATACATTTCTTTTAAGATCTAACACTAAGAGCCACCGTTGTGAGATTTCACCAGTCTATGGCGAACGACATTTGTGCTTAGAGGGAAAGTGTCCCGATTATGCGCATGCACGAGCGTCATCTGCTTTTTCTTCAAAAGACAATAGAACTGTCATACTGACTCGACACGATTTCCTTCCGGACCGCCGACGGAGATTTGTTGTTTACATTCTCAAGTATTATAAACATTTCAGACTTTCTAAGAAGTCTTTCGTTTTATTCAAAACTTGGCTGGCGGCACGAAGATTTGCCGCGATTTTATCGCTAGCATGCCTCCTTGCGACCTGAAAAGCTCGTTCCGCTCGCTTTAAAAACAGCTTTTGTAATGTGAAACTCGTGTCGGAGGTCAATTATTGTTCCAAGTACAGTAATATTTGCTCGCCTTCTAGCCTCAAACGTTCGAGAGATATAAATAAAAATGCAATCTCAACGCGATGAATCATCGCAAAGGTTAGTCAAATATTCTATTATGATTTCATTGCACTAGTTTTTCTAAACATGTTGCGCCTTTCTGTTTGATTTTGTCGGCCGTAGGGAGGTTCATTTGAAAGTTTACTAACACGTCGTGGCAAAAAATTGTGCTTCACGAAGCTTAATTCTACAAAATCTCCTCAGTCACATCCATGTCTCAATGGTTTCTTTCTTACAGAGTCTTACTGTTGCTGCTTCATTTCGGCGTATTCCTTTTACAATTATATGAGCTTGTATGGAAGCTGGCAGAACGAATATGCCTTCAATCGGCATCACAAGGCTTCCCATCTTTTGGTCCTCCGGCTAACGGCAATAAAAGTAACGCCAAAGATACCCGACTTCGCCCAAATTGAAACTTAACGGGAAGAATATATTATTGATCTGTAAACCTGAGAGGTTTTAGTGTAGTATCGAACTCGGCCAAGCGAGACGCAAACGGATTTTTCAAGGTTCTCTTACTTTCCTCGCATCTTTTGATCTCGCGACATCCTGTCAGCAAATCAAAGTTTGGCGCTTGCGCAGTAACGGGATACTGTTCCTTTAATATCTTGCTTTATGTAGCAGTCACCATGTAGTGGTAACGTTTGACAAATTTCGTGCGCCTTGCGTTATTTACCCAAGATGCAGTTCCGTTTTTCCGCATTTCTTCGATATTTCTTCAATAACTGGCAATGATTTTAAATAAAAAAGAATATTTTCGTCATCTAACAAAAAGTTTGCACGTTCCTGAAGAGTTTAGTCTCTATTCCTGGGACCAACTCGCATTTTGGAGAGTAAATTTTGAATCTAGGTTCTCGTGTTGTGATGTGTTATATTTTTCGCTGACACGCAAAACTATCGCCTACTGAAGAGAGCCTTCTAGCAGCTATAAAACATATAAAATAGTAATATGAATTGTTATAACTGACAAATACAGTCGACTCTCGCCTTTTGGACACCTCGCTATTACGGACACCCCGCTAATGTGGACAAGAGCCAGCCCCCTGGCGAAACGCACAAAGAAATGACTGAAACAAACTCCTGCTATTACAGACTTTCGCTATTACGGAAATGCGGACACTTTCCTACCCCCCCAAGCGCTATAGCGGACACTTAAGTACCTCGTCAAAAATCCTGACTCACATAACATAAAGAATAAAGCGACGTTGCAATAAAGGAAAAATGACACGAAGTATTATCGACCTCTTCTTCGTAAAAGAGTAAACAAATGACAACTGTACAGCATTTTCGGGAGAAAAGACATTGCCATTAGAGCTTACAAACATTTTGCGTTATTTTAACACTCTACTGTAAAAGTCGTTAGACAGTTTTCTGTTATGAGTATGCTGTGCAGCATTTCTGCGATAAAAGAGCGGCCAAGAAAAATAAAAAGCATTATATTTGACAGCAAGTTAACATTTTAGGCATTCAAGTTACCTGAGGAGTTTCCGTTTGGTTTTTATAAGCCCTTTTTATGTATCCCTTGTCATTGCAGGAGCTTGGAAGCGATAATACAGCATACGTATTTAGATCTATTTACAATCTTAAACAATAATTTATTACAATCTACAATTACAATCTGTATTTAATGAACTAGTGACTCATCGTTGCTTATCTTGTACAGTAATCATCTGATTTCGAAAGAAAGGTGCCCCACACCACAACACACGGACTGTGGTCCTCATATTGATTCAAATTGTTTTAGTTACCAAACCTTAGTTTTCCTTTGAAGGGTAGGGGATAGTGGCCAGTGCATCACTCTTCCCTTCCCACTAGAAATCAATAAAAAAGGCCTTAATTTATTTAAAAATCTATCTCTTTAGAAAAACGTTATTCAGTAAGAAATAGGTAATCCGCGTTCAAAGTCAGTCAAAGAAAAGTTTTACATAAATGCAGCAGGTGAGCAGTTGGTGCTGTTTAATAGATCAATTATTATATTTGTTCATGCCATTTGACAATGATTACTACAAATTATTGCCGTATAGTGACTGTGCTTCAAAACAAGTCATTTTCTTGCAACCTTCTGAACTTCTGACTGCTTTTGAAAACCTTTTGATTCCTTCTTCAACTTTTTCTTTCTTTCTTTTCCAACGTTGCTAAGTTTAATGATCATAATGGGTTTGGCAATCTGCAACCGAAAACAATGTTCCTTTGTGGAATGTCAAGAGCTGAAGTTGAGTCCCTTGTCCAGGAAACTGTTTTCGCCCCAGATGAATATACCATTGAAAAAGATGGAACACATGTTGCCAAAAAGTCTTTCCCTTACGACGTGGGTGAATTTATGGAATTTGATAAAGTTGGCAACCTCTGCACCAGATTATTGAAAGTTGTAAAGGTTGTTTTTAAAGTCAACAGGCATGGGGACGTTCTCGTTATTACAGCATATCCAACAAATGTAAGCATCAAATTTCCTTATTGCCAAACAGAATATAGAATCGTAAATCAATAATTTATAACATTTAAGAAAATGATAGTGCTGACAAAACTGTTCACTTTTGTTTGAAAGTTTTCCACTTTCGTCTACCTAAACTATAAGTACGTCTTTTGCTTTCGATAACCAGGACGCAAACTAACTTGCAACTTGAAAAAGTTGGGCCTTCCCATTTTGTAGTTTAATTCCTTTGTTGGGATAATATAACAAAGCGTTTTCATCGTGGTCTTCTCTTCAAGAGAATCACTTGATATATTTCTTTTCCAGCTTTTAGGATGAGAAAAAATGGACAAGAATACTTAGCTTTTATCTCAACTCAGTTTGACTCAAGAAACTACAACTCTTCATGACAAAGCTATTTTAAGTTGCAACTTAAGAGGGGCTGAAACCAATTTAATTTTCGACATAAACCCTCCAAGGTTAAATATTTTCATATCCAACTAACTATTATTATGTTGCTTTAAAAATGTACATTTAATATGAGCTACGCCTTCAAGGGACTGAATAATTTCTTAAAGTTACTCTACTACTATATTAAGAAACCACATCTTATACTATGGAAACTGAGCAAACCATTATAAAAAATAGATGAAAATGGTCAAACGTAATTGTTTTAATTTTGTTTCACCTTCTTTTCATTTTGTAATTATTTTACAGGGGATTTGATGGACCATTCTGGACACTAAGAAGCAACTACCGTCCTGTCTTTAGCTTTAAGGAACATAATTTGTAGGCTTAAATAGTTTTAAATCTGTTGCGCAGGCAATATTTTTGGCTTTGTTTCAGTCAGAAACTAATTGAAACCCTGGCATTAAACCGCTTGAGAAAAATTCATTCGCCAAAAGAGCTATTTTTCATTACTCAAATGACTTTAGATATTACAATCATACTTTCACAAAGTTCTTGTATTGCTTGGTAGGAAATCATTTCAAATATCTCTGTCCAGTAACAATATTATCAACGATTTGAAGTCTACAAAATTTGTCTTGAACGCGCACATTAATTTATCCAAAACATAAATAAAGCGATCGTATTAAGAATAAACTGAAGCAGTCGATCTGAAATCTGAACAAAGCGAGTGTCATCTTGAATGTTCTGTAGTGACAAATTTACTTCTCTATTTAATTTTCGATTCGGGAAGAAATTTCGAACTTAATATAACCCTGCAAACCGCTATGAAAGTTGTGTATCTTAATTGGTTTGAAGGCTCGTTATCATCACTTTGGACGATTCTTAGTTTCCCGTACATCCTTTCCTTTAAATCAGTCTTTTCATTACAAAAGTACAGATTGCTTACATTTCTAAGGCCTAGGCTAAACGTCGAACTTTTCATTAGACGAACCAAACTCTAATTTGGGTCGACCTAACTTAAGTTAAAATCGTCTGTTGGTTGAGACTTCGAACTTAGGACGCGTCGAACCAGTCAAATGAATCAGACCAAAAAGCAATTTTCTTTTATATTTAGCCCGAACGAGGCTACATATACATTTTCATACAATTCTTTAGTCAATTAGTTTACTTTCTCGCATTGTGCAGATCGACGTTTGTCCCGGAGACGATCTTTAGCTAGACTTTCTATTTATCTGCTTAGGACAGAACGTGTTGGAAGATCCAAACTCATTCAGACGAACTTAACTGAGCCAGACGACGAACGTTTCATAAACTTAACTGACTAAGTTTGGTTCGTCTCATGAAAAGTTCGACGTTTGGTCTAGGCCTAAGCGCATATTCAACAACTCTGTAGTATTCCCTTCTAGATCAAACCTGAACGTAAGTGAATGCCACATGCATCATGTGAAATTCTAACTAATTCACCCAGGCATAATTCAACTTTAGTAAAGAAGCTGGCAAATGAATTAAAGGATGCAAAAAGTAACTAAACGGCCATATAGGGCTATCATAGCTATGTTGTTTTAAAAAGTCGAGTTTGCTGTTATTCGGGAGTTATAGATGAAGCAAACTTTTATCAAAAGGAAGGCACGTCGTCATGTTAATTCAATGTTTTCATACAATATCTATATTTCCCTTACTATTTTCACTAGAAAATCGCCAGGCGCAGAATAAGACAAGGGAATGAAATTTAAGTTACTTGCGAGTAATCTTCACCATATTTTAGTTCCTTTAGTCGTCGAATGTGAAAACTTGAGAAAAATTTTCCGCGTTACATAACGTAGCGAAGGGTTGATTTTAAACAAAATGTATCAGCCATTCCCTTCTGCCGTCCATCTTATTAACGACTTAATCTGACTGACTCATTTTCAAGGAGAAGGTCAAGTTTTCGTAGCTTGTGTACTGGAATAAAAAAGGCACACTTCGCAAAATATTTGCAATGCTTTTGTTGTATATCACTTTAAATTTGGATCAGTGTATATAGCGAAAAGTCTCGTTCTTTTAGCCTGTCCTCATCTTTTCATAAATTTTAAACCTTCTGTTGGATATTTTGTGTAAACTAAGAGCAAATGGAACATAATGAAGATGCTGATTCACGACATAAAGAAAGCTTTCAATTTTACCTACCTTCATGTGACCTCTAGGACCGCGCCAAAGCAGGACAGGGATGACCGAAAAAGAAGCCTTGAAAAATGCACAAAGCAATGATTCATCTGCGTTCATGAGAAACGTGCGACAAAAAAGCGGAAAGAAAAGCGAAGTGTCCGCAAAATAAGGCGTCGAGGAAATATTAAAGACACAGCTGGGGACAAACTTAAGCTGTTAGAGTCCCTGAAAGCTACATGGATTAAAAAATATCTGGATGAAGAGAACCAGGGAAAATGGAAATATTTTTTTGATATAGAGTTAGAGCGATTTGGAGGCACAATAGTCCTCACTAGTAATTTAAACAAGAAAGATACCATTGAGAATCTCAAGATTAAGAATAACTTTATAAAAGAGATACTTTCAATCTGGGCGGAAGTCAATTTTGATGAAAACATAACGTCCGAGAAACAATTTCTTTAACAAACTTTATGGTACAACTCACTCATTGGAATCGATAACTGCCCCGTCTTCTATCGTGAATGGTTTGATCGAGGCGTTACGAAAGTGAAACATTTGAAAGATGAACATAACAAATTTTTATCACTAGCTGAGCTGCAGCAAAAATACAGCCTCAAAGTTTGTCTTTTAAAGTATTTCGGACTAGTGTCTGCTCTAAAATCTCTTTGGACTACATGTAAAACAAACTGTATCAAAAACTGCAACAATTATGAAACCTTTGTAGTAAGATTAACAGAATGCCAAAGTGCGAGCAAACTTGTATACACCAAGTTGCTTTCTACAAAATGCAAGTTACCATCCCATAATCAACAGAAATGGCTAAAAGACTGCAACGAAAATGGTGTGGAGGCGATTAATTGGCGGGAAGCCTACCAGTTGGCCGCTAAATATACTAAAAGTACAAGAATTATTGAATTCCAATATAAATTTTTACATAGACGAATATCAACGAACGACTTCTTAACAAAAATTGGCGTAAAAGACAACCCAAATTGTTCTTTTTGTAATAATGAACCGGAGAAACTTCTTCATCTTTTTTGGTCTTGTCCTAAAGTGGCCTTTTTCTGGCATAGTTTATCTCTTAAGCTGACTTTGCTCCACATTACACCGGAACATTACACATTAGATATATTTGTTGCACTTGGTCTAAAGCCGGATTCTTCAAAAAACTGCCAGCAAATTAATTTCCTTTTCCTTCTAGCCAGAAATTACATCTTGATTAGCAAAAGAAGGGAAACCTCGCCAAAGATAGCAGGCTTCCTGCAATACCTCAAATCATTCTACCACATAGAGACCACTGCAGGTCCCATTTTACCAAAAAAAATGGGAAAATGTGAGCTCCTTATTTCAGTAAGCCTTTGATTTTGTATACATTTGTATATCTCGATCCTCTGCTCATTTTCTCCAGCATTAACCTGGTGTATCTTCTGCTTCACAATCGCTGCCTCTTTAAGACACTTAAGATATAAGTGCGTTTACCGTGAATGTTTGGTTTTGTAAATGTTGGTTTTGAAGTACAATTACTAATTAGAACTGCTTGTAAATAGTGCATTGTAGTGTGAGTAGTGAGTAGGTAGTGTTGTAAGTACTGAGTATTGTAAGTCTTTACATTGTAAACAGAGTAAGTACCTTAGTCTATTGTATTCTAAATATTGTATTGTAAGTAGTGTAAGTATCGTAGTGTTTGTAAGTATTTTTTGATTGTTGATTGTCGATTGAATAAATGTTATTAAAGATAAAAAAAAATAATAATAAAATAAAAAAAATAAATAAATAAATATATATAAAAAAAAAAAAATCTTAAGCTGTTAGTGGGATGTGAAAATCATTTGCATTTTAAAACTAAAACTTAAATTTCTGCATTCATAGGGACCAACGCAGTCTTCATTGAGTCTAAAGATAAAAAACATTCAATTTTTTTATTGTTTTCAAGCACTGGTGGTCCGTAAATAATTCAACTCAAAAGAGATCACACTGCGAATTTAAAAAATTTGTTGTTCTGATTGGATAAAAACCTAAGGCCCTACGGCTTGCTTTCTTTGCACCCAGCAGAGAAGCTGCTTATAGGCTGTGCGTCACGACCCACAAAGGTTCATGGGTAAAACTGATAATGTACTTCATTTCAGCCTTGATACGGTCGAGTACGCATCTCGTGAGAGAGATGCATAAAAACACTGCTTCGATTTCTGAAAAACATCACGGAAGAGAGCGATTTGGAGAATTTTCAAGATCTCATAGTGGCCTTGGATGCTTGCTATTGGCTTCATAAGGCAATTTCAATAAGTTTATCGCGATTAGGAGACAATCGAAGATGCGATTTTAGCCGATTTTAGGCGACGATTTCCTGCTTCCCAGAAGATTTTATGTGCTATTTGGCGCTAAGTTTATATGTAAATTTTTACCTTAGAGTGAAAGAGATCTGTAGTTTATAGCTGGATTCAAAGCTTAAATGAAAAAAATTGTTTCATTAGCAGTGTTTGATGGACTTTATTACCGGGCCGGAGAGCGCGAACAAAGAGCAAGGTGAGAAATCTTGCATCGTCTCTCATAATAATATTATTTTCACCTAAAAGTTTATATTATTTTGCAAACAGTGCCTGTTTGTAATGCTTATGCGCAAATAAATCTTCTGTCAGGCAAGGGAAAACAGACCGAAAGTGCCCAACAGCTACAGCACAATGGGATCCGGAATTTCACCAAAACTACGGCCGCAGGAATAAACCACGATCTTCTCTAGCGTTCATTGAAGTGAGCGCTGTGTAGCGATTTTTTTATAAACCTAGCCTCACAGTTTTCAATTCCTGTATGATGTTGTCTAGATCTTCGATAATGGTTTTGTGTTTTGGTAGAGATTTATAACAATTATTTTTTCCCTCCCGTAAGTTTACATGATTTGCATACACATATATAGCACACACTGCATGCTGATTATTATAAAAACACGCTTTCAGTTTCCGCACTGGGCTATAAAATATGTTTTGTTTCCAAAGCTTATCACAATATTCAAACCTGTTTACCTTTTCTGGTTTAAAATGGAACAAACTCTTCCGGGATTTGGCGTTACACGCTTCACGCGTCGGCTTCCGCTTCGGCATGCTACTTGGCTGAGACGATCTGTTCATTCCAAGACACTTTCATCGTTTCATAACGGGAAAACTAACAGGGGTAGACCCGGGTAGACCACGACATTTACAAAGAAGAAAGGCTGAAGTAACGAGATGACCAAAATAATCAGATAAAACCGCTAACAGTAACCAGCAATGAATCCAAGAAGAACGGCGAAAATAACACTCAAATTATGGCGGAAATTAGAACGTATTTTGTTTGTTCTCCTACATTCTCTATAAAATTCAAATTCCAACGAACTCCTGCAGAGTCTGGGCTGCCTGTGGTGGCAGGCGTTTGAAAAGGAAAGAAAAGGGGGTTTTGGGCGCGCAAGGTGGGAGGGAGCGAGGGAAGCGCCTGCCAGGAAACCATTGTTTTCGCCACCCCACCAACTAAGTATGTATGCAAAAATAACGCAAACTGTGAATGACTGGCTGTCAAATAAGTCTGGCCGCGATACACTTATTTTTAGTCGTACAGTTTTTCTCGCTTTTGTTTTCCTAAAACAAGAAATCTGAAGTGAAGGTACAATAAAAAAAAGTTCAAATGCGTTCCTCGGTTGAAAGAAGAAAGTTGCAACGATGCGTGGCTTGTCATGTAAAATCCAGCATAAATTTATTACGTCGTTTACTGAAGGAATCGTGCTGGACTTCGCAACTTGCATGCAATGTTTGGCCAAGAAAAATTAAAAACACTTTGTACTTTGCTGACTCTCGAATTGAATCCAGCAGAGCATACAAAAGAACGATGGCAGCGGGGAAAGAATTCAGGCTGAACTTGGAAGATCTAGTCTACAAGAAAGCTGCAATCACTTATCTAAGTAAATTCCTGGCGGCTTTATAACGTCTATAACCAGCAAGAAGAGGTCTTCAAACCAAAAACAGTTAAGGATTACAGATCGCTTCGTCTTCAATAATCTGGTCGTTGATAAAGCGTAGCCTGAGCAATAGGTGTTTGAAAACAGCAGATAACAAGCTCAAAGACCGCATGATTTTTCCTCTCTTTCTTCTAGTGAGTAAAACAAGCCGTTGGGAGATGAGACTTCGCAAAACCAGCTGTCAGTAAAACTCATCTAGCTGACAGCTCTTTTCCTTTAAACGGTACTTTTAACTGGTTTCTTCTATTCTCCTTTGAAGCTGAAATTGATGTCTCCAGTTTCTAATTCTAACGATAAATTCCGTGCAGAAATTTCATCACGCTTCACTAACAACATATAATGATTACTGAAAGATCGATTAAGTTACTCAGTAGCGTGATGTTGATTTCAACCAATCAGATAAAGATATTAAGGCTGTGGTTGACTTGTTTTGAAGACTAACCAATCAGGATTTCAGGTAGCATTCACCTGGCGGATGTTAAAACGAGAAAAACAATGGTCTCCTGTCAGGCGTTTCCTTCCCTCCCTCCTCGCGCGTCCCCTCGCGTTTGACTCTCTCGCCTAAAACTCCCTTTCCCTTCCCTTTCAAACGCCTGCCAAGCAGGCTAGTGATTGATCTAAATTTGTAAAAGGTTCGGCAATTTGTTCATTGATATACTGGGAATATCGATGAACTGAATATTGTTAAATTAGAATTCTACTCCATATAATTCACTGTACGTAACTTTTTCCAGGACGCAGAAACCGTTCAATGGGGAATATCGTTAAATCGACGAACGTAAAATCATGGCTGATTCAAAAATTGAGCCCTTGAATTATTCACAGTTTCGTATTACATTTTCCCTAGACTTCTTCCGCGAAACGAAGCAAAAACAGAAACAAATAACATCTAACGAACAAAGCCTGTCAGTTTTCCTGTCTGTCTGCATTTCATTTTTTACGACAAGATTTTTTTCCATTTGTACCTTGGTTTCCTAACGCCACAATCCTGTGTGGAACGTTTTCTCAAGGTTGAGCAGCAGTTCATATTCAAAAAAAGGGGGGGGGGGGGGGGGGTGTTTACGGCTTCCACCTTTTATGACTTCTTGAAACATTCAAAGACTGTGTACTCACTCAAGTAAGTTGTTGTCACTGAAAAACCTTCTTATTCGGGAGTGTTAATAAAGTTTGCCTTGTAGCGTAATTAAAACACCATGCATCATTATTGAAACAGGGTCAGAAATTCAGTTCAAAACTCGCTCAGGAGGTTAAAAGCTGTTCTAGAGAAACTCAGACTTAAATACGGACACCAGACTTACATGTTGAAAGGAAATCGTTTTACACTCTGTTCAGGTGGTCCAAGAGTCCAAGGAAGCGGTTCCTGGTTGTACCTGTACAGGAGCAGCTTGTATTGCCAGCCAGTTAAGCTCTGCAGTACGTACCACTGGAACCGTCGCTGAATTCTAACACGTAAGCTTTAAATCCATATTGGTTTTATGATTCCAACCAGAAAGCGGCGCCATCACCACCTTCTGGTTTCTTAACTCAGTGTGACCAAATGAAGTCTCGAGAAGTACGGACCGCCCTACGCCGATGAATAACAGTTTTTTTTTTCCTACTGAGATTAGTTAGTTATCTGCTAGCAGATAACTGACTAATCTGTAGGTTGCGCGACAATACATGATTTCCAACAACAATATCAATTCAGGCTCCTTGCGACGGTGTTTATCATTTTTTTCTTCAAAACAATGTATAATAAAACAATTATTAGATTCAGTTTCTGTGATATCCGGAATAATCAAGATCTCGGTAAGTGTTATCAACTTCGGCCTTCGGCTCAGCTGATAACACTTACCTCGACCTTGATTATTCCGGATATCACGTTTAAAGCCTCATCCAATAATTGTTTATTATCACGCTTTTAAGCGCTTAAAAGCTCTCTTTTAGAATAAAGAAAGGTTTTCGTGTCTTGGTAGACAATTCATAATCTGAGTGTCAAACAAGGATGAAAGAAGTGACGACCTTTAAATTAAAAGCTCTAGGACAAAAAAAATACAGCAAGGATTTACTAATTTAATTACTTTAAGATTATAGTTCAGTCGAGCGGGATGAAAACTGTACAAAGGCTTAATTACACATACTAATCTCATGAGGGAACAGAAATGGCTTTTACTGGCAGTAAAATTCCATGCAGGGATGTTTTCCGACTTATATTTAATCCCATTCAATAATGCTGAGTTCCTCGAAAGTGCGTGTATTTATTTAGATTTCAGCATACATTTTGTTAATGTTCATTTCCCGCCAGAATAAAACAGTTTGTGTGCAAAGGGCTTCTAAAAAATCACAAGATTTGTCCCACTTCGAGTCCACCTTCCAAGAGTCCAAGAGTCCAAGAGTCCAAGGAAGCGGTACCTGGTTGTACCTGTACAGGAGCAGCTTGTATTTGCAGCCAGTTAAGCTCTGCAGTACGTACCACTGGAACCGTCGTTGAATTCTAACACGTAAGCTTTAAATCCATATTGGTTTTATGATTCCAGCCAGAAAGCGGCGCCATCACCACCTTCTGGTTTCTTAACTCAGTGTGACCAAATGAAGTCTCGAGAAGTCAGAACCTTAATTTCCTGCACACTGCGAAAAGGTTCTGAGTATAGAACCTGGTTTCCGCTGGAAAATAGACTTGATGGCTTATTATTATTTTGGTTGATTCAGTAATTGTATCCTTTTGTCTTAGGTCTTTGAATAATGATTTACAAGAGTAGCGACTGCCTACTATACGTTTATAAGCGCAATATCAACAACGTCAATCAGAATTAAATTCTAGGAAAAACTTGACCAAATTTGAAATTCCCTTGTGTTAACTAATTAACAAGGCCACATCTTATCAATTTTTAAAGATAAGCAGACGAATAAAATAACGCAAAACGTAACTAAATCTAGTTCTTAAGGGCTGTGTTATAGCAATCTTTTGTATTATGTAAAGTTAAGTTTGCTGTTTAGTTGTGTGAGAGTTATAGATTAAACAAACGCTGATATTAAATGACGAACGGATGTTGATTCGATCAGTTCACTTTAGCATATTTTCCTCACTATTTTGAATACAAAGTTCCAACAGTTAGAGTACGATAAAATGAATAAATATGAGGTATACGTCTAGCTAAGGTCAAGTGAGTACATGTAATCTTCTCCATATCTCATCAAGGAAGTCGCATGAGGAGCTTTGCTCAAGAAAAAAAATCTCAGCAGGCGCCGTAAATTGATGCCCTGGTACGCGATAGAAAGGTGTTTGCTTGGTGTCATAAAATTAATTAAGACCGTGACATAATAAGTAAACCAGATGCCAAGTATCCGCGAGAGACGCGTCGTTTGAGCGCGAGGCAAGGCGAGGAGCCAGCATCCCACGCAACGATTTTTTTGCGGCGCGACCTTTCTGTTTAAAATGAAAAAGATTCGAAATGTATCTTCTTAAAGATAAAAGCTCGCTTCATCTACCCGTAGAAAGTAATTTACATGAATTTAGACTTATTGTTGGTCTGTAAAACCGATAAACAAATCCAGATCGGACTGCCGGTGATTTGGACGGGGCACGCCAGGCTTAAAAGACATTACGTTAAAGCATTTTATATTTCCTTTGTCACTTTGATAAAATTTTCATGTGAAAAGACATGACATGACAAAGCGCCGCAAAAACTCGTTTCCAGTGCCGCTCAAATGAATGGACGGTAGCGTACATGTACGATTTTTTTTGTATTTGAGGGTCAGGCAGCGATCATGCGATGTAAACGAGTTAAATTCTTACTAATTAATTAATATTCTACCTTAGACTTTCAAAGTTCAAAAGCGCTGTGGTTTTGATTTCGAAACAATTTGAAGTGAAGGCGACCGTCGACGGTATGAGTCTTCGTTTCCCATTTCGAGTCTGTCGAGGGTTACAACCCCCAAAAGCATTGGCATGTACTCAAAAAAGAAATATGTGGAGTCCGTCCGACGGGTTTCTCCAAAAAAGAAATATTTTAGGAGATTTCCTGACGTGGACGTGGCAACGCGCGAACTTGAACCCGCCAAATCGGCCTATGCCGTAGTGGAATTCAACATGATGCCAGCTACTGTGTACGTCGCTTCCACGTCCGTTTGATCACTGGTCTTCTTCGCCAGAAAAGCAATCCCCCGGTGAATTTTGTTTTTCTTTATGGTAGAGGTCAGACTAAAACGGACTTAAGTTACATATTAGTGATATTAGACTTGAGGTAAGTTTGTTTTTAGTCAAATTATTCCCAATACAGTGAGGTATTTCTATTTTCTGGTCACTTAAATTTAAAGAAAACATTTAGCTTCATTTATTATTCTGTTTCTCTTGGGTAGTCAGTTTATTTATGGGCTTTTGTTATCTGATAACAGGACCTAATTTTTATCATTTTCATTTTGTACTAACTGGTTCTGTTTCTCTTGGGTAGTCAGTTCATTTGTGGACTGTTGTTATCTGATGACAGGACCTAATTTTTATCATTTTCATTTTGTATTAACTGGTTCTGTTTCTCTTGGGTAGTCAGTTCATTTGTGGACTGTTGTTATCTGATGACAGGACCTAATTTTTATCATTTTCATTTTGTATTAACTGGTTCTGTTTCTCTTGGGTAGTCAGTTCATTTGTGGACTGTTGTTATCTGATGACAGGACCTAATTTTTATCATTTTCATTTTGTATTAACTGGTTCTGTTTCTCTTGGGTAGTCAGTTCATTTGTGGACTGTTGTTATCTGATGACAGGACCTAATTTTCATCATTTTCATTTTGTACTAACTGGTTCTGTTTCTCTTGGGTGGTCAGTTCATTTATGGGCTATTGTTACCTGATGACGGATTATTATTATTATTATTGTTATTGCTATTATTATCAACATCATTATTGAGTGATTTAAAATTATTTTTCTTTGACACAGGGCTATAATTTGCAGCAGGCGATGGAGTGTACACTGATTTGCTTTAGTTTTCTTTCAGAAATTCACACAGAATTTACTTTAGTTACAATTATTGCTTGTGTAGTGAGATAAACTTTCAGCGACACAGTGTGACAAAATTGTTTTAACCAAAATCATGATAACACAATCAAAATGTTTTTATTATTAGTATTATTCGTTAATTTCAAACGATGCTAATATATGTATGTAAAAATGAAATTATCTTGCCGCTTGTTACAGAGCCATCCGTACTGTAAAACGTCAAATGAAAAGTTATAACACTCACATGTCTATTAGATCCTACAAATGATTTTGTCAATGAAAATCGACGACAAAAATTTCCGTTCTCTGGCTTAATTAAGAAGCTTGGGTTGCAAAAAATTGTGTTTGTAAAACACAACCGAGTCAATTATCGTACGTTAAATAAATCAAAGCATTACTTTAGCAAAATAGAATCTTAGGGTTAACTTCCCGTGGCTAGTGCCGGAGAAAAGATTGGGCCGCCAGATATACTTCAAACCCTCTGGTTCCCTCCCCTTCGCCGTGCCCTATGAGCTTTGCGTTAGATCTCGCGGTTTATTATTTCAGAATCAAGTCGCTATTAGAATGAAGCTGTTATAAGTCGGTTGTAGTTACTGATGTCCAAGAATTCCAAATGGTCCTGTTTCGGGAATCGTAGTTTCTCTGGGATTAAATCATTCTCATTGAGTAAACATTAATTTATCACAGGTAAGTAAATGTACTTAATTTATAACATCGAACCTCGTTGCTGACGCCGTTTTGTGTAATGTTCCTGCCGACTACACAGTAATAGACAGAAGATAGTATACTGTTCGATCGACATAATTGCAAATAATCTCATTCCTCCCGTAAGAATAGATTATAGGCCGTCATTAAAATGTTTCTCGGGTGGTAAACTTTAGCTTCTCGTAATATTTTCTGAGTCGCAAAGGGTTTATGTTTCATTTCCATTTTCTCTTTAGTAACAGATATAAACCCCGCTCTCGTTAAGGTTTGGTTCTTGATCTTCGATTATCCCATTCGAGTGATAGTTATTTTTCTTGCTACCGCCTTTCATAATTATGGTTGTGCGATCAATAAGGAGCGGGGTTTTTTTACAGTAGAGCCATTCCTTGAATACTATTTCGCGTGAGAAGTAACAGTTGACGTGTGTCTCCACGCGAGTAAAGCCAACAAATACGCGTCCGTATCTGGAAAACCTTTGTCTTATGTCAAAAAATGTCTTATTTACACGTCTCGTGATTCCCACGCCGGTTGTTTTTGGATGTCGGCAAGTGCGAAAAAAGTAATTACCGAGGATTCCAAAGTAACACCTCAGTCGTATGAAGGCGCGAATTGTGATCTCCCGTTTCAGTTAATCATAAGCCATGGGTAGATTCAATCTACCCTTAGCCTAATTTGCATAATTTTTTTTGGTGAGCAAAGCCCGTCATGCTAATGTGAAAACTAAACAAAAACTCCCAAGTGTTGCATGATGGACGGACCAAGATAATTATAAGAAGGGCAAATTTTAAGTCATAATTGTTTTTTTTTTAAGCCACGGGGTTTTACGTGAAGTACTACTTCTGTCTATGTCGTCCATCTTGTACAAAGCTTTCTGACAGTAGTCTAAATCTTTTGAAAATGAAAGTTTGGGTTTCGTAGTTCCGGAAAATAGACATACCTCTCGCATACTCTTAGCAATATTTTTGTTGTGATTAAAATCACTTAAAAATCATGACATGTTAGAAATAATTATTTTATGTCGAAGAACCTTCTTCTTTTAGCGCTTCCGTTTTATCAAATTTAGAACCTTCTGATGAATATTTTGAGAGAAATAATGATAAGTGGAACATCGATAATGATGCTTGTTCCCGACTTAGAGGATTTTTTTAAAAATATACAGTAAACACCCGCATACAAGAAACTACCTTTTTTGAAGTCTGGCAAAACAGTTCTGACTTGTGTTTTGGGGTACTTATTCACTTTGGCGACTCAGGCTAAGGTTCTTAATAAGGTTCTTAATTTATGTGAAGGAAACAGACTTGTTGACTACCAAAAAAGTAAAGAAACTTGTGAGTTTGGTCCTTTTCAATATTTATTCACGACTGTACCTTGCAAACCTCCTTATGCAAGGCCCATAAAGAAAATTACAGTTTTTTGTTGTTGTAGGAATTGCAGTAACACTTTTATTAGGAATTACAGTTTGACACAGTGTTTTCTTGTAATATAAATTTGCAATCTCAAAGTCAAACTCGTTCGTTAAAATGTTTATCATAATATAACTATAATCCATGGTTAAGAACCGACTTGATCTTGCCAAACAGGTTCCTTGTATTTTTGGGTAATAAAGTGGCACATTTCTTCCAGAAGGCTCTTAATCCATAGGTTTAAATATGCGGCCCAGTTTATTGTATATCATGTACCTTTTGCGTGATGCTGCGAACTGGCGCCAAAACTGGGCAAGGAATACCGAAAAGAACGCCTGGTAAAAGTGCACAAAACAATAATTCATCTGTAACTTCCCAATAACGAGCGGAAAGTAAGGCGGTGACTCCGAAAAGTAAAGCGCCTGAGATCTTCGCGTTACGTTGTAACGGTGACTCAACGACACCATGTAACGCTTAACGATTTCCCAAAATGCAATTCGCCCCAAGGCCTCTCGATACTTTTGAAACCGTATACTTTTTTATACGATCGGGCCTTCTGTTCACAAGAAACCTGTGAGTCCGTCCACCGAAATTACATATTTTTGAAACCACTCTCCAAAGTGGTTTCTTTTAGATCCGACGGGGTTGGTGAATTCGTGTGGACGATTGAAACTGGATATTTAAAAGTCAACTACGTCATAAACCCGGGTCCAGTCTTAAATGAAAACTTGCAAGTTCAAAATGGAGGATAACAATGCATGTTCTATTTGCAACTGCAGCATGGTTTACGCATGCCTACTAGCTAGTAACTAGCAAATGTATATAGCAGTAGCCATTCTCGTCCCCAAATCCCGTCGTTTCTTGTTCACGAGATCTTGAAACAAGGGGATTTAGCCGAGTTGCTCTGTGGACGAGAATGCGCAATAGCGCATTCGTGTCGATAGTTGAATCCAAATCGGATTCGTCAGCTTATCCAGATTCGTGTGGACGTGGCCTAATAAATCGCTGTTTAAAAAAAAAAGAAAAATGGCCTCTCGAATATTAAATACAGAAGAGTATTTCCGTCATTTGCAAAAACATTTCCACGTCCCCAAAAAGTTTAGTGCTAGCTTATACGATGACTTAAAATACTGGGACAAGCTTGCAGTTTGGTGAGTGCATTCTAAATGTAGTCCCTCCTCGTATTTTTGGTTCTCGATAAACAATCCTCCTTATTCCTTTAAATTAACAAAGCCTAAGTTACCTTTCGCTGACGACACCAGTTACCTTTTATTTGGATTCACCTCAACTGGTTACAGTCTGTACTAAATGAGGAAAAGTAAAAAAGCGATAATTGAAAAAGAAACTAAGGCAAAGTGTCTTGGTGTCTATGTCGATAAGCGTCTTAGGAAGAAACACTATACTACCTACGAGAGAAACACAAATCTCTGAATCAGTTTGCTACTATTCAAGTCTCAATTTTACTTAATTTCTTCAAAAATTTAACTTCCTTTGTCCTGTAAATTAATTATCTAAGTAAACTTAAATAGAATTTTTTACTTGCAGCTGATATGGGGGGATTCAAATACGAACTTTGAGAGCTATCACTATTCAGACCATCAAGCGCATTCTAACTCTCTTATATTCACCAAATTGGGAACCTGAAATATTTTTTAATAATATTTTATTATTATAATCATTTCTGATGTTGTTAATTGTTTGTTAAAAGTAGTTACTGTAAGACCATGGCATTATAACAGGTAATCATTAAGTATCGAAAGCATCCTTTTCCTACAAATCTTAAGCAATTTGCAATTCTTAACTAGGTTCTAAACTTGGAATTCTCTCCTATCCTGGTTTCAATAGTAGCTTGCATGCCAAGCTTTTTAAGCTTTAAGAAGAGATCTTGGAGTATTAACTAATTGTGCACACTCACGTGTAAACATGTAATTGACTACATTCGAGGTGGCCCGCAGTCCATAAGGTTTCTTAAGATCCCGTCGCCAAACGAATAGGGTAAACGCTTGTAATTATTAAAATAACAGAAATAAATGATAATGATCTTAATCATGATGATGATGATAAGGCTGAAGATAATTATGGGGCATAAGGTTCATTATTAAATTTAGAATCAATCTTAATTTCAATCAGTACGTCTTTTACATAAATGAAACAAAAGAGCAGTCTGGGCTACAAAAATTGCAGGCCAGAGAATTATGAACATTTGAAAGTGTCATCATTGTTACAGATTATTATCCTTAAGTGAAAAGAAAGAAAAAATATGCAGCCATCTGCAGTATGCCGCAACTATTTTCGAAATATCAAGGCTTTTTAGGGACTTGTCAGAAATTAGCAGGGGGGAGGGGGGGTGGAAACAGAGGGAGGGTCACAACTTTTTGAGACTCAGAAAAGGGAGGGGCCATGAAAAATGGACCGTTAAAAGGGGGAGGGTCATGCAAATATAGGCCCGTGATCATGTAAGAGGTTAACCTGCAGAAGAAAAAGGAAGTTCCTTATTTGGTACAAAAAAAGAAAAAAATTAAAGAACAATGGAACATTATGGATATAAACTGTGAAGTACTATTGCAAGAATTTAACAAACATCTACTTTTCATTTATTACACGGCAATGCAATAGAGTCTTATTGCATTTTTATTATGAATAATGTTGTTATTAATGTTATTAGAGTTTTGGCTATCCTTTTCATCACTGTCTTCAGCGTCACCATCAATGCTGCTGTGAGCATCTTGATCATCATCATTTATGTCATCAGCATTGATACAATCACTTTCATCATCATCATGATTTTCATTTAAGTTGAAGCTTGGATATTGCTTGATAATTTCCTGTTATTAATTGGTGAACAACCCTTCTCAAAGGCGTATTGGGTATATGGCCTTTGTGTTTTTAGGAGCCCACCTATTCCTTCATAATGAAGAGATAATGGGCCAATAGGCTCTGTAACATTATGCGACTCTTGCTGAGGTGCAATGGTTTCAATAACTTTTTTGCAGTTAGCTTCCATTCTTTTTGCCCTAGCTTTTTTTGCTTTCCTTTTATTTTGTTTTTGTTTCCTTTTTTCTTGTTGGCTTGGAATACTGCACCTTAAAGAGCCTGGAACATTATTCTTTCAATTCTGTAAGGTGGGGAGGGTCATGATATTTTAGGCCAAGCTTAAGGGGAGGGTTAGCAAATTTCACTCCCATTGAAGGGATGGGTCACCTAATTTCTGAACCCAAATTTAAAATTCCCACCCCCCCCCTCCTCTCCTGCTAATTTCTGACAAGTCTCTTAAGTTCTCCCTCAACTTTTCTTTGATTATTTTTCAGCGTTGCTAACTTTAACAAGCATAATGGTTTTGGCAACCAACCCAAAACGATGTTCCTCTGTGGAATGTTAAAGGATGAGATTCTGTACATTGTCCAGAAAACAATCTTGTGCCCCGATGTACATACAATTGAAAGAGGTGGAACACATGTTGCCAAGAAGACCTTCCCATACGACGTGGGAGAATTTGTTGAATTTGACCAAGCAGACAAACTTTGCACACGATTATTAAACGTCGTAAAAGTTGTTTTTACAAAAAACAAGCATGGAAACATCCGCGTTATTACAGCATATCCAACAGTGTGTAAGAATAAAATTTCCTTATGAGCCTTTGACGCTGATCATGCAACTATTCACTTTTTCAGTCGAAAGATGTCAGTGAAGGGAGATTCATTTCTATAAATTTCTCGTTATTAAAATGATCTGTGATATTCAAAACTACCAGTTAATTCCTATAAAAAAAACTAACATGAAAGGGCAACTAATTATCCCGTCCTCTGGTTTCATACAAGCTCTGCATTTTCAATATGTAGTTCATAAAAACAAAATAATACAGTCAAGCCAAAAGAATATTGAATTCGTTAGTATGATCGTACCACCTAATACCAAGATGAAGTATTTTCCCATATTGTAAATGGGAAAGCCACTGAGTTGCTCTATTGGAGAAAAATCATGAAAACAGTCAAAGTTATGTTCCGACTCTTAGTTAGGGTAGTGGGACTAGGTCACGTTTTTTGAGCTCATATTTGGGGGATAGGTCAACAGACTTTAATCTCGTGGAGGGGAGTAGGTAACTTTTTTTACGAATACTGCCACTTTTCCAAATTCTCTTACCTACTCCTTCAATGAAAACTATGCTTACTGACCAGTCATTTGCAATTTTTTTTCGTCAAAGCGGTTAAAATCCCACGAAAAAAGTTTTATTTGATTTCAGGATAAAAAAAATTTACTCAATAGCCAAAATTTACATTTTTTAATATTAATTTCCTTTTGGCGCATTAATTGAAAAATTTATTTTACACTTGCCATTGTTTGACGCTCTTGAAAAATAGGTACTTCATGCACCATGATTCCTATCAATGTAACGCATTTTGTCTGGAAGTAACCTGGAGAAATGTCCAGGATTGTACACTTAATGAGACATACCATCCTCCTAAAGATAGCCAGTATAAAATGTTCTCGGGCATAAAAGTTCATTGCCAAATTACCTTTCATTGTGTTAAAAATGAAGTTATAGCGGAGCTCCCGCGCGCGCGAAGCGCGCGCGCAGCGGAGCACCATGGGTAAGAAAATTTGGTAAACTATCCATCCCAGAAAATTTGGTTATGACGTAGCGTACGCCCGTCCGTACACACACTTCATGTAAGCCGATGTCAAATGTCACAATAGATCTTGCACAACTTGACTAGCCTCCTAGTTATGTAAGCCATCCGTATGAGTACGATTAGATTGACAGCTGTCAAAATCAGACATCCGCTGACAATTATCACATGACCGTCTCGCGGGCTCAGATAAAAGACCAGTCGTTTTGCCCCTATATATAAGCTGATATAATATGTCACACTTACCAATTCAACATAAAAAGGAAACTACGCCGGGCAAGGCTGTCAGTTGGCTGACAGTAGTTTAAAGTTACATTGGCAGGCCAAATTAAGGTCAATTGACAGCTGTCCAAATAGGACATGTGCAGACCTCTATCAGAAAACTAATAACGAGGGCTCAGGTTCGGTCAGGTACACGATCTGGCATTTTCCACTACATGCCGGACGGAAATGTCCTACTCACACTAGTAGTCTGTTAATTCGAATATTCGCCATTCTAATGAAGGTTAATTGACAGCTGTCAAACTAAAGTACACGCTGACCATCATCACCTGAGTGGATCGCGGGCTCATTTTTCTATCTATTGAGGTCACGTAGTGTTTAAAGTTTTGCGCTGATATTTTATTTGATCACGGGCTCAATTCGAAGTCCCATAGCTAAGGAAATCTACCCATCCCAGAAAATTTGGTAATCACATGACCGAGCGACCGAGCGACCGAGCGACCGACCGTCCGTCCGCACCACAGGCATACCAATGTTTACTCTCACACTTTCTAGGTACTTTGGGAGCCCAGGAGAAAGCTGATTGCACATCAATGTTGTCATCAATTGACAGCTGTCAAAACAGGGTATCCGCTGACCACTATCACCTGACCGAATCGCGGGCTCAGGTGTCGACCCATCGAGGTTGAGTATTTTTTTGAACTTATCCGCTGACAATTTACTGGTTTTCAAATGATCGCAGGTTCACGTTTACTTTTGTTTTAAATTCATATCAAATATGTTGTGTTTATGTCAGTATCGCCCCGCACTATTATGATTTTGATTTCAAACTGACTTCAGACGCAAAAATTCAGCCAGTTTTTTTAAAATACAGGCGGGGAAGACCTTTTCTTACCATGGTCACGTGTTGGTCACGCTCCACGTCCAATTTTTATGCTCTGATTGGTTAAAATTTGACAGGTGAGTTCATGCGTAAAATTTATGCAGCATCTTGAAAGTTGTTTACTTTGACAGCTGAAGCTGACAAAGTTTTGAGTCAACTTGTGATGTTTTTAGCTGTCTTTTTCCACTGGATGTACGAAATGAAATACAATTGCTATCAAGAGTGTTCTCTTATTCATGGCTGGTTTGTTTATTGGGTTTTTGGTTGAAAAATGCGTCGCTTGTCAAAGCCGATAATCCGATTTCGGATGGCATCGTTTTTGTTTTTCACCTTGCTGGATGCGTACGAGAATTATAAAGGCTCAAGCGATCCTTGCCTTATTTGATAGCTTTCAGGAGCTGCATCTCGAAATATGGTAAGCCTGAGTAATTATTGTATTTAATCTAATTTCATGGAGTCCAGCTGCTCCGTTTATGAAGCTAGTTTATGCACGTTTGTAGTAAGATTTGACTGAGACACTGATCTGACCTCGTATGAAGTTTGATATAGGCTTAAGCTTACAGAACTTTAAAAAGCCTTTAGTCGATATTAATTCACCTTAAATAGAAAGAAAAAACTTTCCGAAGAATATTTAGTTATAATTTTGGCTGTAGAAAGAAAGCTTTGAACGATTTTCTTTTCGTGAGTTCATCTTTGAAAACAGCCAACACCGGAAAACCGGCGGCTTAAAACACAAACATTAAGCTTACTAGTAAAGACTTGAGGATTCTTAGACACACTTAAATACTCATTTGTTTTCGTGAATGAAAATTGTTGTCTCTAAAAATGTTCTATCGAATTATTTTTCTTTATTGATTTTTGGTAGTCTCAAAAGTGTAATTTTCATCGCTTTGCCGTTTGTTTTCAGGCGTTCATAAACATCGCTCGCAGGAGTACTCAAAATGCCAAGCGTATCAAACGCTTTTTAAGATTACACATCGTTATAAAACCGTTAATAAAAAATAGACTCAATAAATTCTTTATCACGTTGAAGCGTAACTCTTTTAAAATTTCTTCGCAAATTTGGCGCTTGTCAAAAGTTAGAACCGGCTGGCCGTATAGGTGATTTTGGAAATTCTTTGAACGGTTTCGCTAATTAAAAGTCCACGCGTGCCTCTGTGGTCCTGAATATTGAATGAATGCAATTTGTCTTGAAGTATTGTGAAATACTGCATTTTGTACGAGGTCTGTATGATAAAAACAGCGCCTCATAGTACTTTTTCTCCTCAGATGTGGTGTATAAAAAAAATAAAAGATTGGTTTGCACGCACCCAGATTTATTTGCAAGAATTTGTAAACTTGTCGAACGCAAAAAATTCGGTCTGATTTGTTTTCCAAGAATTTGTTTTGTACGCCTTATCTACTGTGATCAAGAGCCATCATTGCTGTTAAATGTGACCGAAGACTATTTTTTGGGTGTACATATAAGGCTATATCAACTCGATACAAAATTTGTCAACTCGATACAAAATTATACTAGCTTTTCCCTCAAAAGTCACATGAATGTGCCCTTACGTTAACTGATTTGTGGAATACAAAATTATTGTTTGATTTAAGTTATAAATTTATCAATGGGAGCTTCGCTTTTAGCTGTGGCTAAATATATATATTATGAAACTGACAAACAACTCAGTGAAGTATTAATTAAAAGTACTGATAAGAGTACAAAGTAATTTTATGTGTTCAAGCCGGGACCTCTGTTCGATTACTTTGCTAAAGAGAGCCCACTCCCTTCTTTAAAACACAGACACAGATTTATTTTCAAATTAACTACATTTCTATCTTTACCTTCCAGAAATAACAGTGATCAAAGCTTCACTCTTTCAACGGATTTGATTGACTATGGTACTGAGATGAACTACCCAAGCCAAGACGATCTTATTTACACGAATCTACACTAGTCTACTTGAAAATTCAAACTAAGTCAGATTTCCTCTTAATTACGTATTCCTTTTATGTATACACTCAGTACACTAAGAGCAAGTTCAAAACCTAAGGTGGTATTTTATCGCATGATTTATTTCACAGTTACACTACACTGAAAATTCGCAGTGACGACGTAAAGCCAAAGGAAAAAAAATATATAGAAACCCATACAGGAGTGGAGAAAAGTACCCAATTCTTTTTCAAATGTTGTGCAGTTAAAAGAAGAATGGAATTTTAAATGCTTAATTAAAAATACCCAACCGATTGAATTGTACTTAGTTATAATGATGGGTACGCTTAAACATTTTACCATTTATTGTGCTCGTGCGTTTAATATTTTTTGCTATGTGTTCTGAGTTTAATTAAAAACTTCAGTAGTCATCAAAAGTGTTGGGAAGGCTGCTACTTTTTACCTCTTTTTCCCTTTATTTTTTTCCCGCCCCTGGCCCAATGTTGAGAAAAACTTTTTAATAAATGTTTGTGCGCGTTTGTGTTCGTACTTCTGACAGGGGATATTTAGCAAAAGGAAAGAAAACATCTTTTTGAAGATTTAAATGAACCATTATTAACTTTTACAACGTTCCAAAATGTTTTTGTCTGGGACTCTTAAGCACTGGCCATCTTTATGAGCTTTTGTTATTTAAATCTCGCCGGGATTTCCAAATTTAACCATGAAAGCAAAAACAAAAAAAAAGATTCTGGTCGTACAAGTAAAAAGAAGCGATCGTGCAAATGGACTATTTGCGGCGAGTTAAGCATCGGTGCCAGTAGTCTACAATCCCAGAAATTCCTGATCTTCGGATACATACATATTCAGCAGTCTTGTTTTCGGTTTCCACCGTTATGCTTTCGAATTGAAAACATAGTTTTAGAAGCGCGCAATGTATCATGGTTGTGGGTGACTCGTAAAAAGATAAAAATCTACTGAATAAAGGGAAAACTGTTCATCCAAAAACGAGCAAAAAATAAACCACTCTTCAAAACTTATCGTAAAATGAAATCAGTCCATATCAAGGTACATGTTGTACGTACAACCCTACCGTTTGAAGAATGAATTAGCGATACGCTTCACAAACAATTAAGTTCACTTGTTTTTACCACATTGCAATTCCGAAAAGCTAAAATGCCCACTTTTAATTTATGCCACGTTGCAATCGCGTTCGAATTTTTAACCGGTGGTAATGAATACTGCTCTTGGTCGAAAGTGAAATCCCCTAGCATCTTGTTAAATGCTTCATAAATCTTTTTTATTATTATCCATTATTATTTACTTCATTAATTAAATATTAGTTAAAGAAAATGTAATCATAAAACTTCAGGAATTAATAACAGTCTATAACCTTCAATCATAGAAGGGAAAACGGCTTGATTTTCTTAACATCCGATCAACAGATCTAGATAAAGAATTCCAAAGGTTGGTACTATATATTTTAACGGAGAGAACGAAGCCGTATTGAGAGGCATAACCCGATTTAACAAGCAGATTGTCTTTCTATGATTGACGTGTATAATGGGAATGATAATGGAAGATACTGGGTTAAAATAACCAACAAAACAAGAAGGGCTTAAGACTGAAGCTTTGGTAACAAGAACCAACGAAGGCGCTCCTACTTGGCACCCTAATACCAGGTGACGCCACAGCTCGATTGTCGCTATAATAGTTATCATTATTATTCATTCAAAATATTTCCCCGATTCTGATTGGCTAAAAGTGCACGCATAATTCACCATAACTAGCTACTGATGACCAAATTTGGAAGAATTTTGACATGAAGAATGCGTCTTTCTTGAATTGCGGGTTAATGCACTGTTAACCGAGAAGACCTGGGGACGAGGTTGAGTTGCTTTGGTTGTGAAAACAAAAATGGCGGACATTTCACTCGTTTCAAGGGGGTAAGAACTAGGCGAGATAATAGCTAAAACATGGCAAGAACAGCAAGAAGACAACTCGAAGGGCGACATCTGCTATTTGGAGAATATTTGCGGAGCTGAACAACCCTAAACGTGCACTATCGAAGATAAACTTAACATCGATGGATCGATGGAGGTAAGCATGTTTTAGCCATTTTTTTAAACTAGGAATTATTTTGAAAGAATAATAAGACAATTATTGAATTCGTATCATATGAAGAATTATGGAGATCTCGGAGGGTGTTATCCGCCTCGATCTCCATAATTCTTCATAAGATACTCAGCCTCATTCATTAATTGTTAAATAATAAAAGAATGAAGGTCAATTAGCATTTTTTTTGCCTCATGAATAATCTCCACCGTGGTAAAATAAAAGATAATCTGCAGAGTTGCACGATGGCAGACAAGATGTTTATTATAGCGATGATCGAGCTGTGACGTGGAGCTGTGGATTTTTCGTCTCATCCGAAACTGTCGAGCTAGACAGATGGGTTCTACTAAATGTTTAAGGAAATAGAGTAGCCGTTAATCATTAGAAAATTCTAGGGAACGCTTTGTCTTTATAGCGAAATTTTCATATCATTATTCCAGCCAGAATCGCAATCTTGGTAGTAAAATGTGAAAAATACAACCTCCGGAACTGAACCGTGGGGAAGTTAGGAGAAAAACTCCGAATATCTTAGACAAATGGAAAAGTTATTAAGAATTTTTTTTAGCCTTTTTGAGCTTAAGAAATTATTTATTCGTCTTCAAACAGTTAATTGAAATAGCTGAGATACGTTGGGTGCCCCTCCTTTTGAATCCGCAAATTTCAAACGTAAAGTCTTAAAAAAAACGTCCAAATTAATATCTATGCAGGAAAACCAGCGAGCAAAGAAACCGTGAGAACGGATGTAACTGTAACAGCAGGCAAAACAAGCACGGGAAACTGGAAAATGGCAATAAAACTTAACTAAACCCTTGTCCTATCAGTAATATTTTCCAGGGCTTGTTCCCCGTTTACCCTTTTTAGTTTTATCAACTACATACATACAACAGACTAGACTTGCTACAAGTCGACCACTCATAAGTTCTTAACAGTGAGCGAAGTGAGCTTCAATGCATGAGGTTGCGCAGCGACCGAGCGAGCGACGAAGCCTCGAGGTTTAAAATGGAATAACCAATCAGGAAAAAAAAAGGACTTTTGGAAATTTTAAGAGACTGACAGTGATTGTAAGTGCTTTAGATCATATGAAATTCTTCTGTCATTGGCAAGACTATCTATTAAAATATACTTTGAAGGGTAATTATGACCCAAATGTGTCTCATTAGCACATCGTCTCTTAAGTGTACCTACCTTCGCATGAACCTCTGAACTGGCGACAAAATTCGGCGAGGACTACCGAAAAGAAAGCTGCTAAAAAAACACCAACAAACTTGCCAATAACTAGCGGAAAGAGTTTCCAGGGACGGGCAGATATTAGTTATTTGCAATCTTTTAGATTTTTTTGGAAACTATGCAACCACCGGCGAGTTGAAATTAAACATTTCTTTTGTTTTGGTTTAATAGGCCATTTCCGAGTTCCAAAAAAATCTCACTTTCAAAACGAGGCTAAGTGCGAAACCTTTGTTGTGAAAATTAGTTTTATTTGCATCATAATTAAAAATAATTTTCATATCTTTTAGCCTCATAATGAAAAATGATTTTCGTATCCTTTAGCCTCGCTTTGAAGGTGAGATTTTTTGGAACTCTGAAATGGCCTATTATTCCTTACAAATTTGAATAAACAATGTTTGTAATAAATACGAAGTGATATCTCTTATGAGGTCATTACAATGGCTCGTAGGGACAAACCCTTCCCATAATCCAAGATACTTTCCAGAACTCAAAAACACTTCCCAGAATCCCAAAACACTTCCCAGAATCCAAAAAAAAAAAAAATTCCCAGAATCCAAAAACACATGGTTCTGGGAAGTGTTTTGGATTCTGGGACATGTTTTTGGATTCTGGCACGTATTTTTGGATTCTGGAAAGTTTTTTCACGGTGAGCCCAAAAGGCACTCCTCAAATGTCTTATTAAGGTTAAATTTACGTATCTTTTACATTTCTTTTCATTTCTTGACCAAGCTTGCCAGATAGACTACGATTGTTGACCAAATGATATTAAGTTTTTGCTTGACGCAAAATACCAATGGGTTAAATGCAGTTTTTAATTTCAAAGTCAAACTTATATCTCCTGAAAGAGCTTTAGGAGAGGAGTAAAACAGCGAAAACCGTTTCTGGCTACGACACGTAAAGCCCGAGTTATGGGACTTCAAAGAAATCTAAGTACACTCCCGGAACCATTGATACTTTTCCTCAAAAAACGATCCCTATGATATAATTTTTCACAGTTTTTTTTCCAAAATAAGCTGATTTTCCGGTAACACAAACCTTTTATAGTTGGCCAAAATCGTATCATTGTAGATTTTCGTTTTTTGACTCAAAAACACTAATTAAAGCAAACAAAAAAATTGATCACGTGACATTTTATGAAGTCACAAAGTGTTTTCCAGGTTTTTGCGCAGTTGGGAAAATCTTTTTTCAAATTTTTCTTTTCCCTTTAGCTTTCGACAGTAAAGATGTGTTATGTGTAACTTAAATAGCAAGGGTGACTTGACATTAAAACTCTTAAATTTAGACTTATTTTACAAGGGAGTACCCCGTTTTTGAGCAACAAATTTATCAAACTCAAAATGTCATATCTCAGCTCATATTTGAGATATTGGAGAGATTTTTTCAGCTTTCAACTTCCCTTAAATATTTCTATCAAAAACGGTATAAAAATTTGGATTTGAAGGATGTCAGCAAATGTGACGAGAAAATTAAATTTGTCCTTATGAGCCACAGTGGTTCATGCAGTTTCGACACTAAAACTTATGTTTACTTGAGGCCACAAGGGGCAAATTGCTTGCTTGAGGTAAGAAAAAAATGTTATAATATGCTTTTTTTCTTTACATTTTCACCAGGCGGTAAATCCATGAGTAAGAAACAATATACAAACACTTAGACGGAACAGTAAACACAACGATCTTTTGATGTCCGGGCTTCACACACACATACACTCTTAAAGAGCAACACCGCTAAGCATAGGCATCACAGCCTCCCAACACTTTTTCTATCCCTCATGTTTGGAAGGAAATGTATAGCAGAGGGGGCATTGCTATTTAAGAGACAGAATAAATAGTCCCTTTTTTTCTTAAATAACATTACAAAGCAAAGTTAATTTCAAAATGAAGGTCGATCAAATACAAGATCGCATTGTAAGTTGATGATGAGCTCCCTGTTCAGTCGGTTCTACAGTAGCTGTACCAGCAACCTCCAGTACTCTTGAGGCGGTGGACGTAATAGGAACCACAGTTCCTTACTTTGATGTTGGTTGAAAGGGAACAACAGTTTCACCGGTGGAAACACGCTTTCCTTGTAACCTGACCATATTCCACACTAAGGTGCCCACCCTTCAGCCAGCCGGGTGCGTTTGTGTTACACTTGTATTTAGGTGAACATGAAGTCGGAATTCTTGTCCCTGCCGCGTCTTCGAACCCGTACTACGTGGTGTCTATTGTTTTGTCGCATTGCACTGAAACTTTTTGTACGTGACTTTTCTGTCAGCATTGGTAATGCTTCAATAATTTACACATTCTGAACAAGAGAGAGAAAGTGATAAAAAATTATTCACAAAAGCATTAGATGACTATGCAAAGAACCCTTACAGCATTTTACAGACAATGCATGATGAGAGCAACTAGTTCATTTACCAGGGCACTGAAAATGGTCAACAATGCATGTGCAAAGTGTTAGTTAGGGGCTAATGTAAACCAGGCAGAGGGCAGCGTGGTTATAGAGTTGGACTTGTAATCCGGTTCCCCTGAGTTTAAGTACCACCCTAACCTCTAGCTGGATTTCTTCACAGTAGTCCTCAGGTCAAATCTTCAACCACGTTTGTAACACCGCAAATATTATCATGGAAGGAGGAAACGTTGTAATAAAATGTTATTGTTATCTGCTTGACAATATTTAGCGATTATCAACATAAGAAGGGAGCAAACTGGATTCAAGCACCTTGGGTTGTTGCAATTACAGCAAAATTATGGAAGGACTACTTCAGTGTAGAGAAGACTGGAGGCCAAATATTAGCGGTGGGTGTCAAGTATATCTCATGGGAGATGCATTAAAAGTATCCGGATGAGCAAACAATAGCTTGTGCAGCTGATAACAAGACGAGAACGGTAACCGATTTGGCCAAAATTTTTGGAGCACTTCACTTAAGGGCAAACGTGCGCGTGCGTTTTATCGAACAGTGTAGGGCCGGATTCCTCAGAGTTAAGAAGCAATCAAGCTTAAAAATTGCACGGCGCCAAACATCAAACTCAATAATGGGGCAGTAATAAATACCAATGGAGAAAGAGGCGGATTGGAAGGATTGAAATATTATTGCATAGGCGCGGTTTGGGAAACTGCTTTGAATAAAAAATATGGTGGGACTGGCAGTATTGGATGAGAATGTATGATATACATTTATCTGCAATTATTGCAAAATCAACAAATCGATTATTAAACCCGAATCGCTTTTGTGTAGACAAATTCCAAAAAATATATCTTTACAACTGGTTGCCAGGTACACAAATTAGTACTAACTACACTACTAGTAATACAACTAGTGTACTTACTAGTATACAATCTTACCTGTTGAAAGGAAATCGTTTTACACTCTGTTCCGGTAGTCCAAGAGTTCAAGGAAGCGGTTCCCAGTTGAGCCCCTACAGGAGCAGCTTGTATTGCCAGACAGTTAAGCTCTGCAGTACCATTGGAACCATCGCTGAATTCTAACACGCAAGCCTTAAATCCATATTGGTTTTCTAATTCCAGCCAGAAAGCGGAGCCATCGCCACCTTCTGGTTTCTTAACTCAGTGACCGAATAAATTCAGAACCTTAATTTCCTGCACGCTGCGAAAAGTTTCTGAGTATATAACTTGTTTGCAAGCAAACAGGTTCCCGCTGGATGTGCTGACATTGAGTTTCCCAACCTTGTAGCTGCCTACGAAAAAGGAAAAGAAAGGACATTGGGTTTCATCCTGAGAAAAAAGATTGTTATTTTTGGCTGTTTTTTCACCAGGCAAACGTTTGCATCTGTGAACTGCTATCACATCTAGTGCAATAAAGTGCCTTTGAAGTACTTAAGCTAATAAAAACGGATGAAAACTGGATAATTCAGGTCATGTACCTGTACTTCCCTCTATTAACAGCAAAAATGTAAAAAGCAAAAGAGACATTAGGAGATATGGTGTGGTAGATGTTTTGCTTCAACTGAATACAAGGCTTTAATATTCAAGGTGAAAAAGAGGGTTTGATGAGTCGATTGACAAACGTCATTTGTCGGTTGCTTGACTACCTGATTGGCTAGCTATCTCACCTTACTTTCTCACCCAATCAGAATTCAAGGCAATGCCTTGGTCGTAGTCGTTTCAGCGCGCCCTTCACGACGCATGTGCTAAGTTTTGATTGGTTTGTTGGATTATTTGCTTCAGTTGACTATTTTCTGAGTGTTAACTCCCGTTCTGACACCGATAAAAGCTTTGGATATCTTTCTTTGCAGTAAAAATAGATAATTTTAAATTTTCTTTCACATCAACCGACCGTAAAACGAGACGCTTTTTGGAGCGGTTAAATCAATTTACGTTTCATCGCGAAAGAAAGATGACTTCCCTGAAAAGAACGAAGTAAAATTTTAGTGTTTTCTTTAAATTTAAAAACAAGCAAAAGATAAGATTAAATAAAATAAAAACATATCTGTGTTTGCACCGACTGGCTGCAACAGCATGGTACATGTCCAAAATAATCATTTAATTATAATTTCTCTTTATTTCGCTGTTTAGCCGTCTAATTTTTTTTGGTAGGCAAAACTTCAAGTGTTCCAACCAACTCATTTCCCTTGTGCTTGGTTATTCCTTCTTCTTGTTTGTTTGTTTTCATTAGGGGAAACAAGAAGTTGTAGCTGAAACCTCTTTAAAGACTTAAGATAATATTATTTAGAATAACGGAACAAAAAAAGCAGAAAAACAACTTGAGGTTTTTTCTGCACTTTATGACAACATTTACCTTACGAGAAAGTTACTACTGTAATTGATTTTCAGTATTTTGCGTTATAAAATCTGAAACTTTGTCTGACTTTAACTGACTGAACAGGTAAATTCAGAAGATGTCGGTGTAATCGAGTTAAAAGGTTGTTTAGGAAGCAAAAAAAGTCTGCAAAATAAAAAATTCTCAGAGAAATGAACACTGCTGAAAATTAAACAGTATCTTCTGAATTAAGTGTAATATAATAAAAATACAATACGCAGGTTTTTGCGACTTTCTGAACTTTGAATTTATAATTATTTGCTATTGATCTAAATTCCACACAAATTTATAGCGCTTATATAATCTATGTTGTAGTCTGGAAATAATTGTAAATGTTTGGAACTCGCTGTTCTTCACTTAATTATTATCTCTATTAAAACTAAAAATCAGCGCAGTTGTTTCCCCCCCCCCCGGAACTGGCTATGTTTTCCCTCTTGATTAGCATGCACATATTTTACGCATCAAGATCGATGAACCGTTAACAGAACAATTTTAAAAGCCAAATATATATATATTGAGTACATAGCCTAAGAAAGTTAAATTTTGCTTCTAACAACTCCGTCATCCAATTGCATTCAACTGTACGGAAGATTTACCGAACTCAGTGGACAAAAAGGAAGGGCGGCGAAAGCAGCTCTTTACATCAATCCCTCTTAAGTTATTAAAACCGTCGGCCTGTGCGTCACGTCACAAATATGTATCTAACGCAGTATAAATTCGAATGAGAAGTTTTATTTTGTGAAAAATAAAATATAATTAAGGTGTCCTGGGTAGGTTTACAAAGTCTCAAGGACTAACCTTCTGCACGTTTTCTCACCACCCAAGCCCGAAGATAAAAGGCCTCTAGAAGCGAATGTAAGATTCTTTGACAAACACACTAACTTGTACAATACTGAGGCAAAAATAATGAGAGACATATACGTTCAGAGCGATTTTAAATCCATAAACCAAGCAAGGGGCAAAAAAACATGATAATATCTCACTGTCCACATAATGAGAACAACAATTTAAAAAGTAACACTACTGAAAGCTAGTAACTGTAGGCTGTATTTTCTCACCAAAAAAAACACAAAGAGGGGTGACGAATGGTCTTTGCGTGCATTCGCTAGCATGCCGAGCTTTGCCATTTTTTTGCGAGCACGAGCAGAAATAAAAAATTTCCTTTGCGAGCTTGCGAGCAACGCAAAAATTTGGGGAGCACGAGCAAGCGAGCACTCGTTTAAATTTTGCGAGCAAATCGAGTAAAGGTAAAATTTTGCGAGCAGTTAAAAATTTTAGTGGACCATTCATCACCCCTACAAAGTACAACAACGATCGCTTTTCACTTCTCTACTATCAAAATATGACTTAATGCTGTTTTCTAACTTTTTAAAGGGACTGGTTCACGATAATGCGCATGTGTGAGTTCTGACAGTAGCTGATTGTTTTTCAACCAATCGGAAGCGAGTTAGATGCACGCAAGTAAATTTACAAAATTCAAATTAATTGTTCGCGACGCGAGAGTATTTCCGGGCATTTGGTTTGATTTTATTTATCCCCATAATTCAAGTTTATTTTTTGCTACTCCTCAGATATATGTTGCAGCCGATAAGAATAAGATTTACAGCCCTGTCCTGCTTTGAAACAAACATTTACCAACGTGTATTTTTACGAGGTCGTACCCACGCTAACAAAGCAGTCACCAATCGGCAAACAAAATTTGTAAACAAACATCTTATTACTGTTCTCTCAGTTCGCCTTATATAAACCCAGAAATACCTACAAATAGCGCCTGACCGGTGACAAAAATCACACAACATATGAATATAACGATTATCCTTAACTGAGCATAAATTTCAAATGCTTATCAGCAAATGAACAAATTCATTCGCGTTGCATCGGGTCAGTGTTCCGCAAAACAAATGTTATCGAGTAGCACACATAAAGAAACTGTATTATAAACAGAGTATTCAGGCAATAATTTATTTTAAAAACATCAATTCTTAAACATATACGATCGTAAAGCAAAGATACAAGGAACATTTCAAGTGTACCAGATCGGTGAAGATCGCGCGGCCTGTTGCGGTATAACTACAGGTCGGAGTCAAAAATCAAATCAAAGTTGAACGAACTCATGCCTTTAACCACTTTCCAAGTGTCGTGTATTCTTTTCGTAAGCCACACACTACTCTTAGAACCATACCAGATCGATAGGCTAATCTTCTCTATCTCCAAAGACTCTTGAGAACGTCCTGTTGCCGGACGGCCACGATGCTCTTCTGAACCTCCATGATCAAAACATTATTTTTTGCATCTTCTTAAAACGTAACCAGTCAAACGACACAACCACACGTTAATCACCACTACCGAAGTATAACTAGACCAGCCGAAGCGACGGGTGTCCGAATAAAACGAAGGATTTTCAATGATTGTACAGGTAATGGCGATTTCGAATTTAGTGTTGACCCGACAAATTTATTCTGAAGAGACAAAGGGCGCACATCACGGCTGTTTCGCAATGGAAATTTAGTTCACGCATGCGCTCTCGCAGAACCACCCGGTTAATTATTACATTCTCAAGTTAATACCGAACTACAACACGCACATATTTTAGCGTCCATGGCAACCTGGGGGCCTCTACCTTTTTTAACCAATGAAATCTCACCATTTATGTAATGTATGCAAGTGAAATTTATCATGGCGGACTTTTGGAGATCGACAGAGCAATTGTTGTCGAAAATGTGAGGAAAATCGACCAAATTGTGGTCTTTTTCGACAAAATCGCGTCGTTAAGGTGGACGTAGCTGAACACAAGATGTGAAAATCTATATAAATGTTTCATTCCAAATTACAAAGGCCCCGAATTTTATTCAACATCACAAGAATAGAGGGAGAAGATGTGAAACCTTCCTGACGAACGTACGGAGGTAAGTGTTTTAATCCGAATTGTTTGAACACTCATTTCAGGCGTTTTTAATATGTGAAGATCGGCCGTTAGGTGACTCCATTTTGAATTTCTGAGATAATCAGCTTCGAACATCTGACGGAAAAAATACAGTTTGGGTTGTAAACAGTGCCATAATTAACAAGTTTATTTGAAAGTTTACTTGTTTAAATCTGAAATATAAGCTTACATGCCTATTTACTCGTTCGTAGAAGCCGAAAAGGGCTCTTCTCTCGCATGCTAACTCCTTCGTGCTTCATTGCTAGCGCCACTATTATACAGAGGGAAATTTTCGCTCTAAAAATGTAACTTCAATGAGTATAACATATTCATGAATTTCCACAAAGTGAAAAGGATATGCTTATTCGTTTGCTTTTCGCTTTAAATTCCTTTCTTTAGGCTTCGGAGCTTTTCCTGCGAGTGATGGGCTCGTGGCAATATGATGATTAACTAGTATCTGCCGCAATCTCACATCCTGCTTCTTGACGTGATCAAAATGCTGTGACTGCGTGTTGAACTCGGAATGGATTCCTTCGATCCCTTGTTCACCGTAGAATCCAAGGCCCATGTGCCATTGTCGTAGAAATGGACAAACATGGTCTTCTAGCATATGAAGCTTTGGTGTGATTGCTATGCCAGGGAGGTTTTCTCTGATAAACTTCAGGAACTTTTTTATGTGTGCATCTAGAAAAGGTGAATGAGACTTAACTTACTGAGCAGATACAGAACAACGCATGTGATGTACATTTTTATTGTCTTTGTTACAAAAAACCTCAATGTGATTTTTCACATACCTAGCTGGTCGATCTTCTCATCATCAAGGTATTCTGCACTATCATAAACAAAATGGCAAGCAGCAAATAATTTGAAGGCTTGTTCAAACTTGACACTAATTTCTCTTGCCTTAGAAAGCAAGGAAGGACACAGCTCTTCTGTTTTTGCCACTACAGCACTGCATAATTTATTGATATTGGTTGCCTAAAGAAAAAGACAGCAACAAATATTGTATTATTAATGGCAGTTCATGTGTTTGCTTCTTTGTAGTTTTCATCTCTTATTTAAGTTTGAATGTATGTTACCTTGCAGCAGGTGTGCACGTGGTTACCAATGAATGATTTTCCATGGTAGGCCTGTCGCTCAACATTCATTTCCTTCAGGACCACGTCCAAATGCCTTGTTAGTGCTCCATCAGATCGATCAAAGCCCGCCAATTCTATCTGCTCATCTGCAAGTTTTTCCTGTAGTTCAATGTAAAGATAACATAATTACATTGTTCAGAATGTGGATCTTCATGGTCTAAAACAGCTTCATCAGAACAATCACTTAAAAAAGGTTATAGATTTTGGTCTGTTTGATGAAGTTAGTCATGTGAACATTCTTGATATTATAGTATATACTGTTTTGTTACCTCTTCCTTTGCATCTTTAAGGAGTCTGTCAATTTCATTTTGCATTGACGTGAAGAAGGCAGGCATAATGGTCACATCAGAATGCAAACTCTGTAAATTCAATAATTCCTGTAAAGAATTTGCTTTCTCATGCAACTGTTGTGCCTGACTATAGTGTTGATGAGCAGCTCTGAGTGCCAGGATTCTTTCATCATTTCGGTCACTGTCAGCCGCCAGCTCCATTTGAATTCTTTTGTCCAGCTCAGCACACTGGTTCTCAAGTTCGTCAAATAGTTTCTTGAAAACACCCAAGCTGATGTGAAGTCCAGGGACACAAACCTAAAGAAAGAATCAGATTGTTAAGCTTCCTAGTTAATGCCCTGTAACATTAGTATTTGTTTTTCCTAAGCCAAAAAATATGTTGATAGTATACTTACTTTTTCCAGTTCAATGTCCAGCAGTTTCTCATGGATCACATTGTGATAAAACTTCTGTCGACTTGTGACACAGCCATCTGCAACAAACTTGTTATAATCTTCTTCAATGTTCTTAAGATTTCTCTTTTCTATGTGCCCACGACGGGGATCCTGGCAAGAGAGTTGCATCATCTCATATGTTATCAGACACCAGAGGCATGGATACTTGCCTGCAAGAAATGAATTCACACTTATGAATACTCCTTCCATAGAGAGTGTTTTAAAGCTACAACTTAGGGTAATTTAGGTGCTACTCTTATTTAACAATATAAATCAAATATTTTTTTGTTTTGTTTTGTATGTGTGAATTATTAGTTGAACTTACCTGAGGCTCCAGCTGTACCAAATATCTTGCACAAAAACTCGTAGTCCCCAAAGAGGAAAACTATTTGCTTTTTGCCTCTAAAAATAAGTAAAAAAAATTATTGCAGAATTTCAGCAGGATACCTCACTCAGTGTGGAGGTTTAATCCTGTATGGTTTATAAGGAATCTATGGTACATTTAAAGTGTATGTACCAACCTCCAATTAGCTTCCTTTAGGATGTTTACTTGCTCCCTGTATTTCATTAATGCTGTTTTTAAATTTGTCCATGTATCTTTGGCGTGGAACATGGCAAAGACCACTGTGTTTGTTTTTGAGTTTGGATGTTGAAGGTTGGCAATCTGGAAAGCCATTTTAAAGGACCCACCACCAGCATCACCTCCAAGTTTTAAGTGGACTTCCTGTTCTGGGATGGCATTATTCCACGTCAAGCGTCCGTTCCTAAAATAAAGAGTCTGTTGTTTAATTAAAAGCGATAATTCTTGTAAGAGGCAGTGCCAAAAGCCTACTTTACATTTACAATGATTGACATTGCTGCTACAGTAACATTCATAACAGTATATAAAGCCAAAGAATTATACTTTTCATTTTCATCCAAATGAAGTTGTACAAATTGGTTAAGGTCAGCAACATAACCAAACTCTGCTTGTTTGATCTCAGGGTTGCAGCCTGGTTTTTTGAACTCAAAAGGCGCCATCTCACACACCAAGTTGGCAGGGTCAGTGATGGACTGAACTTGCTTCCGCTGGTGTTTCTCACTCTCAGAGGACAGTCCCCATTGATCAAACCACCTGTAGGGAGACAATTCAGGACAATATCATTATAATGTATAAAACTAGGTGGAAATTGACTTTGTTATTACTTATTGTTGCTACATTATTTTACATTCAATTGGAATGTTATGTAGTTTACACAGGTCAAAGGAATTCAGGAAATAATCAAATAATAGGAGACAAAAAATAATTTTTACTCAAATGTTGTGTGGATTTCTCGGGGCTGTGTTCATTATTTAAATCTTACCTCCTAAGCTTCCTAACTTTGTACCATGTTTCTCCAAGGTCTGCCTTCATTGCAAGTATGTCACCCCTGAGGATGGTTATTTTAAATTCTTTTCCCAAGGCTTCTTTCAGCAGTGCTTCTCTCTCCAGTCTACCCATTGCTTTCAATTCATCCACCAACTGGGTCCCTGCAGCACCACCACTTACAGCTGTTCTGGTCTCTGCTACTACCTGTGATCTTTGTCTAACAGTTTTTTTTGTCACCTCATCAGTTGTTTTCCTGGCCCTGGTTCTTTTAACCAATTCCAGTGGCTGAAAATTCATATAATAATCATGTTGTTCATGCCATGTTTTGAAATGTAGTGTCATTAAGAAAACAAAAATGAAGATATATCATTCTATATGTAAAACATCTCTACCTGGCCACCTGTTTTTAGGAGAATGGTTGTCCCATCCTGAGACTGTGAGAGGAACTGACGAATGATAAACAATCCAACTTCTTTTTTAAGGGATGTATATACTTCCTGTGGGCTATGCAGTAGTTGTTGTACTGTAAGTTGCTCTGCATAGGTAGTAGCAGGACCAGGTTCTGTAAGTTGTGCTGGTGCAGGTACATGTTCAGCTACTGCAGGTGCTGCTGCAAGTGCTGGTGGGGGTGTCACTGGGGGAGGAGGTGGTGGTGTAACTGAAACTGCTCCTTGTACAGGGGTTTCATTTTGTATAGGTGTTGTCACAGGGTTTGGTATGCAACTTTCTTGATGCTGTGGCAGCTGGTGTAGTTTTAAAGTGTGCGTACGTGTAGGGCATTGAAAATCTAGTTCTGATAGTATAGTTCGTAGAACAAAAGGAGCTGGTTCAATGAACTCCTGAGGATTTTCAATTGCAGTTCTGCAAACTGGGCAGAGGGATCCACATGTCTCAAAGGCAAATGAAAGGCAGCTGGCACAAAATATGTGGGGGGTTTGGCATTTTGTTTGGACGGGTTGGTCAAGGACTTCTTTGCATATTGGACACATGTACTCATGCTTAATGTTCTCAACAAACTGTTCTGGGTAAAGGGGTTCCGTCCGTCGATAGCTTTTTAGATTTTTTACCTCCTCAGAGAAAGAGAGCGTGTTCCGGTCTGGTTGAAAGCTTAATGTGCCAGACATTCCTTCAACCATTTCAATCTGTTCCTTTGATCCAGGGTCATGTTTAGGCTTCACTCCAGGTTTGGGTTTTCTTTTTCTTCCAGGCTTTTGTTGGTCCTTGTAGGAACTGCATATAACACAATTGCCAGATCGCTTGTGTGGAGGCCAAGCATTTATTGCAAAACGTGTGCCTCCTCTTGAAGCAAGCTTGTAGCACTTGTGGCAGAATTTAGGAGGGCATTTGTCGAGGTCGTCTCCTCGAATCTTTACACCAAAGGCCGTGAAAATAATCTCTCTCTTATCTGCACAAAGAAAACTGTTCTCGTACTTATCTTTGGCCTTCTTCAACCGCTCCCCACAAATTCGGCAAAGCTTCTCCAATATTCGTTGATGTTCAGAAAGACCAAAGTTTGCCATTTGATTGAACGTAACTGACCTCAATTTACTCGAACTCTAAAAGCTATCTATCGATACAGTGAATGAAATTGACAAAAGGCATGTTTCGAACATCGTTTTATTTATTCACAGGCCGTTTTAAGTTTCATTCAGGAAAAGGTGTGTGTTTATCTTTCACTTCTTCGGGGGAATGGTGCATACTAGTTTTATTACGTGCTTCTCGCTCGAAATGGAGGGCATCACGTACGGGGGAGAAAATACTATCACTCGATGATTGTAATAAAACCAGTGACTGGTAAAAACACAAAGACAAGATCAATTATGGTCAAATATAATAAAAGGGTCAAGAAATCTTTTTACACACACGATCGTGATCGAAATAGCTGACGGAAAGATACAACTATGCGTGGTTTCGCAATTTCCCCCTACAGATGACGTACAGTTATTGGGAAGGGAGGAATCAACTGATACACTCGGTGCGAATTTCATTCGATCGAAGGAGCGCTACTTCTTTACAGCAGTGTTATAATTTCGTGCACGTTTCTATAATTTACTTTGGCGTACACAAATTTATATTTTGAAGTGGGATTCACACTGTTCTGGGGAAAATATTACGAAGCAACGGGTACATAAACGCCATCTTGACCGTTTCGATGGGGAAGTGCGATCGCTGATAACACCGGTCAAATCGATTCGGATTAAAACGCCATAGCATAGAAATGAACATCAAAAGATAGAGCTACAACCAGAGACGTATCATTATAACAGGAAAAATTCGAATACACTCAAAAAACGTATCTTTATTTAACAAGACCTGGACGAGGCCACAAATCACTTCGCGCGACAACAGGGCGCTTGCAAGCCGCCTTTCCATATCTCTTCCTCTCCATTTGACCTTTCCAGCTCAAACATTGATCATAGAAGCCGAAAATAGTAACTGCGCATAAAATATTAATTTCTACACGCTAGGCGCATATACTTTTTGCATGTAGGTTGTCTGTGGGCTCTGAATTATTGAGCCGTTTTTCTGAGGCTATCAGCGGTTTCAAACATAAAAAGTCAATTTGACATGCGTGAACTAAATTTCCACTCGCGCGCCTTTTGAAACAGCCGTGCACATGCGCATTATCGTGAACCAGTCCCTTTAAGGTAAATTGAAAATGACTTTAAAAAGTTCCAAATAGGTCAAATACGATCTGCTCACACGCGAGCCGAACGTTTTATTATCGCCGCCATTTTGAAATATAATCCTTCAGGCGCCCTAACCCGCGACAGACTGGGTACCAAATCGAATCATTCCACAATTTGACGGATATGAAAAAAAAAAAACGGGCAATATTTTTCTCGAGTTGATTTTGATTATGAAAGACATAAGATTTCCTTATAACGATAAAATATTATAAAATTCAGGTCATTTTATTAATCAACTGTTGAGCCGCAGTCTTCATGAAACAAATCGAAGAAAACCATATGCATGTGGCACCATTCGGTCTAGTAAAAGGACAAAATATATATCACCAAGGGAAGAGAACATAATAATTTAACTATGGGTACTGATTGCACCATAATAGCAAAGTAAAAGAAGAATCTAGCTTAGTTTACGCTGTAAGAATAGACGAGCCTTACAATCGGCATGTTTTATAAAACCTTTACCATAAAATAGGATTCTCTCACAAGACACCTTCCCTTGTTGCCGCATTTTAAAACTAGGCTAAGAAAAACATTTAAAATATACTGAATGACATGGAGTAGAATGATGATGATATTTGCGTATAGTACTAACATTTTTTGAGCATAAATAATAAGATAAAACATTGAGCATAATGTGAGCCATTCTGAACAAAAACTCACCATGATGAGAGATAGAGAGACCCTGGACACGAGTTTTCTTTGGCCCAAAAGATAGCTGCACAAATCAAAAATGGCCACTGCTAATAAAACAGGGCTCCTTTCGCGACTTGCCTTAAAGCTGCACGTTCCTCAAAGATTTCAACATAGAGAGTGGGATAGACTAGCAAGGCGGTAGGTAGAAACTTTTAAAAACAATATTTGCCTTTCACATTTCTACAAATCTTCGATGTAACAAAACTGAACACAGGTCTGCTTAATAAAGGTACACCCTGCCTAAAGTTACGGTACCATTAAGTATTATTATTATTAATTGGTCATCTAGAACTTTACAAGAACATTACAAGAACACTTTGACAGTTTTAACCCTCGGAAGCACACGCAAATTTATACCCCCACCGTGTTACAAAGGGAGGATATTTTATGGGTGGTTGCATTGTTTGAGGCCTGTGACGTCACCAACAATGGTCATCACCTTTGATTTTACCAAGAATTAGAAATCAGGTTAAAACTTCGAGAAATGGCACATTTTGTGCTTGACATGAATGATACCACATAAATAAGCACTTTTCATGATTTTAGCCACAAGATTTACTTTTATTGTTGAAAAAAGTTGAAAAACCATGCATTTTCACTCAAAATGGCTTGACCACCTGGTACTTATGACGTCATACCTCGTAACCTTAGAAACTGACCATCACTGAACTTATCTCAAAATGGGTGCAAGGAATAAACGAACAGTTACAGAAAACATCAGGTGCTGATGTTTTATCCTCTAGGAAAAATCCCCAGAAAAACCTTAGGGGTGGCATCTTCTCGAAGGCATTCAATAAAGTGAGCCATGACATTCTTTTTCCTTAAATTTGTTATTATGGTGTGCATGGAACACTTCCAAAGTGGTTTAAGGCCTGGGTCAAATTTTGCAGTATAAATCTAGAAAATTGCTTGTTTAGTTCATTCAACTCCCCCTTAAAGATCAGACTAGTCTCACTGTAGCCTGTAGCTTCCTCGTGTGACCATGCAAGATTGATTTACAGTTACGTATTTTCACCAAAAACTCGAAGCCTTTCTAAGATCTTTATTTTTTCAGGATAGCCAATTATAACGAAGAAAACCTTAACATTGGCAAGAAAAGAACCATGTTCAAGTCCAATTCCACCAGACGTGATATCAGAAGAGCTATTCAAAAAACAATGGAATGGCCAGATATTACATACACTCAGCCAGATGGAAGACGGGTGCGGGTTAAAACTTTTAAAGATCCAGTTGGCGAAATGCCTTATTTGGATGAAGAACGAACTGTTCGTAAAAGACTTCTGTACAGATTAAGAGTTGTGTACTTCAACAGGGGTCGTAAAAAAATAATCATCACAGCCTATCCGCCGTTGTAATGACCAGGAACGACCGGTATTGTACATGTAGTTATGTGGGCGTGATTATAAAAATGAGGATGGTACTGGTGTTGTTATGACGATGATTATGTTAAATGTAATATTTTAGTTGCTAGAGTATGCTTGCCTATGCTAGCCTTCTGGTTGCTCTCATGGTTTGTTGCCCCATTTAGTACCATTAACTTTTTTCATGACTTTAGGTATCACTTATGGTATTACCACTTAATCATTTTGTAACGGGACCACATGTGCATTTTCATATTAAACGTTACCTCACAGATGACGCCCACTTCCATTCTTGAAGGTTGTCACGGGTTTCCACTATGGTCAAATTTCATGGTGTCAACTTAAAAAAGAAACAAAAGTATTTGACATTGTGAAATATAAGAGTGGAACCTCGATTTAACGAACCTCTATACAACGAAGTCCTCGGTATAACGAACGATATTCCTCGCCCCAGTAATAGTAAAATATATGCTGGAAAGAACCTCGTTGTAACAAAACCTCATCGCAGCGAAAATATTTTGTCAGTCCCTTGGCCCTTCGTTATATCGAAGTTCCACTGTATTTTTATTTCATCTTTTATCTTTTGTCCTCTTATATAGCAGAGGATTTTTACCAGTTGTAATCTTAAATACTAGAAATGGGTTATTTGCTGAATGTCTGAATAGATTGGAAAATACTTTTAAACGTATTGTATGGTTACCATTGCTTTGTGTGTGTCCTATTTTCAATCCATATCAACTCTCTTATATTTAAAATTAACGTCTTCTTCTAGTATGTGGACAATCAAATATATAAATGTATTAAAGATATCTGTATTATTTAAACTACCTGACTGTATTATCACTAATAAAGAACTCATGTGAAAAGGTAATTAGCCAATAGTCCTGTGTTCTGGACTCGTTCAAACTCACTGCTACAAAAATTTATTTCTTAAAAACCCATAAGTCTACTTGAAGTTAGTCATTTTTTATCATAGGAAAAACAAAATAAATTAAATTATGTACTTGACTGTACTCTGTGCATTGCTAATGATCAAATGATGCTTATCCAGTTCATATTCAATGAACTATTCTTTCTGAATAATAATTCTTGACAGTTACTCTACTACTGCATTACTAAAAGACCACATCTTATACTTCGAAAACTGAAGAGATCATTATATAAATATATGAAAGTGATCAAAAGTAACTTTTTAATTTTTTTTACCTTCTTTCTATTTTATTAATATTTTACAGGGGATTTGTGGACCATTCTGGGAGCTAAGATGATCTAAATTTCAAGAACCTACCTCAGCAAGGCGAATGAAATATATGTCAAAACTAAATGAGGCTTTTAATGAGTATTTGTATGTTTAAAGAACAAGTTCTCATTGTTACCTAAGAATTTAATGACTACATTTCACTGTACAATTTATTTCGCCGTTACACTACAACTTTTAGTCCTAAAGCCAGCAAAGGAACCAAAATATGGAATTTGGTACCTTGTTGAAAAAAGTGTTCAAAATGTGTTTTTAGATTTCTACGCATTGAAGAGAAGAATAAGCATTTATTGCCTAATGAAAGGTATTAAAGCAACTACCGACCTGTCTTTGGCTTTAATAAAAATAATATGTAGGCTTAAATAGTTTTCGATGCATTGCGCATACGCATTCAATATTTTTGGCTTTGTTTCAGTCAGAAACTAATTGAAACCAATGCAGGCATTGAACCGCTTGAGATAAAATTATTTGCCAAAAGAGCTCTTTTTCATTATTCAAACGACTTTAGATGTTACACTCGTACCTCCACAAAGTTCTTGTATTGCTTGGGAGAAAATCACCTCAAATATACATCTCTCTCCAGTAACAATATTATCATTGATTTCAATATCAATGAAAGTTTTTCTCACAAACTCCCAGGGATCAGGCTCTCTTTTCAAGACACAACAACTCTGCTTCCAGGGCGAGGGGGGAGGGAAGACTCGCTACGGATACGATTATAATATTTTACTGGCCTTGTAGAAGTGCTACATAATGAGTATGACGATGAAGAATAGCAGCCTTAAAAAATTGCAGCTTAACGTTTGTTGGAATACGATTTTAGTTCGTAATCTCAATATAAATCCCACTTTGTGACTGCTCTTTTAACAGACGATACTGATATGTGCTGAAAAAGATAATTAGTTGTCAATAGTAACACCCAACAGTGGAAAATCGATATAACGAAGTCCCATTTGGGGCTGGCAAAAGTTGTTTGCGATAACGAGGTTTCGTTAAATAGAGGTCCTTTTCCTTATATTTTACTATTACTGGGGCAAAGAAAATCACTCGTTATACCGAGGACTTCATTATATACACTGCAGAGTTTTATTAGATCAAGGGTCCTTGACTTCAATATTTTTCTCTCTTACCCTTGCTCGTTCTACTAATAACCAGACTCGCATACTTTTGATAGTTCACCTTTAGATAGTTTGAATCATACCAATCCGTCACTGTATCATGACATTCTTGTAATTTAGCCTCAACTTAAGTCGCATCCTTATCTGATTCAACTAGAATGGAGATTAGGGCTTTCAGAGCCCACTAAAATCAAAACTAACGGAAAGTAGAAAAATGCAGCTGCCTTTAATTATCCTAATTGATCGAATATAACTTCATGACTCACCAATCTAGGGACACCCTTATTACGACACCCTCCGGGAAAGAGTGTGTCCTTGTAAAAGAGTTTGAACCACCCAGCCCCCACACCCCCCAAATTAATAATAATAAATAATAATAAATAATAATAGACGCTAACTAAGTTTATGTTATTATAATAATAATAACAGCAGTAACAAAATCTCAATATACGAGTCTCCTTTTAAAGAAGGAGAATTAATGATCATCAGATACACTCTGACTTTATTTTGTTTCTTTTATTTTCCCAGTAAAAAAAAAGAAAACAAAAAGTACCTGTGCGTCCTCGTAGTAAACTGTATCCGCATCAAAGCTGTAGCACTCAGGACACGTGACTTTATTTGCGTTATTCAACTGACACTCGTTTTGTTTGATGCTGATTGGTTTAAAGTTGTACGATAAGCATGCACTGTTTCTCAAACACTCAGTTCCACAATCCAGGGCTTGAGCAACTTGAAGGGTGGAGATCACGTGATCTTGCAGTACATGGCCTGTAAATATAGATTACTTTTTAAGGTTTGGTGAGCGCGTGCGATTAATTTTAAGCAAACAAGTAAGCGCAGCGGACGAATGAGTCTGTGTTCCTTCACAACTAGTGAATAAAAAGGCGGTTTGGGGACTCCAGACGCTAACTAAGTTTAAGTAGTTGTCATCTTTCGTAGTCACGCATAAACATTACAGCTCACCCTTAAAAAAAGAAAATAAACTCAAATCAACTTTCTAAGACGACGAAAAGCCTGTAGCGTAAACATATTACCTTCATGCACAGAAAGCGAAAACTCGATTGTAGAACGCCGATTTCTGTAAGTCATGACAATATAGAGTACTGTTTTATAAGTATTAAGGCGTCAGAGCAACGAACAAATGCTGATATCACTCGTCAAGATGCGAAGGTTTACCCTTGGAAAAGTCAAAAGTGAATTGTTGTGACCGACTGAGATCATGACCTTGAGTTCTTTAATTTCACTGACACTTGTAGAAGTTCCACAGTAGAAAAATTTATACTTCCATAATTATTAATAGCTCAAAACAGTATCGTCAATATATATTACCTTCAAACGCTTGAAAATATCCCATACGCTGAGTTAAGCCTCTGATAATGTTCGAGTTGACAACCACAGAAGAAAGAAGGAGAGCATAGACAGGCATTAGCCGAATAAAGAAGACAAGACCTTGACTCATCTTGAGAATAAGAACACATTATATGAACGATGCATCGTTTTCGTTATTTTTCCGCGCATTGGTAATCAGGGTACGTGTTTTGATCCTCTTTGGCGGGAGAAATTAATTACGTCCTTTTCGCCGTCTGCGTTTTTTTCATGTTTGGCTATTCTACTACAGGTAAATTAAAATACCCTGTGACTTTTTTTCTGAGAACGAAATGATTTCCTGAAATCGCCTGACATTATTTAAACACGCAGCTCTTTTGTGAATATCTAAGAGTAGTGAGGATGCGATACTCTGCCTGGGAGAAAATATATTGTGATTAAATTGTTTAATTATAGTCCTTTATTTTAGTTTCATTTTCCTGAGTTTCAAACTGATTTTATCATGGATTGTCATTCCTAAAGGAAAAATTAAATTTAAAGTAAGGACAAAATTGAATCACAGCAATAATACTAACTTTTTACCATAGGTTCATTATTATCATCATAAGCATGAAATACCTGTCAGTGCTCAGAGTGTTGTCTTTGATTATCATATATCATTTACCGTCTTCTTGCCGAAACGACTTGGTAATCATTCAGGTCCAATCAAGATTCTGCACGCCTCACTGGTTTCTCCTTATTACAATGAGACTGGATAAAAATATTTTAAAAGAACAATTGCGGCTTTCACAAAAATGTTCAAACATTTACCTCTTCCTTAGCGTTCACCAAATAATTAATAAAAGCTCGAAAGCTGGCGAATCAAGCACTTGAAACGAATAATCAAAAATTATTTTAAATGAGAAAAAACAGTTTTACACGGACAGGCGTGGCCAAGGAAATATAATTACGACTCAAAAGGTATCAAATTCGGTTGTTGACCTAATAATACAGCTTCTTGTCCTCGGTAGTGGGTAAAATGAGTACAGAAAGGCGATGATACATCGAAAGGAATAAAGTCAACAACCGATTTTGTTAAATTACTGTTTGCCAAATATTGCATGCATTTGCAAAAGGTAAATATGTTGGTTATCGAATAACCTTGCTTTCTTATTAAAAGGAAACATTTTACTTAAGTAAAAATTATAGATATTCAAAGTAGACAGACTGCAAATTATGGTAGTTACTAAAAATGTATCTACGTGTCCCAACTGTTCATCAGTAGGATGCCTAAAATGCGTGCAATTCCAGAATTGGCTTCGGCTCCATTAAATCCTATACCAATTGCAGAACATTTTAGTAGGAGCCACCCACCGTGTGAGCACAGTCGCGGACAACACATATAAATGAGGAAAATAACGCAAAGCAAAAATAAGACATTATTAAACGAACTAAAAGCGTCTACGAAATTTGTCTTGAGGCCCCAAACGAACGCAATTGATTTATGCAAAACAAAAATGAAACAAACGTATTAAGAATAATCTGGAGCAATCGATCTGAAATCTGAACAAAGCGAGTGTCACCTTGAATGTTCTGCATTGACAAATTTACCTCTCGTTTTAATATTCGATTCGGGAAGAAATTTTGAAATTAAGAACCCTCAAACTACTATAAAAGTTGTGTATCGTAATTGGTTTGAAGGCTTGTTAGCATCACTTTGGATGATTCTAGTTTTCCGTACATCCTTTCCTTTAAATCAGTTTTTTTTATTTTAAAAGTGTAGACTGCTTACATTTCTTTTTTTTCTTTTTTCTTTTTTTTTTTTTTTAATTATTATTATTTCCACAACAAGTATTGACATACATTGTAGTTGTACATATAGTAATATTAAAATCACAAAAAAGTCATACAAGATATTTGATTTCAAGTCAAGGGATTCTACATTTTACAAAGCAATTGAAAAACGTGGACATGTTTCGAGTATGCAACTAATTTGTATGACTAAACAAAAAAAAAAACAACAAATATTGTCACAAAAACAGAAAGGTACGAGACTAAAATAAACAAATAAATAAATAAATCAAGCAAAAAGTATATACATATAGTAAAATAAAATCACACAAAAGGTCATACAACATATTTGGTTTCAAGTTAAGGGATTCTACGTTTTACGCTTCTTATATATTGTTAATGCAACAGATTTTGTGAGAGGTTATTTTTAAAGCGAGACCATTTCCGTAAAAAGACGTTTGAGTCGTTATTGTGGAATGCAATATGCTTTTCAATTTCTATCGAGTTCATAAGTACCTGTATATACACCTGCAGCTTAGGAAGCTTGTTCCCAAGTCTGCAGGTGTATATGTAATGTCTAGCTATAAGGAGTAGGTGATGAAAGAGAAGGTCTTTTACGTCGTCAATGAGACCGAAACAGAGAGACAAGGAGGGAGAGACGTTTTCTAAATCTTTGAAATTTTGAGACATCCACTCGAACATGCTCTTCCAGAAGTTCTGAGTGTATCTGCAAGTCCAGAATAGACGAACGAGGGTTTCTTTTTGTTCCTCGCAAAAGGAGCAGGAATCTGTTTGTTTGATACCTATTTTGTACAGGAAGTCATTTGTGGCTATTTTTCTGTGAAGGAATTTAAATTGGAACGCTCTAAGCTTTGACTCTCTTGTACACAGAGATGATAGGCAGTACGTATTTTCCCAGTTTACTATTATACTAAGATTACAATGTATGTCTCTCTCTTCCAACCACTTTCCCTGACTCCTTGATGGTATAGAAGCTTTTTCGTTTATTAGACATTCATAAATTTTCTTAGAAACTTTGGTGTGAGACAGAAGGGTATCAACTGGATCCTTTGGAGTCGAGTCATGATAGGCTGTAGAGTGTACTTTCTTGTAATGTGCTACAGCAGATATCACTTTGTGATATTCGAGATAATTGGTTTTGATGCTATATTTATCTATGAAGGCGTTATAGCTTAGAAAATTCTGGTCGTTATCTAACAGATCTCTAATCTCCTTTATCCCCGCGCTCAACCATGATCTGTAGAAGAATGGGCGATTTTCAATTCTAATGTGAGAGTTCTACCATATATATGTGGAGGCAAAATCGAGGTTATCGTCTTTGTAATTAAATTTTGTCCAGTACTGTATGATTTCTTTTAAGAAAGGGTCCTTGAGGTTGAGCAGTGCAGAATCTTGCTGTTTCAAATTGCTTCGGAACAATAGTTTTCCCCCGTACTTCCCTAAGTAGTGGTCAAAAAAAAGTTTCCACTTCCCTTTATTTTCTTCATTTAGATACCCTTGGATCCATTTCATTTTCAAGGATTCATTAAAGCTTTGAATATCTAACATCTTAAGTCCTCCTTTCGCGTAATTATTTATCATTGTCGTCCTTTTGATTTTATCGCCCTTACCGTCCCAAAGGAAATCGTACAATATAGAGTTGATTGTCTTAAGTATGTCAGGAGGTGTTGGAAGAGATGACAATATGTAGACGATTTGTGATACGGCTAGAGTTTTTATGATTGTAATTTTACCCAAGAGGGTCAGTCTTCTAGCCGACCAATTATCTAAGATACTCCTTATTTTCTCAATTTTCTCAATAAAGTTAGAATTAAGAGACCTATCTTCCAAAGTCGAAAACCACACTCCCAAGGCGAAGACCTTCTCGTTTGCCCAAGTTATTGGTTTACTTGAAGGGAAAGTGAGATTAGAACTTTTAGAGGCGCCAATCCAGAGGGCTTCAGTTTTTTCATAGTTGACCTTCAAACCCGATATGCAAGCAAAAGCATCAAGTAAGTACAGAGACCTCAAAAAGGAGGACTTGGAGCCATCCAAAATCATAGTCGTGTCATCTGCATATTGGGATAACTTACACTCAGTATGAAAAATCTTTATTCCACGGACCTCATTATCTTTCCTTACTGTATTACCTAGTATTTCAGCGCACAAAATAAATAAATATGGGGACAGCGGGCATCCCTGTCTCACACCACGACCTAAGTTGAAAAAATCCGAAGACCATCCGTTGTTCAGAACACAGCTGCTGATATCGGTGTAAAATACTTTTACCCAAGTAACCAGAGAGGTTCCAAAATTATAGTACTTCAGAGTTTTTTCTATAAAGGACCATTCAATGCTATCGAAGGCTTTTTCGAAGTCGACAAACAGTAGTAGACCGGGCATTTTTTCTGTATTTGCGTAATTAATAATACTATCTATAAGTCTGATGTTTTCTCCGATGAATCGGACTTTTAGAAAACCAGTTTGATCGTTGTTAATTATCCTTGGTAGAACCTTTCGTATTCTACTTGCAATGGATTTGGTGGCTATTTTGTAATCGCAATTAAGCAGGGTGATAGGCCTCCAATTTTTTAGCAGGTTGGTCGGTTTGTTCTTCTTTGGTATGAGAGTAATCAATCCTCTTCTTTGAGTAATCGATAAGAGACCTTTTGTATATGCACAATTTAAGGCATTTAACAGATGCTGATTGATGTCATTCCAAAAAACTTTATAGAATTCGGCTGGGAGGCCGTCACTTCCAGGGCTCTTGTTTGATTCCATTGATTTTAAACTTTCTAAACATTCAGAGGCAGTCAGGAAGCCTTCACACTCTTTTTGCTCTTGCTCATTTAGGATAAGAGTATTTCCGTCTGGAAAAAACATACTTTCTTCCTTAGTGTCGGGTTGCGTATTAGCTGAAGAATAAAGATTCTGATAGAAGGATTTTGCTTCTTCTAGGATCTCGCTATCTGTATTGACGACATTATCATTTGCTAATGTGAGGTGTTTGATGGTTTTTTTATTGAAATGTCGTTTTTCCAAGTTTAGGAAGTATTTTGTATTTTTCTCTCCTTCATTATGCCACCGAGACTTGGATCTTAATATTGCTCCTCGAGTTTTATATTTTGAAATTTCTTCTCTTTGTAGAATCTTAACATCTATTTCACTATAAATATGGACTTTCTCATTTTCAGAAATGTTGTTTTCTTCTAACTCCTTTTGGAGAGACAATATTTCACATTCAAGTTTTAACTCAAGTGATTTCATTTTAGCTTTCTTTCTCCTTGCATAGTTTAGAGAGCTTGACCTAATTTGCATCTTCATGGTGTCCCATAATAGAATGGCATCAATCTCGTTATTGTTCGCATATTCATTTCGCATATTCATATTCATTCTCTGCTTTATTACAAGACGACGGTGGCTATGCGATTTCCCGCTAAACTACCTCGAGTTATGTTGCCATACCTGTTGATTGAGTTATTTTACATTGGTATGCCTGTGGTACGGACGGACGGTCGAGCAAGCGGGCGTACGGTCACGTGATTACCAAATTTTCTCGGATGGGTAGATTACTTCATTTTCTTACCCATGGTGCTCCGCTGCGCGCGAAGCAAAAATAGTAAATTTACTTCCAACTACATGTACAAGGGTAGCTCAATCGATTTTGAAACGCAAATTTCCCTTGGCAGATAAGCCCTTCTGAATATAAGCCCCTCCAAAAATAAGCCCCTCAAAAAGGGCCTTTGAAAAATATAAGCCCCGGGGCTTATTTTCGGAATTTTACGGTATGAGACAGGGCATTTTCCACACGTGCCCGTAAACTTTGCAACAGTATAATATTTCCTTAGGCCCGGTTCAGACGCCAAACTTTTCATGAGCCGAACGGCTAATACATTGAATTAAGTACATGAAAAGTTTTGCGTCTGAATCAATTAGAAACGCCCGTTTCAATTTGAAACTGCTCAGTCGTTCTTTTCGCCTAGCCCGACTGGGAATTTCTCCTTTGGAGCGACTTTGGAGCGGCTTTGATTCAGACGCCGGACTTTTCATGTACCGAACCTAATGTACAAATAATTATAACGTATTTTGTAAGCAGTTTGACCGAAATGAACATTTTTCGCCTTTTGAACTTAGTTCAGCTGCAATTAAGATTGGCGTCTGGATCAATTCAGTCTGTCTAAATAATCTGGGTCGGCCTTAGAAATTCGTAAATCGATCAGTGTTTGTACTTAAAGAAAAAAAAAATTAAAAACCTACGTTTTTAGGAAATTTATCAATAAAAGTTTAATATATTATTAGAGTTTAATGTTTTATATCTTCTAATTTCTATTTTTATGTGATTATTTATTCTTATAAAATTGTTATTTTTGATTTGTTGTAAAGCGCCACGAACAACCAGTGGATGTGAGCGCTATAGAACCGGGTTTAATCATGCATTATTATTATTATTATTATTATTATTATTATTATTATTATTATTAATAAGTATCATAGCCGTTTAGCACAGCTGATTGCCATCAAAAAAGGGGAGCAGTATGCCTAAACCATCTCATGGATCAGAACCAGAACCTCATTCGCACTCTTGAGATCTGCGTTGGTTTGTCTTCGAGGCTCTAGGACCAGAAGAGTGCCATGTGACATTAAGAATGTTGATATCGACGTCGAAGTTGCTGAAGGAGCCATTAAATCGGACTATTGATGTGTTTCCTTACTTCATATATATCTTTTTATTTCATTATTATTATTACTATTTTTTTTGTTTTTTAGCAGTTGAAAGAAACTTTTGAATTTTAGAGGTTGACAGTTTTTTTTTATTGAAATGAAAGTTTTTTTAATTCGAAAAAATTTTTCTTAGTTTTAATTAACTTTTTTTTTTTAAGCTAAAATTAAGTGCTTTTTAAATAGACAGAAATTGTAAATAGTGTTTTTGAATGAATAGTTTTTTCTTTTTTTTAAGCGAATTAATTGTAAATAGGATTTTAATAGTTTTTTAATAAAATTGTCTATTATTATTATTATTATTATTATTATTATATTATTATTATTGTAAGTGCGAGGGTTAAAGAAATAACGAAACTCCCTGTGACACACCTCCCCCAAAATGCAAAATTGCATTATAAATTGTATTATAAAATTGCTAAATTATAATTGGTGTAATGTCGAATTAACTTTCACTCGGGGAGCGGACGACTGATTATCTTCAACAAAGCAACACCGGCTGTTTCTTCTTTTACTTCTTTATTAGTTGTGTAGTTCAACATTCACTGACTTACATTACAACTCTCTTCCTGAACCAAAGTTGCTTCACGTCGTTTTACAGCGACTAGAAACCCCCCCCCCCTGGTTAGAGCAAGATAAATATTACGCACGTTTTCTGTGATTGGCTAAAGCAGACTCATTTGCGTCATGATCTTCAGATGTTTTCGTTGCTGAAATTATGTTCTTTCTCGACTCCGTAATAAAAAGCTTGTGTTGGCTAGTCAATTGCAATATCAAACAAGGGTACAGTTAAGAAATAATACAAAGCTCATACTTGTACATCCAAGGTAGTTAACTTAAGGCATGACTCAAAACGTCTATAAAATTTAGCAAATTGTACGTAATGTTCATGGGTTCTTTTGGTAAGCAAACCCAAATATGGCAAGCATCACATTTTTGGTGACCAGGCGGCCTTTAATAATATTGTTGACGTTCAAACTCTAGTCACGTGACCAGGACTTGAAATTTTTTAAAGTAAAAAATCTGTAGGGTTAAAAGGGAAACATAAAAGAAACTAAGATTAGTTAAATCTCTTTGGGTGTCTTTTTTAAATATTTTTAGAGGAACTCATTATGAATTAGTTTTTTTATGAATGGCTAAGTTTAAAAACTGTGACGTTACTAATTCAAATAGTCACGTGATTTGATGAAACGGATTAATAACTTAATAGAAATGATATGTACCATTTTAAATGGCAACATAATAACGCATAAACAGTTCGTGGAAAGATCCTCCTGAACCCGCGGCTGGACCTGCACATTTAAAAGAGTATTACGGATTTTTTTTCCGAAAAGCCTCTTGGTATAACTATCAATCTAGAAAAATGAGTATCGAGAAAGAAGAATCACCTCAGTGTTATTTGTTTTCCCAATCACACACATGATATATTTTTCAACTTTAAAAACTTGTGATGAAATTTCAACAACCGATTGAAACTTTCCCATAAGTTGTAAATTGAAACGAATTTGCTTGGAATACTTTTCATCGCTGACACTTTTTATGCCGTTTGATAGCGATAATCTATTCTAAGCAGAAGAACGATAGAATAATTTTACTATAAGATTAATGGTTTTCTAAAAACAAACAAACAAACAAACAAAAGACCTGTTTATCCCTGCTGATTTGGCCAAGGCAGTACATGCGGTACGTATTCAAAGTTTTTTTACATGCAGCATGTGTATAGCAAGGTACCTACAGTGAGTCCAGGATCACACCAAAATCACACCTAAACTTATAAGTTAGTTTTTAACTTAGGTGTGATTACCAGGAATCAGATCGTAACCACGAAGAGACTTTGGAACTTTGACAACTTTTTCGAAGATCAAGTGGGGCGGGTTGGGGAGGGGAAAGAGGGGAGAGCAAAGGCTGAGGCTTTCACCCTTTCCCTGTATAATTGTTTATGATGTATGGTCCTCAACTGTACACATAGCGATGTAAAGGAATGTCACTGGTACGTGAAATTTTGTAAAAAAAATTACTTATTTTGGCATCCGCTATTTTATAGAATCACCATCATTATCTAGCTGCAACACTGGCAAAGGGGTACTCCCCTGGAGGGTACTCAACAAAGTTTTATAGACAAGACAAGACAAGACAATGTTTTATTTGGAGTCTTATACAGTCTTATGTATATCGACTTTATCCAAATAATTTAAAATTATGACACAAATTGCACACTAGTGGAACTATAATCAATGTTAACCTAAACAACTAATAATGATCTTCTTTATACGGGGAGGCTCCGCCCCGAGGACCAACCATTCAGCCTTTTATATACCACTTTTGACAGAAAAGGTCCCTTTCTTTTGACAAATGGTACCCCTTTCACATACCTAGTTTAGAGCGGTGCATACCTTTTAACTGCTGTAAAAGCAAAACAAAAGTAAAACCAGGAAATATTTTCGACTTTTTCACAGCCACAAATTCTTCAATTAGCTCTTTTAGATCTTTACGACGGAAATGACAGATTTCCCTATCCTTTTTTAGTATATACTAAAACAGTGGATAGTGTTTTTCGCGCGCTCTGATTGGCTACTCAATCAGTGAATATCCTGCACTATTCACTGATTCACCTCCAGTTTCTCCGAGCGAGCGACGCCAAACTCGCGTAGGTTGAGAGCAAAATGCCTTCCCGGTTTGCTGTCGTAACAAACTAAGAAATTTCACAACTAATCAAGCAAGCTATTTCCGAAATACATGTCTTTGTCTTTTTGACTTGAATTTATCGATAAAACCGGTGAAAAAGTTTTTTGTTTACAAATGCAAATTAAGCTTAAGTCTTGCGTTACTTTATTTAGTTGACTTGTTCATAAATAAGCTTAAGCTTTAAAGAATTATTTTAAATACAAAAAGAATTCACAACTCCTTTTAAAGAAACTTCCCCGCAAGAGCTAAACATACGCCTTCAAAAGTTTTATTTGTCGCTAAGAAAAAGCGACGACCGCGGCCGTTCGGTCATCGCGCTCCAAAATTGTAATCGTTGGCAACAATAAATGAGTTAAAAATAATCATTTTTATGCTAAATTATCGCGGCCTCGGTAAAAATCCAATACTAGCCACCTCCACTTCGGTGAATAATTGTTATATATACTGCAACTGGTGAAATCCCTACCGGTTCACATACCTGAGGTCTGATAAAGGTACCTCTCTTTGGCGTAGCCGCTCCGTATAGCCATTATAGGGAGTACGGCCCCTCCCCCCTCCCTCCGAAGAGTGTAACTTAAAATGTCAACAAGAATAAGGCAATGGGTGCTTTAAATATGTTGGGAAAACACGGATAAGGTCAAAAACCGATTATGAGGAGCTGGAAATAGGTTCGACCCACCAGGATATTATGACGCATTTGTCTGTAAGAAATCCCCGGGAAAAATTGCAGACAAATATATGGAAAATCTAAAGCAAGCCTCTGGAGAAGTTTAAGCACAGGTACGCCCCCCAAATTTTTAACCACAATTTCTTCGCTTTGTAGCTTTAGTTTACGATTGATATTTTTTTCAGAAAATCCGTTTTACGGACATTATTCGACATTAGATTTTCATATAAACAATTTAATTTCTCACATGTTTGCCTACTCGTCAAGATGGTGTCGAAAACCGTGACAAGGTCTTTTCTAGGAAAAACTTGTCATGACCAAATTTGAAATTCCCTTGTGTTAACTGGTAATTAACCCAGGCCACATCTTTTTAATTTTTAAAGATAAGCAGGCAAATAAAATAATAATGCAATACGTAACTAAATCTAGTTCTTAAGGGCAATATTACAGCAATCTTTTGTATTTTATAAAGTTGAGTCTGCTGTTAAGTTATGTGAGAGTTATAGATTAAGCAAACATGCATTGATAAAAATGACGAACGGATGTTAATTCGATCAGTTCACTCTAGCATGTTTTCCTCTCTATATATTTTGATAACAAATTTCCAACAGGTAGAGTACGATAAAATAATATGAATATGAGGTATACGCCTAGTTTGTCTAGTGAGTAATCTTTTCCCTATATCACCAAAGAAGTCGTCTAATGTGAAAACTAAATAAAACCCCCCAAGTGTTGCACTGTTGCATGATGGACAGACCAAGATAATTATTTAAAGTACAGTTTCAGTCCTTGTCATCCATCTTGTCTACAGCTTTCTGACAGTACTTAGTTATTTTGAAAATGAAAGTTTGGGTTTCGTAGTTTTGGAAAATAGACACACCTCTCGCAAAGTTCTTGCAATATTTTTGTTGTGATATCACTTATTAAAGCATTTTAAAAGTAATTCTTTTATAAGGAAGAACCCTCTTCTTTTAGCCTATCCGTTTGTTATAAATATAGAAACTTCCTATCAATATTTTGAGAGGAATGATAATTAGTACCTTGCAAACCTCCGTTATGCAAGGCCCATAAAGGCAACTACAGTTTGTTCTTTATATAAACTTTTTTGTTTTAGGAATTGCAGCAACACTTTTATTAGTTATTATAGTTTGTTACAATATTTTCTTATAATATAAATTTGCAATCTCAAAGTCAAACTCGTTGGTTAAAATGTTTATCAGAATATAACTGTAATCCATAGATAAGAACCGGCTTGCTAAACAGGTTCCTTGAATTTTTAATTTGGGTTTTAAAGTGGCAAATTTCTGCCAGGTGGCTCTTAATCCATAGGTTTATATATGCGGGCCATCCAGTTTATTGTATATCATGTACCTATTGCATGATGCTCCGAACTGGCGCCAAGACTGGGCAAGGACCACCGAACAGAACGCTGGTAAAAGTCACAGAACAATAATTCACCTATAACTGCCAGTAACAAGCGGAAAGTAAAGCGATGATTCCGAAAAATAAAGCGCCTGAGATCTTAACATACCGCGTTACGTTGTAACGGTGACTAAATGACAACATGTAACGCTTGATGATTTTTCAAAAGGCAATACGCTTTAAGGCCCCGGGTACTTTTGAAAACGCTTCCCTTTTTTTCACGAATCGGCCTTCTGTTCACACGAAACCGGTGAATCCGCACACCGAAACCGCATATTTTTGAAACCGCTCTCCAGAGTCGAGGATGTTTTGGATCCAACAAGTTTAGTGAGTTCGGGTGGCCGACTGAAACCGGATATTTTTTAAGTCAACTACGTCATTAACTCGGGTCCAGGCCAGTCCCGGCTTAAATGGAAACGTTCAAGTTCAAAATAGCGGACAACAATGTTCTGTTTCCAACTTTGCCGCCTCTTATCGCCAGTCTTATTGCTTGCGTTGAAATAAACAATGTTTTGCTATTTTAACGACAACAATTTGCTATTTCCTGAAAAGAAGACTTAATTTCATTTAGATTGTGGAATCTTTTATTTCGAGACGAAGGCGTGTAAAACGTCTTCCTTCTGAACCTCGCCAAAGACGATTTTAGGTTCCTCTAGATCTAGGGTAAACAGATGTCTGGTGGTACAACGTAGGGGCAGGTCAGGCCATTGTGCTCGATATATAATGTAGCTACAACGACATTTAAACTTGAAATTCACATGCCGGGCTCCGTTTACCCATGCCTAATAGCTAATACCTAGAAAATGCCCATCGCAGTAGCCATTCTCGTCCCCAGAGCCCGTCGTCGTTTATATATGTCACGTGGTATTGAAAGGCACCGGCCAAATTCGTGTTGAAGCAAGTATCAAGTATATAGTTTCAGTGTATCTGGATTCGTGTGGACGTGGCCTAAATCGCTCTTTGAAAAAAGAAATGGCCTGTCGAATATTAAATACAGAAAGGTATTTCCGTCATTTGCAAAAAAGTTTGCATGTCCCTGAAGTGTTTAGTTTATATCACTGGGACGAGCTTGCATTTCGGTGAGTGCATTCTTAACGTAATCCCTCCTCTTATTTTTGGTTCTCGATAAACAATCCTCCTCATTCCTTTAAAATTAACAAGCCTTTACCTTTCGCTGGTGACACCAGTTACCATCAGTTTTATTTGCATCCATCCCAACTGCGGTTGCAATCTGTACTAAATGAGAAAAAGCCAAAAAAAAAAAGCAATAAGTAAAAAGTTAAGTACTAATTACATTATTTTTAAGTCCCTCAGACAGCATTTCTTGGTGTCTATGTTGATGAGCATCTTAGCAAGAAACGTTATATTCGGCCTATGAGAGGAAACAAATCTCATTATCAGTTTGCTTACTATTCAAGTGTCGATTTTTCTTCTTATCTTCAAGCATTCAACTATTTTTGTCCTATATAAGTTAAGTGTCTAACTTAAATGGAATTTTTTTACTTGCAATTATAAATTTAAATACGAATTTTTAGTGCTATGATCACTAATTCAGACCATCAAGCACATTACTCTACTCTCTTATTTTTCACAAAATTAGGAACCTGAGATATTTTTAAAATCACTTTATTTCACACAGCCAAATTTATCAGTATTTCATTATCATAATCATTTCTGAAGTTATTATTTTTTAAAAAAAAAAAGTAGTTACTACATGACTATGGCATTTAAACAGGTAATGAGCGATTATCGATTTAAAAAAGGACTCTTTTCCTACATATCTTAATATAAGCAATTTGCAGTTCTTAACAAAAGTCCCTAAACTTGGAATTCTCTCCTAGGTTCAATAGGCTATTTATCACTTTCTAAGCTTTAAGAAACGATCTTGTAGTATTTACTAATTGTAAACATGACTACATTCGAGGGGCCCACAAGCCCGATGGTTTCTTTAGATCTCCTCGCCAAACAAATAGGGGTAAACGCTTGTAATTATTAAAATAACACAAATAAATGATGGTGATCTTGATCATGATGATGATGATTAGGCTGAAGATAATTATGGGGCATAAGGTTCATTATTAAATTCAGAATCAGTCTGAATTTCAGTCAGTACGTCTTTTACATAAATGAAACAAAAGAGCAGTGTGGGCTACAAAAATTGCACGTCAGAGAATCATGAACATTTGAAAAACGTGTCACCATTATTTCAGATTATTACCCTTACGTGAAAAGAAAAAAAAAAATGTAGCCATCTGCAGTATGGCGCAACTTTTTTCGAAATATCAAGGCTTTTTAAGTTCTCCCTCAACTTTTCTTTTATTATTTTTCAGCGTTGCTAAATTTAACAAGCATAATGTTTTTGGCAACCAACCCAAAACGATGTTCCTCTGTGGAATGTTTAAGGATGAGATTCTTTACATTGTCCAGAAAACAATCTTGTGCCCCGATGTACATACAATTGAAAGAGGTGGAACACATGTTGCCAAGAAGACCTTCCCCTACCACGTGGGAGAATTTGTTGAATTTGACCAAGCAGACAAACTTTGCACACGATTATTAAACGTCGTAAAAGTTGTTTTTACAAAAACCAAGCATGGAGAAATCCGCGTTATTACAGCATATCCAACGAAAGTAAGCATAAAATTTCCTTATGATCATTTGACGCTGATCATGCAACTATTCATTTTTTCAGCCGAAGGATGCCAGTGAAGAGGAATTCAAATCTAAAAGTTTCTCGTTATTGAAATGATCTGTGATATTCAAACTACCACCAGTTAATTTCTATCAAAAAAATAATAATTATCCTGTCCTGTGGTTTCATACAAGCTCTGCATTTTCAATATGTAGTTCATAAACTGACAAAATAATACAGTCAAGCCAAAAGAATATTGAATTCGTTAGCATGGTCCTACTACCTAATAACAAATTAGTATTTTCTCATATTGTAAATGGGAAAGCCACTGAGTTGCTCTATTGAAGAAAAATAATGAAAACAGTCGAAGTTGTGTTCTGACTCTTAGTTAGGGTATTGGAACTAGGTCACATTTTTTGAGCTCAAATTTGGGGGATAGGTCAACAGACTTAAATCTTATGGAGGGAAGTAGGTAACATTGTTTAATACTGCCACTTTTCTAAACTCTCTTACCTACTCCTTCAATTAAAACTATGCTTACTGACCAGTCATTTGCAAATTTTGTTCGTCAAAACGGTTAAAATCCTGCAAAAAAGTAATATTTTGAGTTTCAGGATAAAGAATTTACTAAATAGCCAAAATTTACTTTTTTTTTATATTAATTTCCTTTTGGCCCATTAATTGAAAAATTTCTTTTACACTTGCCATTGTTTGACGCTCTTGAAACATAGTTAGTTCATGCACCATGATTCCTATCAATGTAACGCATTTTGTCTGGGAGTAACCTGAGGAAATGTCCAGGATTGTACACTTAATGAGAGATACCATCCTCCTAAAGATAGCCAGCATAAAATGTTCTCAGGCATAAAAGTTCATTGCCAAATTACCTTTAATTGTGTTAAAAATGAAGTTACATGAAACTGACAAAAAACTCAGTGAAATATTAATTAAAAGTGCTGATAAGAGCACAAAGTAATTTCTGTGTTCAAGCCGGGACCTCTGTTCGAGTACTTTGCTAAATAGAGCCCACTCCCTTCTTTAAAACACAGACACAGATTTATTTTCAAATTAACTACATTTCTATCTTTACCTTCCAGAAATAACAGTGATCAAAGCTTCACTCTTTCAACGGATTTGATTGACTATGGTACTGAGGTGAACCACCCGAGCCAAGACGATCTTATTTACACGAATCTACACTAGTCTACTTGTAAATTCAAACTAAGTCAGATTTCTTCTTAATTATGTATTCCTTTTATGTATACACTCAGTACACTAAGAGCAAGTTCAAAACCTAAGGTGGTATTTTATCGTATGATTTATTTCACAATTACACTACACTGAAAATTCCCAGTGACGTAAAGCCAAAGGAAAAAATTTATAGAGAAACCCATACAGTAGTGGGGGAAAGTACCCAATTCTTTTTCAAATGCTGTGCAATTAAAAAAAGAATAGAATTTTAAATGCTTAATCGATTATACGCAACCGATTGAAATGTACTTGGTTATAATGATGGGTACGCTTAAACATTTTACCATCTATTGTGCACGCGCGTTCAATATTTTTCGCTATGTGGCATGTTCTGAGTTTACTTGAAAACTACAATAATCATCAAAAGTGTTGGGAAGGCTCCTCCTTTTTACCTCTTGTTCCCTTTATTTTTTCCCGCCCAAACTTTTAAGAGTTTGAGAAAAACTTCTTACTGAATGTTTGTGCGCGTTTGTGTTCGTATTTGTGACAGGGGATATTTAACAAAAGGAAAGGAAACACCTTTTTGAAGATTTAAATGAACCATTATTAACTTTTACAACGTCCCAAAATACTTTTGTCTGGGACTTTTAAGCACTGACCATCTTGAGATCTTTGATTTTGATACCGAAATCAGGGCTATTTTTCATTTCTATCATCACCCTTAAAAGTTTCACTCACACTAAACAAAGTTTTTGTATTTTATTGCTAGGGAAAAGACACCTCCAGTGTCCCTGTTCAGTGAAACTATTTTTTAAATGGGCGACATTTGCCTTACAGCCACAAACGCAAAATTATTCAAATCAAAATGAAACAATCTGAAATTTCAAGAAGTTATGAGTGTCATCTTAAAAGCTTTATTCTTTACTACAAAAGGCCACTTTCGAGTTTCGAAAACCCTCGTTTTCAAAATGAGACACTTAACCTCGTCTTGAAACAGAGGCCAGGGGGAACTTAGAAAAGGTCTATCAATATCTTAAGAAATTCTCCTTGAGTTAAAATACTTGCAAACATCCTTCTTCTCTGAATGTTCATGGAAGATACTATATATCAATCTTTTTAATCATCTATCTATCTATCTATCTATCCATCATCACTTTTAAGCGATCCTACACTGTAGTTATCTGCCTCCTTTCCCTTAAATGAATCGGTTCCTAATGTAAGAAATATATCGTCTGCAGTTATTTCCAAGGCCAGCGTTCAAAGAAAGTCATGTCCGATAGCCCGGGGCTAGTGGATTTTGCTTTCGAGCTGGCGAATTTTGTTCTTAACTTGCCCGACGGGTCAGTGAAGTTTTTTCAAAACGTTTTTGGGACTAGTTGAAATGGACGTTTGGGCTAGTAAATGCTAGCTTCAGCTTGCCCAAATGGCAAGCTGTAAAACTGACTTTCTTTTGCACTCTGAAAGCGCTTCAAAAATTCATTGATGTTTCAGTATCGATCAGTAGGCACAATGTCTAATTAACTTTGCGGATTTCGTGGTTTAAATCACGTTTAAGGACCTTTATTATACCGGGTAAAACTCCCTTATCTGAAAATAATTGAACAGTCAAAGATTTAAGGGCCACTTTAATTCGAGCTCAACCACGATAATAGGCCATAATTAACACCTTGACCCGAATCCTTCAGGATTTTTTGCTTTCTTTTGCAAATTAGAGCTTTTATTATTTAAATCTAGCTGGGATTATCAAACTTAAATATGAAAGGAAAAACAAAAGGTATTGTCGTAGTATAAAAAAGACGCCATCGTGCTAATGACCTATTTTCGGCGAGTTTAGCATCGGTGCCATTAGTCTACGATCTCAGACATTCCTGATCTTCGGAGACATATCCATTCTTGTTTTCGGTTTCCATCGTTATATTTTCGAACTTGAAAACATAGTGGATCAAGAACAGGTTTTAACTTTCTGTTTGCTTGAGTTAATTTGAATTTTAGTATTTTCACTCAAGAGCGAAATGAAAAGCCTGCACTAAAGGCGGAGTCGTCACTCCTAAGGAAAGAAAGCGCTGGTCGAAACACTCTGTTTGATTTAGCTGGAGAGGTTACCGTAACATTACGTTTGTGACTAGAATGGATTCCTTAAAATCAGGTTGGACACCTTATGTTTATTACACAACGCTATACTCTGTATCACGCTATACTATATTTATGCGAATTTACTGAGCACATTTTTTAGCAGAGTGGGAAAATCAGAGTAACAGACAGTTGCGCAAGAAAAAGAGTTGAATACAGGGTTTAGCTCCGAAGTACAGTGATAACGGTTAAGCACTGTTTTAAATAATGCAATAATCAATGCCATGTAAAGTAAGTAAAAATTAATCTTTGTCGGCAGTCAGTCCTTGATGGTGTAGTGGATACAAATGTGGATTATACATAAGATAACCCGGATTCAAGTAATAAATACTACCTGCTGTTTTTTTCTGTTTCTTTCTTCTCTTATTTACTACTTTAAGCTATAAGACTCCTATCGTATATTTTGAGTGAAGATGACAATCTGACTTTGAGGTATCCATTCTAGTCACAACCGTTACATTACTGAGCTATGGCTTTGGAGAGCAATCAACCGGCCCATCTTAAAGTTGGCATCACTTTTTTTTTGTAATAGTCAAAGAAAACGTTTGTCAATCTTTCCTAAAGAAAGTATGTGCTTAGTAGAACGTTCATCGCAACAACCCTCGAAAATAATGGGGTCTCGCAAAACTGTCGCGAAGTCTCTTACTCACGGCGTTGTACAACTTGCAGTTCTCTGCATTTACATGAGGAGAATCCGTTACGATTCAGCAACAGTCAACATGTTTCTCACATAGGATTAACAACCATATCGTTCTGCCTTTCACCTTCGCGGTTTCTTGTTGTCGTCTTCTTCTTTGTTGTTCGCTTCTCGCTGAATTTCAAGCCGCTGTTAAAGTGTTGCCTGGAAATCGAAAAATGCACCTAGACGCGACGTCAGACTGAAGAACGTCAATTGGAGCTTAACCTGGAACGTACAAGCAAATTCATACCCCCACCGTGGTACAAGGGAGGGGGGGGTGGATGGAACCCCTCACCAGATTTTTTGATATGTTGCAGTATTTTGAAACGCTTTTACCTTTAGTAGAAAAGCCTTTGATCTTCTTAACAAGATGAGGTATATCTTCAGTTGGTGGCGCTGCTAGAGGCCTGTGACGTCACCAAAAATGGTCGCCATCTGGGCTGCCATCTTGGATTTAACCAAGAATTGGAAATCAGGTTAAAACCGCGAGAAATGATATTTTTTTTGTGCTTTACATGAAAAATAACACATAAATAAACATTTTGCACGAGTTAAGCCACAAGATTTACTTTTATTGTTGAAAGAAGTTGAAAAAACAGGCATTTTCACTCAAATTGGCTTGACCACCTGCTACTTATGACGTCATATCTCGTAACCATAGCAGCTGACAATCACTAAACTCGTCCCAAAATCTGCTCGAGGGATAAACGAACAGCGACTGTGAAAACGTCAGGTGCTGATGTTTTATACTCTAGGAAAAACTCAGAGAAACCTCATGGAGGGGTGGCATCCTCCCCCCCCCCCACCCCGTACGTCCGAGGATTAATAGCGACATCGTTGCTAGGCAATTCCGGATTCCAAACCGAAAGAAATATGACCAAATGAAAGTAAAATCGCACTGCGCTTGTGATTCTCGCGCAGTCCATGGATCACGCACAACAATTAGCGATATGAAGTACAAGCTTGGTATTACTTTCGTCGACGAGTCAAAAGATTTCTGCACAACTGAAAGTTTTAAGTGGCTTTTTCGTCTCATCCGAAACTCTCGAGCTACCCTGGTGGGTCCGTCCTGAATGTTTTAGGAAATAGAGTAGCTGTAAATAATTAGAAAACTCTAGGAGACGCTTTGTCTTTATACCGAAATGTTCAAAAGACCTTTAAATCAGCCAGAATGGTTATTAAAAAATAAAAGTTAGTAGAAAAACATCGAATATGTCAGACAAATGGAACCGCTACAAAGATTTTTTCTAGCCTTCTTGAGCTTAAGAAATTTTTAGCCAACTTATTCTTTATCGTGCTTTCCGACTTTCGTCCAACTGGTCGTATTTCTACGAAGAATGCGATTGGCTTATATTACTTTTTTCTTGGCTAAAGTACCCTAACCAACTCATTAAGTGTACTATCTCACGCTTTATGGCCACAAAAGTTTCTGATCAACCTGTTTCAATATCACCCGCGGCTGTTTCTGGTTCATCTGACCCTATTCGTATTATTTTGCCATTTAAAGACCGGTCCTCAGCTGACGTCGACGTCAACTTCAGGATTTGAGTAACAAAATTTACACGACCGTGTCTCCAGTGTTTGTCAGCCAAAAGATTGAATGCGATCTTAAAATGCGAGAAGCTAAGCTACCTCTATTCAACCAGCAATGTCTTGTTTACAAATTTGAATCTGACCTGTGCGATGCAGGTTATGTTGGTTACACATCTCGCCACTTACACCAGCGAATTGAGGAACACAAAAGGGCAAGTTTATCCATCGGCCAGCACTTTCGTGTTAAACATTCTTAAGTTCTAAAAAGTGAGGGAAGGGAGCTACAATGCATAAGGGCGCGCAACGACCGAGCGAGCATAACCAACCAGGAAAAAGACTTTTTTAGAAAGTAATCTAAATGAATAGAGCCGTAAGGAAGGAAACTGACCGTGATTGTAAGTGCTCTAGATACTATGAAATTCTCCTGTCATTAGCGAGATTAAACTCTAAAATATATCTTGAAGGATCACTATAACCCATTGTGACTCATTAGCACATCCTCTCTTGAACATACCTACCTTTACATGATCCTCTTAACTGGCGCCAAAATTGGACAAGGACTAACGGAAAGAGAGTTGGTAAAAAAGCGCTACAAACTTGCCAATAACTAGCGGAAAGAGTTTCAAGACAACAGGCAGATACAGACAAACTGATTGCAAATGTTGGTGGGTTAAAGACATATGTTGCAGTCATTTTTTTTTTTCAATTAATTTTTATTTTCCTTTGTTCCAAACTCATTAACATGTTATGTATGAATAATGATAAAAACTTAACAATAACATTGCGAAGTTATCATTTTTAAAAGAAGGCTTCTTTTGTAAACAACGCTTGATGTAACCCGATCAACCAGCCAACCAGAAGCGTATTGGTTCTTGAAACAAAAGATTATAAATATTTTTTAGTCTCTACAAATTTGAATTATCAATGTTTGTAGACGGAGTGATACCTCCTATGAGCTCATGCAGTGTCGATATTAAAGTATTTGCTTGCATGAGGAATAATACAAAACCATGCAGTTGATCGATTATGTTAAACAAGTACGTTTCCGTATTGGCTAGCTGACTGCTATGCTGCCTATATTCTCGACTCAAAGTTTTACATTTAGTGATAACAACACCCATATGCTGTTTTTGTTCCCGAATACTTGTGTTTCATACCACCATGCGTTAATATTTAGTCCTGACTATACTCATGTATATTTATACGACTCACAGTAAACTGAGTTAATTGCAGAATCCATCATTGGCAACGACCCAACAGATACAAATTTTATAGCACTGCTTATAATTAGAATGCATTTTACTGTGAATAGCCTAAAAAGTGTTTGCAATGCATGCAGGTCTGGCAAGCTCAGAACATATCACTCTTGTCTTTTATTCTATATGATTAAACAACTCACAAGTACAACGTCTTATCAACTGAAGATGTGACTTGGCATTGTCGTACTATTCAACTGGAGAAGTACTTTTCAAATAAAATAGGCAAATGACTAGCCCCAGTCGCCTCTCCGTCTTAAACCTGCTCCAGGCGTTCAGATGGTGGGGAGCGGGCGAAAAATTAGTTAGGCCCGAGTGAAGGTCCAGGGGAGAGCGAGAGGTCGATGGGTTTTCGTTTTCCCATAACCCATCGCGCTTCCTCCAACTGCTTGCGATCCGATTAGAGAAAATTGGGACGAGTCGGACTATAGAATACAATATAATACAATAGTGATAAAACTGTTTTCATGGATTCTGTTTGCGGGACAATAGTCCCGGCCTAGCTAATCGAACCCAATCAAACTCCAATCGTTCGATTGACTTCGATAGGGTTCGGTAATCGAAAACGGTCGTTGGGTGCCCCTGACATATGCAGTTCAACATTAAATGGCTTTCTTTTCCTCTGTTTAAGCCTTAAGCTTTTTATTGCTGCCAAATAACCTTATATTACTTAGCTTCTTTGGTTTTCTCTTTTCTCAGAAATGCCTGGACCTAGTCTGAAATGACACACGTCTCCACCCCACTCTCCCCTCCCCCCTTGACCTGGATAGCTATATTTGATAGTTTATTTTGTCCTTGAATGTCATGATTTCCTGATTTGTTTTGTCGCCTGCCAGTGTCGGCGAGATTGCAGAATACGCGGCAGCGCATCAGCAGCGATTGGAAGACGCTGGAAAACCAGCCGGCAAATTTACACACACATTCTGGCCTTGAATGAATTCTCTCAAAGCATTTTTTTTTCTTCAGGGAGAAGGCTTTCAAGTTCGAACTGCTCTTTCATTGTTTACTGTAAACGCTCTTCGGCTTCGCCAACTTCCTTCTGTTGACATGTCTATGCCCAACCGTCACGCACAATTACGAATTGGACCAATCGTGAGGCGCGTAAGAAACACCGGTATCAGAAACGCCTATCAGAAAAGCTCACATATTTCCTTTCAACTCTGCTGGATATCAGAACGAGCTCTTATGCACTAAATCACATACAGACGATAACAATGGTTTATGCGATACGTGGGCCGGCTGGAACGTTAACGCAGGCTACCATATATTACTTCGTTTGGAAGGGGAGTTGCTTTGTAATGTTTTAATTAGCATGCAATTTTTTGATTGTGATTGAAAAACAGTGCAGTACTGCTACCAGAAGGAATGTACAAGTAACTTTGTGGATGTTGCAATTTAAACAAGTTCCTTGATCATAAAAATACTGCATGAGAACATGTAAAGTTGCAACTTTCTTATAATTGAAAAAAACCATGTAAGACCTGATTCTAGCCTGTGTAGAATAAAATACAATCTTTAATGATACTCCCTAATGAGGGCTTTTCAGTGACAGTAAAAATTAATTTTCAAGATAATACGTTAAAACTAAGCAAATTTCGTGCTTGAAGAAAAAAAATGTTATAATATGCTTTTTTTAAAATCTTAACCAGCCGGTAAATTCATGGCTAAGGAGCAATATACAAGCACTTAGACGGAACAGATCTCTTGATGTCCCGGCTTCACACACACACAAACACCCTTGACGAGTAATACCGTGCCGCTGAGCATAACGCATCACAGCCCCCAACAATTTTTATATGCGTGAAAAGGGGTGTTACTTTTGACCGTTTAATCCCGTAACCATAGGTAGCAACTGAATGTACCCAAAGTTTGCCAAAATGTGCCCGAAAAATAACTAAACAACTGCTGGAAAGAAGCGTCTCTGGCATATGGCCTTTCTTATAGTACCCCCCCCCCCCCTTCTTCCCCCAACTCAGGACCGTCAGGGTTATGTTTCACGTTTGGAAGGAAATGTATAGCAGAGGGGGCACTGCTACTTAAGGGACAGAATAAATAGTTCCTTTTTTTTCTTTAGCATTACAAAGCAAAGTTAATTTCAAAATGAAGGTCGATCAAATACAAGATCGCATTGTAAGTTGATGATGAGCTTCCTGTTTAGCCGGTACTACAGTAGCGCTACCAGCAACCTCCAGTACTCTTGAGGTGGTGGACGTAATAGGAACCACAGTTCCTTACTTTGATGTTGGTGGAAGGAGAACAACAGTTTGACTGGTGGAAACACGCTTTCCTTGTAACCTGACCATATGCCACACTAAGCTGCCCGCCCTTCAGCCAGCCAGGTGCGTTTGTGTTACACTTGTATTTCAGTAGGTCGACATGAAGTCGGCATTCTTGTCCCTTCTGCACCCTCGAACCTGTACCATGCGGTGTCTATTGTTTTGTCGTATTGCGCTGAAACTTTTCCGTATGTGACTTAATTTACACATTCTGAACAAGAGAGAGAAAGTGATAAAAAAAAATTATTCACAAAGGCATTAGGTGACTATTATGGAAAGAACCCTTAAAGCATCTTTCAGCCACTGCATGATGTGAGCAACAGGTTCATTTACCAGGGCACTGAAAATGGTCAACAATGCATGTGCAAAGTGTTATTTAGGGGCTAACTGTAAACCAGGCAGAGGGCAGCGTGACCGCGTTGTCATAGAGTTGGACTTGTAATGGCGGTTCCCCTGAGTTTAAGTACCACCCTAACCTCTGGCTGGATTTCTTCACAGTAGTCCTCAGGTCAAATCTTCGACCACGTTTGTAACACCCCAAATATTATCATGGAAGGAGAAAACGTTGTGAAAAAATGTTATTTTTATCTGCTTGACAATATTTAGCGATTATCAACATTGGGAGGGACCAAAGGATACAAGCAATTTTGGTTGTTGCAATTACAGCAAAATTATAGAAGGACTACTTTTGTAGAGAAGACTGGAGGCCAACTATTAGCGGTGGGTGTCAAGTATCTCATGGGGGATACATTAAAAGTATCCGGGTGAGCAAACAAAGATTATGCAGCGCATAACAAGACGAGAACGGTAACCGATTTGTCCCAAATTTTTTTTTTAATTTGGAACACTTAACTTAAAGACAAACGTGCGTGCGTTATATCAAACAGTGCAGGGCCGGATTCCTCAGAGTTATGAAGCAATCAAGCTAAAAATTGCACGGCGCCAAACATCAAACTTAATAATGGGGCAGAATAAATACCAATGGAGAAATAGGATTGGAAGGATTGAAATATTATTGCATAGGGCGGTTTGGGAAACTGCTTTGAATAAAAATATGGTGGGGCTGGCAGTATTGCATGAGAATGTATGATATACATTTATCTGCAATTATTGCAAAATCAACAAATCGATTATTAAACCGAATCGCTTTTAAGAAGACAAATTCTAAAAAATATATCTTTACAACTGATTGCCAGGTACACAAATTAGTACTAACTACACTACTAGTAATACAACTAGTGTACTTACTAGTATACAATCTTAACTGTTGAAAGGAAATCGTTTTGCACTCTGTTCCGGTAGTCCAAGAGTTCAAGGAAGCGGTTCCCAGTTGAGCCCCTACAGGAGCAGCTTGTATTGCCAGACAGTTAAGCTCTGCAGTACCATTGGAACCATCGCTGAATTCAAACACGCAAGCCTTAAATCCATATTGGTTTTCTAATTCCAGCCAGAAAGCGGAGCCATCGCCACCTTCTGGTTTCTTAACTCAGTGACCGAATAAATTCAGAACCTCAATTTCCTGCACGCTGCGAAAAGTTTCTGAGTATAGAACTTGTTTGCAAGCAAACAGGTTGCCACTGGATGTGCTGACATTGAGTTTCCCAACCTTGTAGCTGCCTACGAAAAAGAAAAAAAAAAGACTTTGGGTTTCATACTGAGAAAAAGATTGTTATTTCCTGTTTTTTTCACCAGGCAAACGTTTGCAACTGTGAACTGCTATCACATGTAGTGCATTAAGTGACTTTGAAGTACTTAAGCCAATAAAAACTGAGGCAAATTGGATAAAAAAGTGGATAATTCAGGTCATGTACCTGTACTTCCTTCTATTAGCAACAGAAATGCAAACAGTAAAAGAGACTTAAGGAGATGTTGAGTGGTAAGAATTTTGCCCCAACTAAAGACAAGGAATTTATATTCAGGGTGAAAAAGAGGGTTTGATGAGTCAATTGACAAACGTCCTTTGTCAGTTGTTTCACTACCTGATTAGCTAGCATATCTCACGTCATTTTCTATACCAATTACACAATGCCACAATGACTAAACAGTTCAGTGAAAGGGTTACTCATTTAGTAACGACTAAAAAGAAGCCAACCTGGAAACCGAGGAGGTTCGTGGAAAACTGAAACCATGATTTTGCCTGCTCAAAAAGTGGCAGACTTGGTTAAGCTAATTCATAAGCAGTTAACCAAAAGAAGAATTACAAGTTACAATTCCCATAATTCGTGTAGCTTTCTTTTTCTTTTAAACTTGGATCTGTAAGTCACTATCCGTGAGAAATCAACATCCTGCAAGCAACACGAAATAGCTGAGTCCAGCGATGGCAAAGCTAACTGGAAACTTATTACATTCACAGACAAAAGAACTACATGTACAGGAGCACCCGACGGGAAATTTTGAGAAAAAGACCTAAAAAGCATTTATGCATTTTGGGAGATTGCTGGGAAAAATTCATTTGTTCCTCATTCCCGGCAAAGACTGATGGAAGAGTTCCCAGCCAGCAAAGTGCACCTACAACCGGCAGCCTGACTTATTGTGAAGTTTCCCAGCAGACCCATGTCCAGATATTACTGCCCAGTTTGGTTGTGAGGTCTTAGGGTAAAATTCAGCCCTTCATTGAGGGGGGGGGGGAGGAGTTATGTTGATCCAGGCACCTCAGACAAAACTAGTACTAAACCTTTTATTAAAAGGTTATTTAGCCATAATTAGAACCAAAAACCACATGAAATCAATATCCAGGAAACATACCGACTACAAGACCCGCCAATATAAGGCAAGGAGCAAAAACAGCGCATTTGTTTAACAGCAAAACTCCTCCACCCTTCAAAGCTTAGCCTACCCGGTAGGGAGAAAAGAAAATGAATAAGCAGGAGCATATTAAATGAGATGAACTAAGTCGTACAGGCTTCCGTGCCACCAACCCCCTTTTCACGACTATCACAAACATGACAAAAGTAAACAGTGCAAAAATTCTTGGTTCCTTTTCGTTTTTGTTATATAGGTGCTACTAACTATGTAAACCCCTCTTGAATACATTAGTTAGAATTGCCTTTACTTCTAAAAGATTGAAACAGAACTTTTTGCTTCTTTGTCTGCTTCCTTTCTGATCTAGATGATAGACTGTGTGGTGGCAACACGTTTGTTAAGTTAATTAAACCAATCATCATACCCATTTATGCATTAAAATAGGATGACCCACGTACCCCCCCTCAGCTCCGACCCACCCCCACCCATACTTTTTGACCAGTGCCCTGAAATAACGGAGAACACTACCCTAGCCTAGATGTTTTATGTGAAGGAAGGGATACTTATTAAATAATATAGGCTTCAAAAATATTTATCCCTGAAAACATACAGGTCTTTACCCTTACTATTTATTATATTTCCATCAATATTAAAGTTCAATTTTTGATTCACGATCCTTTTTTTCTGATTGAGAAAAGCATGTACATAGTTAGTTTTAGCAAGAGTGAATAAATTATTCTCTCTTGGTTTAGTTATGTTTAGCGATACTGAACCTTTCTGCCTTGAAACATAAAGAATAATTTACTTAATTCCTCATTAGTTATTTCGATTAACTACTTTTTCTTTCTTAAATATGTTGGTGTCATATGCAACAAGAGTGAATGATAGTTTACTAGATACAGAATCAATATCATTTATATTAACAGAAAGGGGCCTGAAGCAGAGTCTTGAGGAACTGAACATGCAATGTCGAACATCTCAGAATTTGTTTCATTGCAGTAAACATATTTTTGTCTGTTGGTGAGGATTTTTATTTTTTTACCACAACAAAGGCATCCCCCTAATGCTTTTGATAATTTTCATGTTTGTTAAATCCAAGAAAGTACCTCTGATGTATTCCCCTTTGTCCATTGCTTCATGGATTTTCTCAACAAAATATAACATATAGCAATTGAAGTGGAGTGCCCATACCTGAATCCGTATTGATTGAAAATGTGTATGTAATATTTATTCAGGCAATCTATTTATCTTTTATACACTGTTTTTTCTCTTATCTTAAATAATGATGGAAGAATAGACAGTTACATATAAGTACAATAAGAGTGACGATCACCAGATTTATAAAGTAAAGCAACTTTCCTGATAAAAAACCTGTCTGAAGTGATAAGCTAATCATTTCACTTAAAGGAACTAAAATATTTAAAATACTTTCTTTTTATGACATTTTTGCTGATTCTACCAAAGCTGAAACGTTTCTTATTTTTGTATAGCATATTGATAGTCTCTATTTCTCAGGGTGTACAGAGCATAAAAAATAACCCATTTTAGTGGCTGTCCTTTAAGGATACCTCATAGCTAACATCATCTACTGGAAGTTTATTAGAAAGATTTGATGTACCAAACTTATTTTGCAATCGTGTTAAAATCACAATCTTTTGAATTACTATACTGCTTTTAAATCTTGTGTTGATCGAATAATTTACTATCCTCTGTGTGTGTGCGTTTCTTTTTTTCGTTGAGAAGGCAATTTAAGAGTCTCCAAGTTTCATTTATATATGTTTATTCGAAATTTAGTACTTGCCACAAATATACCTTTTAATTTCTAACTGGTTATTAGAAAACAAACTGGCGCCTGCTACGCAGGTTAGCTGGTTATCGAAAATATTCCTTAGTTTGTAGTAAAACTAATAATTACACACTGAACGAAATATTAACCCAATCAAAACTGACTTGCTATGAGGCTTAAGTTTGAAAGGTATCATTAAAGATACCACTACAAGTTGTAAAAACAGGGTTAGCCTATACTATAGAGACCCGCGCAAAAATTTAACCAATTTCGAGATCCAAAATTCTCAGCGGCCAAAAATTAAACTCGCCAAGAATCTCACCTAGATCTTGAAAAAAGTTTGCACGGGGAAGCCCAAAAATTGAAATATCAACAGTTGGAAATATCGTGTCTACCTGACTCGAAATTTGATACCGTTTGTCCCTTTTTTCTGTCGGGATGCTTGTTTATATAATCCATCGGGTAGAGTTAAGTTTACGAAGGATTAAGTTTAAGCCAACGTGCCCGAACTGTTTCAAGCCGAGAGTTGTCTGTCCCCGACTGTGATTATTTTCTCCTTTTTTTTTTCTTAACCCTTCTTGCTCGCCTTGGTAAATGATGACTGTTTTTGTAAAATTTAATCTGATGCTGCATCAATGATTTTGTGTGCACTCTGTTTTGAATAGCATTGAATTAGCTTTTCAACACAACAAATATGTCACGATTCGATACGTTTCAGTTACGCCTCGATTCCTTTTTGATACCTTGAATCTTCTGGCAATACCGTTTTCATAAATGTACGGCATTATTTAACTTAGTAAGCAGTAACTTGTGGTCGAATAAAATTTTCGTTTAAACTGCAAATTCATCACTAATCTGAAAAACAACAGATGGATGAAATTATGATTTTGAAATTCGCCATGCAATATATTCACGGTACGGTTCAGCTAACATGTTTTGATGTGACATGCAAAATCTCTCTGACAGTAAGCGTTGTTAACATTAGCTATGATTGGCTGTTGATAAGGATTGCGTCCTGGATATTATCCAGTGACAGTTGATTCTAACAATAAGTATTGTCAAACAACCAATCAGAGCACTTTGTCAAAACTCTGGAAAAGCAAAATAACATGCTGAGACAATTTAGCGACTCCACTTCACTTTAAAAGCAGAAAAAAGATGGCACGTAAACACGAAGGCTAAGCGAGAAATAAGAAATTAAAAGGGCTGAAAGCTACACAAGTATATAAAAAAATAATGATCATCAATAAATTCCGTTATGTCTTTTAAAAACAGAATGTAAACGTCGGTGTAAACGTTACGACAGGCAGCTACATCAATCAGAGTTACGAAGCACAGGAAATCTGTAGAAGCCCGTAGAAAGCTCCACTACGGATCATGAAACATGTCATGGCTAGAAGTGATAAATAGTAGCCAAAATTAATATAAAAAACTTCTTACAAGTAGTTGTTCGGTGAAAAGCTAGCAAAGTAGAACGGGTATTGTTGGGTAATCTTGGCAGGTATCATACATATTTTGTAAATGAATAATACGGTAAGAGTTTTATTTTTCATGACTATGTGGACTTTTTTATATATATATTGCCAAGTACGAACGGTTTTCCCGTCGCCTTAACGAGTCTTCGAAAACTATGATTGATTGGCAGCATCTTTCCTTCTCTGTCGAGCAACACGATGATTCTTCGCATGAAAATATCGTGGTCAAATTGAATACTTCTGGTCATGTGACAGGTCACGTGATCAATTGGTGAATTCGCCGCCAAAGTTTCTTTGTAAATATTGGCGTTTCTGAAGATGACCACCGGCGTAAGTATAGTTATACGTTTGAAATGAATGAATAATATAATAATAATATTTTTAACAAAACTTGCTGACATATGTTACTTTAAGCTTCATCGTTTAGATTTCCTTTATGGTATCTGTTGAAGAACTGATCACCAACTGAGCGCATGCGCCTTTATCAAACCTACCATATAAGGTGCAAAAAAAAAATCAGGTCCCAAGATAAAGGAAAAGTTTTACGGTTTTTTTCTTAGAAAGTTCTTACATTTATGTAATCTAGAAAAACTTATATCCTCGTAATCAGGTGCCTAATATTGACAAAATTAACGAACGAAGAATGACCTTGTCCCATTTTGCAGAAGCGAGTCACGAAGAACGGCGACCTGAGCTCCAGGGAGAGCAGCGAAGAAGTAGACCAGTGCGTTCATCGAGTGGCCTATATAAAGCCCGAGAGTGCATGAATACCGAAATAATGCGAAGTTCTTTTTGAAATACTCGTTTAAGCTTTTTTTCCTCACATGTATCTTTGAATTCATGATAAATACAGCCCCACAAGGTTAAAACAGTGTAGATGGGAGAGAAAAATGCGTCAAGGCTATTAATTTTCATCTGCTTGCTGTGCAGTGGTCGCATGGCCTAGCGGTATGAGGCCTCAATTTTTGCGCTGGAGGAAGTTTGGGGCGCAGGTTCAAATCCCGGCGGGGCTGCTACCAGGTTTTTAATTTTCGTTGTTTTTTTTTCTTTAAATCGTATTTTTACCCTTCTGTTTGTTTCTCACTGGTGACCCTTTTTAGCCTTGCGAGATTTTTGCGCATTTCTAGTTTAAGAGAGCATGGTGGTGGATTTAGCTTCGGTGGTGATCCTGAATTAAGCGTTTCTCCACCGTCCAACAATCATCATCGGCTCTATACCAAATCTTTTCACTTCCTGTATTTATTTCCAACGGTCCTAGATCCTTGGAGCTCTCTTCTCTTTTAAACGGTTTACCTTTTTTAACGCTGTGTTTATCTTTTGTTGTGGCTTTGTCCCCCTGTTTTACTGGCCGAGAACAGGGACTAGTTGTTTGCTCGCGCCCAACTAAAGATTGTGCTTTTGCGATAGGAAGGGTCTCATGCATGGTTTGGTTAAAAACCTCCCTTACTGTTTTAAAAACGGTGGGCTATCTCTAACCCTTCGCAGCGCATGGAAAATTTTGCGCAAACGAGCTCTTATGCAACATTGCAATTCATTATGTAACTTGCACAACTTAAAAATAAGTTTTGGTCTAAGTATTAGCAGTATTACACTTCGCAGTCATGTCTCAATGATGTTTTTATGGTTACTGTGGTCTGATCTTGATAGTAAAAAGTTGACGAGAGCTACTGCACTGTTTGCTATTTTTCACGATCAGTTATTGGTTCCCGTTCTTTTTTTGGCCAAAATTTAGTCCAAATTTGCAGATTGAAAACTTGCCTAACTTGTCGCTTTAAGCTATGTTTAAACATATCTCAAAAAACATAAAGGCAAACAGGTTTGACGTTTACGGGGTTTACCCAAGTTACATTGCGCGCAGTATACCCAAAAACGATGCTCAAAAGGTCAGGCAAAATTAAAATCAAAATGGACCGTCGTTTCTTTCGCCATTTGGAAGACGCAGGACATATTCCCAGAGGGTTTTCTCGGGCAGAGTGGGAAGATCTTGCCTATCGGTAAGAGACAAGAACTACATTATTTTCCCCTGTGGATCGCAAATTCTTACACGTGTTGCTGAATGTTGACTTGCAGTTCTCTGATATGGATGCAATCTTATCTGTCCAATCGTGCACAAGGGTCAATCACATTTGGCCCCTGTCGTACCTGAACTAAACATTCCCGCTTTTAAGATATTGTTATAAGACTGAGCTTTGATCGCGCGTCAAAGTTTCGATGTTGATGACTCGCAACTCTGTTGCGTTTTCAGGCAACAATACTTTTCCAGGGAATAACTATGTCTAATAATTATTATTTGTGATCATTGGTTACTGGTTCATGAGATAAATTGAGTACACAAAAACAAATCTGAATTACAACACCATCCAAACCTTTTTCCGAATCTACATCAGCTGTTCAGCCACGATAACCACACAAGACCAAACCAACACAGACAACAAACTTTAATTAGGACTTCAACTAAAGAATATTGGAAAAACTATACTAACCTATCTGCAAAATATGCAACTGTCAACTGCTTCAAGAGCATCAACTACACAAGCACAGCAAGACTAAGCCACCGGCCATACCACCTACGCCTCCTAGATCAAATTGCATTAATATCATAGATAACAGAACCTTTTTTTTAAATTAATTTACTAGCATCTTTGATTTACATAACTTACATATAAAGCATATAGACACATGATTACATTGCTACTATACAGTTATAATACAGAGTAGCCAAAGTAACTCAACAGAAACTTTTCCAGACCACCTTAACCTCACTAAACCACATCAGATTTTAACTAAAGCAACTAAAGCATCTCCAACTGCACCTAATCTTGGAAACTTTTCTAAAAATACACCAAATTTCACCTTCCAACCACTGCGCCTGCACTAACAGAGACTTTTTGACCCCAGCGTAACAACTAAGCCATGCGCATTACCCACACCAAACTGCAAGAGCTACTACGAATAATCCAAACTGCAACAGTTAAACCGATCTTGCAAAACTACGATCACTGCACTGAAAGAAGCAAAGATTCAGTTGAAACGACAATGACAAAAGCAACAGCCACCAACTATGCGAGAAACTAAACCAGCTTCTCAAAGTACCAGGTCAAAAACCTTCAGCAGACAGTACCAACACTACTGCACTAGTTTCTCTTGGCTGTATATTAAACTGAAACATTGATATTTCAACACCATCAGATTAAACTACACTGCCAACTACATATCCAGGAATATTAGGTACCAACACCAATAAGCTATACTTTTCATAAATTACAAAAAAATACCATCCACACAGTAAACAGTTGGCATCAGAAAAGAACTACAGAAACGTCTTCATCTGCATCGACTCAACCGTTTGAACTACACACAACCTGTACCAACTATTCTAAATACACCAGAACTATAACAAGTACCGTCATATATGTACACCAACCACACACTTGAAAGAGCGCCTGCGCATAACACCAAGAAACAAAGGAACAAGCGGTGTTATGGCCCTCAATGAACTACAACTAGTTCTTAAACAACAGCTTGTTAATATAAATACATTTATCATTCATTCAAAATATTTCCCCAATTCTGATTGGCTAAAAGCACACGCATAATTCACCATAACCAGTTACTGAAGACCAAATTTGGAAGAATTTTGTGTTTAGCGATGAAATGACGTTAAGAATGGGTTAAGGCACCGTGGGAACGACCTTGAGTTGTTTTGGTTGTGAAAATAAAAATGGCTGACACTTCACTCGTTTCGAATTCAAGAGTAAGAACTACAGCTGGAACTAGGCGAAATACCAGCAAAAAACATAGCAAACACTGCAAGAAGACAACTCGGAGGGCGACATCTGCTATTTGGAGAATATCTGAAATCTATTTTATTTTTCCAAGGCAATTAAATTAGCTCTCCAAGAAAACTGCTTTTTTGCAGTATAAATTCAGTGAGAAAATTGCCTGTTTAAACAATTCCTACTGTCCCTTAAAGATATTGATCTAGTCTCACTGTAGCCTTTTAGCTTTTCCTCGTACATAGGAACTCACTTCCCAACTACGAGATTGATTTACAGTTAATTATAATTTAATCAAAACCTTGACGCCTTTCTGTGCCCCCCTTTCTTTAAGGAATGCCCAATACAACGACGATAATTACCCCGACAACATAAGAACCCAGTTTGTAGTTGGATCCACCAGGGATACCATTTGGGACAAGGTTCTAGACACGTGGTATTCCCCAGACTTTAGAGAATATCAAGGTGATGGCAGGAGAAGGGTGTACAAAGATTTCGCAGACCCAGTTGGTGAATTGTTCTATTACGACAAAGAAGGAAATCTCTTGTCCACACTGATATATACACTTACGTTGGTGTACGACCGCGACTGGCATGGGAATGTTGTGTTTATTACAGCATATCCGAAGTTCTGAAGGATTAGAGGTACGTTCTTGCAGTTACATAAAGGATCATAATAATGTGGAAGGTACTCAGGTACTGACGATGACGTTGCATGTGCTATATTTTTTTGTTTATGTTTGCAGAAGCAGTAGCCTTCCTCTTGCTTTCATGTTTTGCTTGCGTTGGGAGAATTTTTGGCTGTTTTCATGACTTTCAGTATCACTTATGTTATTATTATTATTATCGCTCTTGTTATAGGATATAAACCTTACCTCAACGCCAAAGGACATACACTTTAACTGTCAGAGGTTTTCACGGGCTTCCTCTATGCTCAGATTTTTAGTCAGCTGACTGAAGAGACAAAAACATGGACATTATGATGTATATTTTATCTTTTATGTTTTATCTTATGTCATATAGTAAAGGGTTTTTACCAGTTGCTATCCTTAACTGATACCTAACAATACTTAATACAATGTAACGGCAGTTTCCAGGGGACGCTTCTCGAATGACATTTACTGTGAATGGTGAAATAAAAAAAAACACATAAATGCCATTAAAGTTCTTACTGAAATAATCAATATTCTAAACTTGGAGAACACTTATCAACTGCTCAATTAACTCTTAGGCTAGACATCAGTTATTTGCTACCCTACGAGCAGTAGTTTTTCCAGGCCCATTCTCGTCCCAGAGCCACTCGGCTTAATTTGTAAAGAACTAGTAGCTGCACCTCGTTTCAAGACCACGTGACCAAGAAACGACCGTCTCTGGGACAAGAATGTTCCAGGCCGGACTCCTCGCTACAAAGGGAGAGAAACCATCGGCCATGCGCGTCCACGTAACGTCTACGTCAAAACGACAAATGTCATCACTACCTATAGATGGTTTTCACAGTGGCGTCATCAAATTGTAAAGTCAAATAGCGAGGTTGTACTAATTTTTATTTACACTAGGTTGAAGATAAACAAAAAATAAATCTTTGTAAAATTTTCCGACCCGTAGTATGTTTCATTTCGAAAAGCAATTTGAACTCCCGCGTTTTCCCAGTGCGTGACACCAAAATAGGAATGCTGTCTCGTTGAAAATAAGTCTCTCCTCTTGATTTTCAGCAGTATAACCATTTCAAATATTAGAAGATATGTTTATGCGCACTTATGCCAGTCAGTCTTGAGTGAAAGAAAGAGCTTTTATTGAAAAAGTGAACTCCAGATGTTTTTGTTGATTTTCGGTGGCCATATTGGTGTACCAAAACAGTACACCAATATGACGTCTCCATACAAATCTCTTTAGACTGCGAGCAGTCTCTCTTCTTTGCAAAGTTACTGCACGCGAAACCCAAGCACGCGAGCCGCAATAAACGAGGGCGTAAGCCCGAGAAGGAAAAATAAGAGACTGCTGACCCTTTTGTTTTGTCGGGGGACAACAAAGCTGTCAAGGTAATTTGTTTAACCAATTATACCCGAGTAAGTTGAAACGATTTATAAATAGAACATTAACAACTGAAAAATTACACTTTCTTCAAATCCAGTAAGATTGCCATGAATGCCTTTCCCTTGAGGAAATTTATCGCAATTTTTTTCAGTAGAATGTATATCCTTAAAAGTTTTAGTTTACAAGCGATTACCACTTGGTTTGCTATTGTTTGTAGTTAGTTGTGACGCGTGACTATTTTTATGGCTCACCACAGACCAGTCAATGATTTGTCAACTGTTGTGAAATTGGGCTGACGGAGGGTTTGTTTACTACAAAAGGGTCTGCAGTCCGTCTTTTTTCGTCTCGTCCCAATCCCTTAATGTAACATAACGTCGTGGTTTGCAATTGCGCTGGCTGCAACTTTTTAGTCGCTCATTAGCAATCATATTTTGCTAAAGCTCCTGGTACTCAGAGTACCATTTTAGTTCCACTGGTATTTTCTTTAATTTGTGCTGGTTTGACGTTATTAATAAATTGTAGTGTTAACAAGCACCTTAACTAAGCCCCAATATGCACTTACAGACTCAAGCTGATATTTATACATTTCCTTACAGAATTAGCTAAGAAAATTGGTTAAAATCCGACGATTTCTCCTTTTTGATCATTTCTTAATTCTCATAACCTTTTGTCTTGGTTGGAGAAAATCGATTTTGGTTACTCTTGTGGCTTGAAAGGTCATGTAATGTATGTGACATATTACCGCCAGTTTTACAGTTCTGAAGTGAATACACCACAATTAAAAGCTAAGTTTAATGTCCTTTTGAAACTCGCAGTTAACTTTTCGAATTGGGATAAACTTGGACCTACATATACAAGGACGAAGTTTCGGCTGAGTAGTTTTTGTGATGTGCTCTGCCAATCCTAATCTCAGTGAAATATTTCCAAAAACGTAACACTAATTTCGAGGAAAAAAAATGAAAACTCCAGCCTTCTTTTGAAGGGCAAACATAGCCGAACATGGCTGGAATCATTATGTCTGTGAGCTTCTAAAAAGCCTGGTAACGAACAGGGGTGGTTACAAAGGCCTTTAGAAACAAAATGGCTGTGTCACTGCGAAGATACGCTTTCCTTCTCCGTTTTTTTTCTATGTCACACATGGAGACGGCCAAAGCTGTCAAAAATTACGCAATAACATTTCGCAAAGCGAAGCATTTATTAATTCCTTCAGGCCTTAGTTCTTTCTTGTTGAAAGGATAAGATTGTGTTTATGTGTTCAAACGACGATGGAATTGAATCGCAAATGAGTTCGTCCAGGCTGTGCGTCATTTATAGAAAATGAGGAAGCAATTACTGCATTGTACCCCGGCATTGTTCTCGTCTTTCAAGTTAAAAACCGTAACGGCTAAGCGTTCAGGAGTCGGATAAAGTTCTGAGGCACATATGAGGTAAATCAACCCTTAATGAGATGGAAATGCAACTTTTTCCACTTTCAAGAAGAACAAAGAGGTATGGATCATTTCAATAATTTTCTTGGTCTATGTGCTATGATATACCAGACCCCTTCTTACTGTGTTATGTATAGTTTCCCCTCATTGCTACAAGACAAAACGACTGGGACCTCTCCAAATCCTCTCAGCCGTCCACGTACTCCAACTTTGCTTTTCACACGACGTCACTAAAATTCAAACTGAAAAACTATCGATCCTACCGAATTTTGATTTTCACGATGCAGTAGAGCAGCTGAAAACTAATTTTCATACAAATTTTCGCTTCAACAGGGTTCTTGGTGTTGTGATAGAGTACGCTTGAATTTCTACGCTTGACGCGGCATTTACGTGACGGCCAAGAGAGCTGTCATGTAGGTTTAAAAAATGACTTATTTCAGGAAATTTTGCTATCTAAACAGTTCATGTATTAGAAAAAGTATCACTTTAATGTTTATGAGTTTCTCAAAGAATAAATTCACGCTTTTGTGGCAAAACTCGGTAACAGATGTTTCTGTTGGTTTCCGTCCGCCATGTTAGAGCTCATCCAACTGAGCACCAGCATGTCGTCTCCATACAAATCTCTATAAATTTGGGCAAAATATTTCTTCGGATATCTCGTATACGAAAGATTCCGCTGACCTGAATCTTGGCGAGGGGGTTTGTATATGTACCTCCTTTCATTTCCAGATTCTGGACTTTACCTATTGAACGGTTTTGAATTTTATTTTGATCTATGTTGAATGGCGTGACACTGAAAACCAGCAATAAATCGATGGCTTAAAAAGAGTTCAAACAAAAGCATCTATTTCTTTTAAGCAAAATAACAAAAAACTATAAAAAGGCAAATGCAATGTCGATACAAGTGAAGAGAAGGGAATGCTGAAAATTTATGACTTTTATTAAAATACTAGCGGAGTATTTTTTTCAATAATCTTTTCTCGCGTGTTCATTGGTTCAAAGACAAGCAATGAATTTCAATTGACTAAACAGACGGATGAATCGGTTCAGTGCCTTACTTACATAAATTCAAAATGGAGCCGTTTTGTGGCAATAAAAAACACCTTGTAAGTTAGCCCAAGGTTGCGAAAAATTCCCCCAAAGATGATTTTGGAGTTATTACTTAAGCAACCGAAAGAAGCAATTTACGGTTGTACTATGAAAAGTCACGGTCTTAGAACCTTAAAGCACGAGACAGTCAAACCTGTATAAACGGCCTTGTATGAGCGGTCACCCTGTATATCACGGTCACCATACAACTTCCTAAAATTTTACAGTTGCCTTTATTTTTCCGCAAAGGTGACCTGTATATAGCGGCCACCCTGTATATAATGGTCACCTTGTCATTTCCCATGGGTAACTGTTCTGACTGTATACTCAGCGAATAGAGCCAGAAATAACTCTATCACCTTCAAATTACCGGCCATACTTGATTCTTTTACCAAATAAACGCATTTATCCCTTAAGTTTTTTTCTTCTCGTAGGTTAAAGAATCTCCGTTTTCGAAAGAACAATTCTTAAAATGATAAAACTATTTTAACTTTTTTTTGTCGGAAGAGTGAGGATTAAAATCCAGAAAAAAAATTTCAATTCGACTATTGGATCGTAGACTTGTTTAATGGCCGCGACGAAATCTCTGGGAGAGCCCGGGAAGGTCGGAACACAGTAGACGACAGCTAGGTCGCTGCAACGCTTTGCCGCGACAAATCACTTCCAATTTTTGTGTACCGTTCGTGCGACAAGTTGCTGTTACTAGTCTTTTAGGTGCGACACGTTGTAGCGAACAATGGCATCGTGTGTACAGGATAGTTTTAGTGGAAATATTTGTCTCTGCGACAGGATTTTGTCGCCGTAAATGAAGTCAGTTTAAATTTGCGCGAGTTAATTGTGTCACTTGTGGCGGTGATAGAATCCTGTCACGAATACAAGGATTTGACTGTACTAAGATTACCTAGTACAGTCGCAAAGCAATTTGTTGCTGCGTCGTGTTGCTGCATCATGTTGCCGAGTTTCACAAATTTAACATGGTGAGCGCTGTCCTCTTTTAATGATTTATAGCTACCTAGAGATATATCTCAATGTTGATGTTCTGAAGATTAAAATAATTTATGTCTTCTATAGCGTAAGTTCATCAAAGGATATGTGAACCCTTTTTGCCTTATGCGTTTGAAGGTTTACATCAACACTTTTGGCCGCTCCCCGGTTACCTGCTTTCTTCTAAAATATTACGTTCATTAAATAGTAAGGCGCACGTTTTTTAAATTGTAAAGAAGGAGATCAATAAACCTTACTCATTCTTCAGTGCAATAGCTCTTTCAAGCGGGGTAAATTAGCACTGTTCTGTGGTAACCTTTAAGAAGCAGTTTCGAACTTACCTTATGGTCGTCTTTTCATGTATAGTTCCATGGTTACATAGAAGTCCAAAAATAATCATTGAACTAATAAATATTGCAGCAAGAATTCTTGATTAAATATCAATTTGAAGTTATCTTCTTTTTGACTGGATAAAAACGCTTTCATTTCATAAAGTTCTCCAGCATGCCTCCTTTAAAAATAAATTTTTACAGTAGCTTCGCCTTTCAACACGAATAGACCGGAAGACTGTTTCACAGATGGTGGCAGATGGTTGTTCTCTCGAAACTTTGTAATATGCAAAATCATTACACCCCTTTTACATTCAGTTCAGTTTCCTTCAACAGTTGGCATTAGCCGCCTCAGTTGCATTTTGGCAAGGCTCGTCCTTTAGTCTCATTGTCTTCCTCAAATTCTCAGTTCAGGTTTTACAAAGCAGAATATTTCATATTAGACTTTAGTCTCATTGTCTTCCTCAAATTCGATTGCCCCTCACACATATCAGTCTCAAAAGGCTTGTATTCTTATAACGGAAGTCTAACATCTGAGAATAACTTCAACCTAACCTTTGGCAAATGGCTCATTGAATCTCATTGAAGCGGATACGAAAGGGAAATATCATGAAAGTGTTAGTATTAATTAAAGTACAGAATCACTGGAATTGGAATTGTAAATTTTGGCACTTTTTGTGATTATTGAATAACTATCGTGACTGTGTTTCGGTTTTTTGAATACCTTAAGAACTTGTCGGGGTATTGCATGAGGACCTTCATTTCTCAGTTCAGCTTTTACAAAGCAGAATATTTCATATTATTTGTTCCTGTTGCCGGTTTTCTTGTCTTAGAATATAATTATTTGGACAGACACAGTACCGGGGTATAGATTGTTAAATTCGAGACACAAAATCACCCGAAAACGATATTTTGAGATCCATCGACCACGAACACTTCCGAGATTTCGAGATCGGGCCAAAAGTTTCCCAAGAACCACGTTTTATCGAGGAACCATTCTATACCGCCAATTTTAAGCCAGTTACTAAGACTTCCATTTGAATGTAGAGGTCCAAAAGTAATTAACTCCTCACATGTTAAAAGGTCGTTCATTCAAGGGTTTCCAGTCAATAGCTATTTCAAACGCCTGCTGAAAGAAACCGAAAACATAAGCTTGAAGGTGATCAGAAACGTTTGAACTAGACACAACTCAACACAATGCTATGCAGCCACATGTTTGTTACCCAAGACGTAGGTTACACGCTCGAAAATTTGCTCTACCGTGCTCGGAGGTATACACTTTCGTTATTTTCCTGGTAAAGTCAAGGTAAACTTGCATGTACAACCTCCCCTTTAAGGAACTGTAGAACTTAAGTTTGATTGTTGTCTCGTGTAGCTATATAGCTTCCTAGTCACAACAAAGTTTTCAGAAACGTCGATATTTCTGAAAATGCATAATACTAAGTGTCTATATACCGGGAAGCTATAATTATATTTTGCAGTTTTTTAAATCTACCCAAAAAAATTCATAATCACCTGAAAAATACTTAAGATATTGCTTCCATTTCCCTCCTCAAGCGATAGAAGAGAGTATCTTTTGTTCTGGTGGTTCTTTTGCAAAATAAATGCGTGGTCATGGTATGACCGGTAACAATGCTTCCCCGTGGGCCTCAAATAACAGAACAAGCGCCGATAACCTAGTACGTTACTACATAAAACTACGAATAAAACCTCCAAAATGTTTAATGACTTAAATCAAAACAAAACGACAGCTCACAAAGTTGCATGGTACAACTATTAAACTTGGTGACACTATTAAACTTAAAACCCAGTAGACCACAAATCGCGTCACTCGCGGTATGCTATGCTTTGCGTTTCGGTTGGACGCGGCTTAGTTAGTTCTTTGATTCAGTAGCCGAGGACAGTGATTTAAACACAGACAAATTTCCATTCAAAGCGTCCTAAAAGGTTACTTCTTATTCCACAATTGCCTCTCTCTAAGTTGTGAATTATCTGACTAATTTCCCTCAAATCAAGCAAAAACCGTTTGTTGCCGTCAAAGCTACAATATGTGCATTTGATTAAAACTATGGAACTATATTAATGTATCTTGTAAGTAACCTGTTCTAAAATCATGCCAAAAGTGTCCAGTACGCTTACCCGACTCAGTTTCCACGGATCAAGTTCTTCATCAAGAATTCCTTCAACAGATTTTTTTCACTGTAAACACCGTTAGATTGTTTGCTCTGCTTAAACCAAAAAAATGAGATAAATGGATAAATCGAGGCAAAAGTCACTCATGAATGTGAATTTAATTTAAAACTGAACCATTTGATTGGACAGTCAAGTCTATTTTGAATCCCATTCACTATATGGAAAACACAAAGGCGGCGGAAGTTTGGACGCATCCCGCAAGGTATCATGGGGCGAATGATCGAATTGAGTACGAAACTACAGATAACATCGACCTAAACCATTTATCTTATATTTCTAAGTTTTAAAGAAAATAGAAGAAAGACTACCAAAGTAAAAGAGAGAGACCGAGAGGGAGCCTTGAACCCGTTTTCCTACATTTACATCTACCTCTTACTTAACCACTACATTAAAAGAGCAGTCGGTACCAATAGCCGTAATGTTATAGCATTTCTATGGAGATTCCAAAAGAGTAAATAAAAGCTAACCATTTTATATTTTAGTCCTTAACCGTAATCAGTATATAACGACACAAAACATAATCGCACCTCTATTCTCTGACTTCTTTTCCTGTTACATTGGCGTTCCTTCTTCTTAATTTCCTACTAAATAAGCTTTTTTCCTTTCAAGACTCCGCTGTCATATCAATGACTCATATGGTTCAGGTCAGTGTTATCTGGAGCCATCCTCGAATTGAGTGGCGTTGGAATCAGTTGCACCAAACCTTCGAGCAGTGGGGTAGCCTGCGAGGATGAGGGGGGGGGGGGGGAAGAAGGGAAGGTATATAAACCTGCAAACGCAGATCTAGGCGTTTTTCCGGCTCTCACTTAGCATCTGGTTTCCCAGTCTATCAGAGTGGGTGGTAACGAAACAACAGCCGCTGTACTTACTTTTTATCGAAGAGCTTACAAGACGCTTTGTAGAAGACGTTCCACTGCATGTAAAAGCATATAGACATATCAGTCTCCGGTAAAACTCAGGATGCAAAGAAAGTCAGTTTTATAGCTTGCCATTCGCGCACTAGCTGTAGCTAGTATGTACTTGCTCAATATTCATTTCAATTCACTAGCCCGATACCAAAATCCACTTTTCCTAGGCTATCGGACGCTAATTTCTTTGCAAGCTAAAACTACATGTAGGTGATGGCGGAAAAAAACGAAAATTACGCTTTCGATTTATCTAGTACTTTCCAAACGTGAAAGGACCTGCTTTAATTACGGCTTTTAATATTACCCCCTAGGGGCTTATATTTGTTGGTATTGTTTTCAGTATTATACAGCTCTGAATCAAAATTTTCAAGTGGAAGACGGCATGCGAGGTTTCACTGGTTTAGCTACCGTACGAACAAATAAGTTTAATTTGGGTGAAAAATACGGTGCGTACCGTGGTATTGCCAGCATGTTTTAATTTTTACACATTCATAGTCATACAGCTATTTTTAAGCAATAGACCACACTTTCTATGGGTTTACCGGCGTGATAACCCACGCGGGGTGTTAAGAGAACACGTGACAGCATCAAAGCAAAAAAGGAAATGGCAAACTCCACTGAAAAAGCGATTATTGCTCTTGTATTTGCTGTATACCGACTAGTGTCAGAACTGTGCAAGTGCAATGCTCAGTTTTTAAAAATGTTGTGCCCTTGCATACACCAATGACTTGCGTTATAGCCAAGTGTTTTGTTGACAGCTAAACCGATCATTGCAGCTGATAACCTTGGGAAAATAGATAAATGATACAAAACAATATTCTGTACAGTTTTTGGCTTGAAAAAAAGTAGCAATGAAGGAGATAATAGTAGGCTTTGGTTGCTACAAGAGATTGTGACAGGCATTACTTATAAATAAGACAGTGAATAACCCAGCTATTCTATTATTGCCTAACATGCAGTTACTGCCGTGTGTGACTTTGGCCGATAAGCATAACAAATGAAATTACTGTCTGTTCCTTAGAAGGTCCTGGAAAATTGAATGACAAAGGAAACAAGAAGAAATAATAAAAATAATAAAAAGAACGTAAATTTTTAAAGTTTTCAGCGAGTTAACAAGGGAATTTAAAAGTCCCACAATAAAGGAGACACGGAACGTGAACGTGACTAGCCGGATATCTTATAACGTATAGTTTGAGAAGCGCACGACAACTACAGTTCAATAAAGTTCGAACCATGCTATAGAAAGTAGTCTGTCTGCGATAAATGGTTTGTCAAATAGTCTGAAGGAAGAGCATGAAACTCTTTTTTTCACGAAATTTTATAGGTGTAAAAAAGCAGGATTTTTACATAAAAAGGTAGCTTTCTTACAAAAATATATTTTTACAACCGCTCAATTTGTAAAAAAAGCAGGATTGTTACATAAAAAGCAGCTTTTTTACAAAAATATATTGCTGTAAAAAAGCAGGCTTTTTACATAAAAAAGAAGTATTTTTACAACCGATCAATTTGCAAAAAAGCAGCTTTTTATGTAAAAATGACGCTTTTTTACAAGGACCGTTTTTTATGCAATATATATGGTAAAAAAAAAACGGCACCGTAAGCTGTTTTTTTTTTTTATACTGGTATATATTTGTAAAAGGACAGCTTTTTTACAAAAATATATTTTTTAAAAAAACGTTCATACACTGAATGTTGCTGGCGAATTCAGCTTGTGTTCATATTAAAGTTGTTCAGCCTTTACAAGTGTTACTGGCTTTTTTCTCGATCTCTAAAATAAAACACGCATTGGCGTACGTTACAGACCGCCTTTATAATCCCTAATTAATTCTTATAAACAAATCGGCTGCTGTTTTTATGGCCTTACAAGTTGCTCTGTGAAATGCAAAATTATTAGACTAACAAGCGAGTGTATGTGCGTTTGTAGGCGAGCGTTTCCTTTTGCTTGATTAGCCGACTGAACATGTTCCCACATCATGTTGGAAGCTTAGGTTGTAACGCAGACATGACACTCGAGCTCTTGCATGCATCAACATGGATTTCAACATAGCATGAATCCCGTGATAGAAATCTAGCGCAACATAATGCAGCAAATTGCCTAACAGTTAATTGCTATGAGTCGTTCTTGATACCGACTAGTGTCAGAACTGTGCACGTGCAGTGCTCAAACAAACAGTGTTGTGCCCTTGCATACACCAATGACTCGCGTTATAGCCAAGTGATTGGTTGACAGTTTAACCGATTATTGCAGCTGATAACCTTGGGAAAATAGATAAATAATACAGAACAATATTCTGTACAGTTTTCGGCTTGAACAAAAGTAGCAATGACGGAAAGAATAGAAGGCTTTGGTTGCTGCAAGAGATTGTGACAGGCATTGCTTATAAATACGACAGTGAATAACCCAGCTGTTCTATTGTTGCCTAACATGCAGTTACTGCTGTGTGTGACTTCGGCCGATAAGCGTAACAAATGAACTATTGCCTGTTCCTTCTTCGCATCCAACAACTATATTGTCTCTCTGGGGCCAAGAAATGAAAATTGCACGAGTTATTCCATTGTTTAAATCTGGCGATAACTCTTTATTCACAAATTACAGACCTGCATCAGTTTTACCGGTTTTCTCGAAATTCATTAAAATTATTTTTTAAACTGACAAATATCACATTCTTTCCCGCAATCTTTTTGGATTCAGAAAAAAAATATTCTACTGCACATGCTTTATTCCAAGTGTATGACAAGATCTCAAATGCACTTGATACTAAGAAGGTGACTTTAGGCCTATTCATTGACCTATTTAAGGCCTTTGATACAGTAAATCATGAAATTCTGCTGAACAAATTAGAACATTACGCCTGATTATGGAGTACGGTAGTATTGTTTTACAATGGTTTAAAAGTTATATATCTTGCTTGTCGAAAACAATTTGTGCAATACAATGGTTATAACTTTTCATTATTAGATATTACTTGCGGGGTACCTCAGGGCTCTATCTTAGGTCCCCTGTTGTTCTTAGTATATTTTAATGATCTATGTAATGTGTCAAAGGTCTTTGAGCTGATATTTAATTTGCTGATGACACTAATATCTTCTATTTGCATACTGATGATTCCTATCTTATGGAAGTTGTAAATTTAGAATTGAAAAAGATAACATGTTGGTTCTATACAAATGAGCTATCTATTAATGTTAAGAAATCAGTCTAATTTTATCTTATTCAGACTGAGACAAAACAGGCAAACAATTGATCCGATTTAGCTTTTAACATTTAGTAATTCGATTGAATGTGCTAAGGAAGCTACTTTTCTTGGTGTAATTTTCAATGAACATTTAACATGGAAATCACATATACATCATTTTACAATGAAAGTGTCTAAGGCCATGTTATCTTGAACTAGACAAAGTGAAAACAGTTTTCCTTTACAGGTTTTCATTGTTTTTTTTTTAAATCTTGAATTGTCTTCCCTCTCGTTAAAACGGCAGCTACGCCATGCCACGTTAAGGTAAATGAAGCTTAAGCTAACAATCCCTTAGTGTCTATTCTTAGTTAAAATAAAGAAGGATAAAAGAAATAGATACACAATAACTGACGTTATTAACAAAAGGGTGTCATATATTAAGTAGAGCTAACCTACTCAATACTCTGACTACATATTAATATTTTAGTCGGTACTACAGTAGCGATACCAGCAACTTCCAGTACTCTTGAGGTAGTAGACATAATAGGAACCACAGTTCCTTACTTTGATGTTGGTAGAGAGAGAACAACAGTATGACCAGTGAAAACACGCCTTTCTAGTAACCTGACCATCTGCCACGCTAGGGTGTCCGCCCTTCAGCCAGCCGGGAGCCTTTGTGTTACACTTATATAAAGGCGGACATGACGTCGGCATCCTTGTCCCTGCCGCCCCTTCGAACCTGTACCATGCGGTGTCTATTGTTTTGTCACATTGCACTGAAACTTTTCCGTTCGTGACTTTTCTGTCAGCATTGGTCATGCGTCGATAATTTACACATTCTAAGTAGGAGAGAGAAAGTAATTAAGAATCATTCACAAATTAAATTAAGTACAGATGATGACTAGTGGATGAACCCTCAAAGCATTTCACAGACACTGCATGATGCGAACAACTGGTTCATTTACTAGGGACATTGAAAATTGTCAACCATGTGCAAAGTGTTGTTTAGGGACTAATCGCAAACCAGGCAGGAGGCAGCTTGGCCTCGAGGTTATAGCGCGGGGTCGAGCTGAGCTGGACTTGTAATCCGGTGCCCCCGAGTTTAAGTACCACCCTGACCGCTAGGTGGATTCCTCCTTATGGGGTCATAACGCTTGTAACACCGCAAAATAATTTTATCATGGAACGACGAAACGTTGTGACAAAATTTTACTTTTATCTGCTTGACAATATTTAGCGATTATCAACATAGGGAGGGAGCAAAGGATACAGGCAATTTGGAAGAACGACTACTGGAGGCCAAATGTTAGCGGTGAGCGTCAAGTATACCTCATAAAGGATACAGTAAAAGTGTCCGGATAAGCAAACAAATCTTAAGCATCGGATAGCAAGACGAGAAAGGTAGCGTGCGTTGTATCTTACAGTACAGGGCGGGATTCCACAGAGTTAACTATTATTGTTTGCTGAAAATTGCGCGGCGCCAAACATCAAACTCAATAATGGGGTAGAATAGATGCCAATGGAGAAAGAGCCGGATTGAAAGGACTGGAATATTATTGCATAGGGTGGTTTGGAAACTGCTTTGAATGAAAAAATGGTTGTGGGACTGGCAGTATTACGTGAGAATGTACCATGTACATTTATCTGCAATTATTGCAAAATCAACAAATTCAATGTCAATCGATTATTAAACTCACATCGCTTTTGTGTAGACAAATTCCAAAGAATATATCTTTACAACTGGTAGCTAGTACATAATTTAGTTCCGAACGACTAGTACTCAGTACCCTCTGGCAGGCAGGTGTTGTGTTCCTTGTAACTGTGGCTACAGACACAGCTATATGAGCCAGGAATGTTAACGCAGGTGGCAAAGTTTGGAAAGCAGTCATGTGATCCTTCCACGCATTCATCGACATCTTTAACATTGAAAAAGAAAAATAACGTTCAATAAGCTCGACGTTTGATTTAAATTCTAGCTTTCAACCGTTACTATAAATAACCCTGTTCACAGTTTGTCTTGTGGTTTTGAACTATTCAATAGAACCTCCATATGCGAGCATCTCTCGTAAGCTGGACCAACTCCGGCATTATCAATCACCTATCCAAAACACCCGAATTTTCTCATTTAGAGACCTATAACTACAACCCCTAGTAAACGACAACCTCCCAAAGGCAACCGCGACTACTTTTTTGGCCCTACGGTTTTATTCCATCGTTTTAAACCCAAGAAGGCGACCATTTGACGCATGGCGTTGTCTTTTTGTTCACTGAATGTAATACGCCGCTCCGAGAATACGAAGGACTTTCAGTGACAACATGAAACTACAATCAGGGACAAAAGTAGTTGACACACTTGTTTAAAACGGGTGCTTTTAACAAACATTTAATTCATTTATTATTTCATTCCTTTTAAACGCCGTAAATCCCCCGACCCCCCGAATCAATGTTGTCTGAAGTAAAAAAAAGACTTGAGGGTCCAAAATTCAACATTGATTTTGGGGGAAAGGGGTTGGGGTAGACAGAGGAAGGGGATAAGTATATCCACTATGCAAAAAGGGGCTATTTTACGGAAGTGTGTCAACACTTTTGTCCCTCATTGTCTGAATGCAAAATTGTGCTACTGCACACAAGTTGAGCCGTGTATAACACTGATTTTAACTGAAATTAAAGGAATCAATGACATAATTATGTTATTGGTGGTGGGGGTGACATAGACTTATTCACGACCGAATTATAGGGCCAATTCGAATTACGCGATGACGTAATAAAAGGGCTGCGATATCCAGAATTAACGTCGATATGGTTTACAAGCTAAAAACTGACGCTGAAACTCGCGCCTATGTACAACTTTTGGTGAATTTCAAGGGGGTGCGTACTGAACATATTTTTAATAAAGTGGATATTTCTGGTTCTTCACTTTATCCTATTGTTAAGGCCCAAACAATCACGGATAGGGTAAGGATTCACACGTAGTGGGGATAGTCACTGGCCGGCCACGGAAATATGGAGCGTTAGTGAGGAGCGGCCGTCACTGCGTTCAATATCGAAACTACGGAAAAGTGAAGGTAAATTCATGGCCAATTCAATAAAAAACCAAGGACAGCGTAGCAAACATTGCAAGTGTACAAGAAAACAATTACTTTCAATCCCACCTCGTGACACCCTGTGTGACATGATAACGCAACGCAAATAGCGTGACATAAGCGCACATGTCTGTGTATTTCGACTGCATTTCTCAAGCGAAACCCCGTGTTTTTTTATATTGTCGGCAGAGAAAATGAAAAGAGAGCTTTGAAACGTGAACTGGTATTTGACTCTCAAAGAAAACGACAGCTCAAACTGAGGAAAACACTGCTTCCTTCGTGTTACAACGGTTAACCACGTTTCGGCAAACGGAAAGTAACATTAGTCTGTTATGACCTCTTAATGTCGATATGTATTCCCGTGGTTAACCGTTGAAACTCCTTATTTGCACCACATCGCTGGAATTTTTCTCGCCAAGAATACGTATTGCGAAGCACTTTCTACATAGCGGAATCTTCTTTCGCCTTTTGTGAGGAATTAGCGCATAAAAAAGGAAAATTTTCCAGCGCACGGCCGTCATCGATCACGTGTTATCCCGCTTTGCTTGTCATCAGGTGAACTTCTGGGCCAAAGTAATTGCTGTTTTGGCGATGATACAAACTGGTGTGTCTATTTTGAAAACAATTTCTTTGGCATTATGTGATTTACGAGCTGGGAAATGAAATAGTTGTCCGTCCAACATCAATAAACAATCATGCCACTGAATACATGGCAGGCGGTCATGTAAAATCATTAAGAAAGTACATACCTAACCTCGACGCCTACCTACGCTAAAGGTTAAGATCAGTTAGGTTAGAAAAAGTCTCAAAAAAAAAACAAAAAAAAAACACATCTATATATAGGGCACAGCACAAACGGCTGGCCCATCATTTGTGAGGTTCATAACCTGTATATTGTTCACGTCCTTTCACTAATGGCAAAGGTCAATGTCAAAAATATAATTGCATGTCCCCTCTGTCACTCTGCAGTACTTCATTCGCTTAAGTTAACCATTTACCAGAACAATTTTCATTGTACCTTAATGTTTCCATCCTTTTTCCACTATTGATGATACTTGTGAAAACATTACATCCGCAGCAATGGCATTGATCACAACACAAATCATTTCGTCTCGACCCGACAGGGTATCAGGAACGCGCGCGGGGGTACAAGATTAAGTAATGACATACGCTTCGTACATTTTACTCTACCTATACTACAAATCAGGACGAAACTCTATAAATTGATGTTTAAAAACAAACAATTTGGCCCATAGAGTAACGTCATCGCACAAAAATTCAGCAGCGTCAAAAATCTAGCCGGAAAACACAGATACATATTTCAGACAATCAGGGACAAAAGTAGTTGACACACTTGTTTAAAACGGGTGCTTTTAACAAACATTTAATTCATTTATTATTTCATTCCTTTTAAACGCCGTAAATCCCCCGACCCCCCGAATCAATGTTGTCTGAAGTAAAAAAAAGACTTGAGGGTCCAAAATTCAACATTGATTTTGGGGGAAAGGGGTTGGGGTAGACAGGGGAAGGGGATAAGTATATCCACTATGCAAAAAGGGGCTATTTTACGGAAGTGTGTCAACACTTTTGTCCCTCATTGTCTGAATGCAAAATTGTGCTACTGCACACAAGTTGAGCCGTGTATAACACTGATTTTAACTGAAATTAAAGGAATCAATGACATAATTATGTTATTGGTGGTGGGGGTGACATAGACTTATTCACGACCGAATTATAGGGCCAATTCGAATTACGCGATGACGTAATAAAAGGGCTGCGATATCCAGAATTAACGTCGATATGGTTTACAAGCTAAAAACTGACGCTGAAACTCGCGCCTATGTACAACTTTTGGTGAATTTCAAGGGGGTGCGTACTGAACATATTTTTAATAAAGTGGATATTTCTGGTTCTTCACTTTATCCTATTGTTAAGGCCCAAACAATCACGGATAGGGTAAGGATTCACACGTAGTGGGGATAGTCACTGGCCGGCCACGGAAATATGGAGCGTTAGTGAGGAGCGGCCGTCACTGCGTTCAATATCGAAACTACGGAAAAGTGAAGGTAAATTCATGGCCAATTCAATAAAAAACCAAGGACAGCGTAGCAAACATTGCAAGTGTACAAGAAAACAATTACTTTCAATCCCACCTCGTGACACCCTGTGTGACATGATAACGCAACGCAAATAGCGTGACATAAGCGCACATGTCTGTGTATTTCGACTGCATTTCTCAAGCGAAACCCCGTGTTTTTTTATATTGTCGGCAGAGAAAATGAAAAGAGAGCTTTGAAACGTGAACTGGTATTTGACTCTCAAAGAAAACGACAGCTCAAACTGAGGAAAACACTGCTTCCTTCGTGTTACAACGGTTAACCACGTTTCGGCAAACGGAAAGTAACATTAGTCTGTTATGACCTCTTAATGTCGATATGTATTCCCGTGGTTAACCGTTGAAACTCCTTATTTGCACCACATCGCTGGAATTTTTCTCGCCAAGAATACGTATTGCGAAGCACTTTCTACATAGCGGAATCTTCTTTCGCCTTTTGTGAGGAATTAGCGCATAAAAAAGGAAAATTTTCCAGCGCACGGCCGTCATCGATCACGTGTTATCCCGCTTTGCTTGTCATCAGGTGAACTTCTGGGCCAAAGTAATTGCTGTTTTGGCGATGATACAAACTGGTGTGTCTATTTTGAAAACAATTTCTTTGGCATTATGTGATTTACGAGCTGGGAAATGAAATAGTTGTCCGTCCAACATCAATAAACAATCATGCCACTGAATACATGGCAGGCGGTCATGTAAAATCATTAAGAAAGTACATACCTAACCTCGACGCCTACCTACGCTAAAGGTTAAGATCAGTTAGGTTAGAAAAAGTCTCAAAAAAAAAACAAAAAAAAAACACATCTATATATAGGGCACAGCACAAACGGCTGGCCCATCATTTGTGAGGTTCATAACCTGTATATTGTTCACGTCCTTTCACTAATGGCAAAGGTCAATGTCAAAAATATAATTGCATGTCCCCTCTGTCACTCTGCAGTACTTCATTCGCTTAAGTTAACCATTTACCAGAACAATTTTCATTGTACCTTAATGTTTCCATCCTTTTTCCACTATTGATGATACTTGTGAAAACATTACATCCGCAGCAATGGCATTGATCACAACACAAATCATTTCGTCTCGACCCGACAGGGTATCAGGAACGCGCGCGGGGGTACAAGATTAAGTAATGACATACGCTTCGTACATTTTACTCTACGTATACTACAAATCAGGACGAAACTCTATAAATTGATGTTTAAAAACAAACAATTTGGCCCATAGAGTAACGTCATCGCACAAAAATTCAGCAGCGTCAAAAATCTAGCCGGAAAACACAGATACATATTTCAGACAATCAGGGACAAAAGTAGTTGACACACTTGTTTAAAACGGGTGCTTTTAACAAACATTTAATTCATTTATTATTTCATTCCTTTTAAACGCCGTAAATCCCCCGACCCCCCGAATCAATGTTGTCTGAAGTAAAAAAAAGACTTGAGGGTCCAAAATTCAACATTGATTTTGGGGGAAAGGGGTTGGGGTAGACAGGGGAAGGGGATAAGTATATCCACTATGCAAAAAGGGGCTATTTTACGGAAGTGTGTCAACACTTTTGTCCCTCATTGTCTGAATGCAAAATTGTGCTACTGCACACAAGTTGAGCCGTGTATAACACTGATTTTAACTGAAATTAAAGGAATCAATGACATAATTATGTTATTGGTGGTGGGGGTGACATAGACTTATTCACGACCGAATTATAGGGCCAATTCGAATTACGCGATGACGTAATAAAAGGGCTGCGATATCCAGAATTAACGTCGATATGGTTTACAAGCTAAAAACTGACGCTGAAACTCGCGCCTATGTACAACTTTTGGTGAATTTCAAGGGGGTGCGTACTGAACATATTTTTAATAAAGTGGATATTTCTGGTTCTTCACTTTATCCTATTGTTAAGGCCCAAACAATCACGGATAGGGTAAGGATTCACACGTAGTGGGGATAGTCACTGGCCGGCCACGGAAATATGGAGCGTTAGTGAGGAGCGGCCGTCACTGCGTTCAATATCGAAACTACGGAAAAGTGAAGGTAAATTCATGGCCAATTCAATAAAAAACCAAGGACAGCGTAGCAAACATTGCAAGTGTACAAGAAAACAATTACTTTCAATCCCACCTCGTGACACCCTGTGTGACATGATAACGCAACGCAAATAGCGTGACATAAGCGCACATGTCTGTGTATTTCGACTGCATTTCTCAAGCGAAACCCCGTGTTTTTTTATATTGTCGGCAGAGAAAATGAAAAGAGAGCTTTGAAACGTGAACTGGTATTTGACTCTCAAAGAAAACGACAGCTCAAACTGAGGAAAACACTGCTTCCTTCGTGTTACAACGGTTAACCACGTTTCGGCAAACGGAAAGTAACATTAGTCTGTTATGACCTCTTAATGTCGATATGTATTCCCGTGGTTAACCGTTGAAACTCCTTATTTGCACCACATCGCTGGAATTTTTCTCGCCAAGAATACGTATTGCGAAGCACTTTCTACATAGCGGAATCTTCTTTCGCCTTTTGTGAGGAATTAGCGCATAAAAAAGGAAAATTTTCCAGCGCACGGCCGTCATCGATCACGTGTTATCCCGCTTTGCTTGTCATCAGGTGAACTTCTGGGCCAAAGTAATTGCTGTTTTGGCGATGATACAAACTGGTGTGTCTATTTTGAAAACAATTTCTTTGGCATTATGTGATTTACGAGCTGGGAAATGAAATAGTTGTCCGTCCAACATCAATAAACAATCATGCCACTGAATACATGGCAGGCGGTCATGTAAAATCATTAAGAAAGTACATACCTAACCTCGACGCCTACCTACGCTAAAGGTTAAGATCAGTTAGGTTAGAAAAAGTCTCAAAAAAAAAACAAAAAAAAAACACATCTATATATAGGGCACAGCACAAACGGCTGGCCCATCATTTGTGAGGTTCATAACCTGTATATTGTTCACGTCCTTTCACTAATGGCAAAGGTCAATGTCAAAAATATAATTGCATGTCCCCTCTGTCACTCTGCAGTACTTCATTCGCTTAAGTTAACCATTTACCAGAACAATTTTCATTGTACCTTAATGTTTCCATCCTTTTTCCACTATTGATGATACTTGTGAAAACATTACATCCGCAGCAATGGCATTGATCACAACACAAATCATTTCGTCTCGACCCGACAGGGTATCAGGAACGCGCGCGGGGGTACAAGATTAAGTAATGACATACGCTTCGTACATTTTACTCTACGTATACTACAAATCAGGACGAAACTCTATAAATTGATGTTTAAAAACAAACAATTTGGCCCATAGAGTAACGTCATCGCACAAAAATTCAGCAGCGTCAAAAATCTAGCCGGAAAACACAGATACATATTTCAGACAATCAGGGACAAAAGTAGTTGACACACTTGTTTAAAACGGGTGCTTTTAACAAACATTTAATTCATTTATTATTTCATTCCTTTTAAACGCCGTAAATCCCCCGACCCCCCGAATCAATGTTGTCTGAAGTAAAAAAAAGACTTGAGGGTCCAAAATTCAACATTGATTTTGGGGGAAAGGGGTTGGGGTAGACAGGGGAAGGGGATAAGTATATCCACTATGCAAAAAGGGGCTATTTTACGGAAGTGTGTCAACACTTTTATCCCTCATTGTACATGCACTTATACGTAACTTAGAAATTTCATGCAACAAATTCTCTGCCAAAAAGTATATATATTGGGACCTAGCTCTCGGAAAAGACCCCCTCGTGGAACAACAACCTCTCGCGTTTTAGGTAAATGCCTACGGGAGGTTGGATTGTACTCCCGACCCAGACTACAAAAAGAGGTTACAGAGGTTCTGACCATGCCGTGGAGCTGTGTGGTCTGACGATTATTACTCTCTATACCTTCGACCGACTATCTAACACCTTAGTATGAAATTCGTTATTCCGGTCACAATGTTTTCGTTTTCCTACTATACCTTGGCAAGTTTTGCCATCACCAGAGAATCCGGTCTTACAGGTACAGAAATAGGATCCTTGAGTATTGGTGCAATTAGCATTGACGTCACAGACGGGATGAGAGGTGGTGCATTCATCGATATCTGAATAAGTAAAATTATTGACAGAATTAATAGACACCGATCACCTACGTTAGGCAATCTGGATGCCGAAATCCTGGAATTTTTTTTTGGCTTGTTGGATTCCGGAATCCGTGCAAATTTTGCTTGTGGAATCCGGAATCCTGAGCATTGGAATCCAAAATACAGCTCAGGGAATCCGGAATCCCGCAAGAAGAAATCAGCTAACCGTTCGTTACTGTAAAAAGGAAAGAGAAATAAGTAATCCTGAATTCAGCTTTCACTATTAACAAAGACTGGAATACAGTACCTGGAATCCCGAATCCACTGCGTGGAGTTCAGAATCCAACAAGAATGCAAACCCTTCCAATATTTTAAGAAACAAACCATTTGATCGTAATTGGAATTGAATTATATAAATCCTTTGGTGCACAGTAAATTACGAGCCGCACAAATCAGGTGACAACCAAGACCGACATTCGATGGATAGGGCCAAAATTTTAGTGCTCATAATGCTTTACTAAGTATAACTCAAGTCACCTTCAGTTTCCATGTCATCCTTCCACAATGAGCCAGAGTAGAAGTCCCAGTTTTTATGGTAGAGAACCAATATTTTCCACTGGTTGCTTGACCCTCACTCGACTTGATTTCATGACACGTTTCTGTAGGCAGTTCGGGAATGGAGCCTAAACGAACTGAAAAGAAAAAAACAGACAGGATGTTTTGCTGTAATTGCATGCAGACAGTTAGTCTTTCTATTATCCATGGTTAGATCTTAAATGGTAAAATGTTCACACAGTCATGTCATGTACCCCTGAATGTGCAAGGATTTTTGTCCATCTTTTTATCATGTTTGCAACATTAGAGACCTGTAGGTTCTAAGACGATGAGATCTTCTTTATACTTAAGAAGTACGCATGCGTAACCATGCAGCACCATTTGGCGGAAAAACATGATAGCCTTCGTCATTCTACTACGGGTTTTAGAGAGAATGTCTTATTAGCGGAAGACACGTTACCAAATGTTTAAGATTTTATCATCTTGCGATAGGGAAGGGCTTATTAACAGGTCTTCAAAAGAAATAAGAGTACTAACTTTTCTGGTGAAAAAAAATGTTAACAATGAAGCTTTACAGAGTGTCTATTTTTTGTGAATACGCCAAGTCGTGGTCGTTCTCGTTGACCTCGAATCTACACGTCTCCATTGCCGCATGCAATATTAATTAAAAAGCGATCGATTTTGAGCGTTTTACCACTTACGAATAAATTAAACCTCTATTGTAACAAATTAAATCAAGATGTTGCAGGCTGCAAAAAGTTGTATTACTCTCTACTTACCACGATTCCTATCTCGTTTGAAGTAAAACCTGTCTGCGTTTGGAATGAAATCCTCGGGTCTTGCTTCCTTTCTTCTGTTGCTGAACTCGCAAGTGAGGAGAGAGATTACCCAGTTTAAGCTTTAATAATAATAATAATAATAATCTTTATTTCTTAAGATAAAATCACATATCCTAAGTTACAATATAAACTCAAAAAACTATTTACATATCATATCTAAAAATTATTCTGTTACTAAAAACGTTCTTAAACCTGTCAGTGTAGATTCTAGGGATAGAGACTGACGTATTTCTAAGATTGTACCTCATGTTCTTTTCCTTAGGTAAAAACTGGAAGAACGGGCATTCGGGGTCATTCGATCTTTTTTTGTAGAGTGTCTTGTCCGCCTTCTCTAGCAAATCCCTGATATTTACATTCTTGGACATAAACTTTCTTTTCATACACCGGTCTAAAAAATTCTGTATTACAGAAAGGTCGGAATCTGAGGCACCATAAACCGGCAGAGCGTAAGAAAAATTTGGTAAAACTATTGCGTAAAAAAGGTGATCTACTTCCTCCTGGGACATTCCTTCCTTACGTAAAGATCCTAATACGAATAATGACTTGTTCGCCTTAATTACCTTCGCGCGTACGTGACTACTGTATTTACAATTTTGTTGGAAAGGAACACCTAATATGGATAACTCTGCGCACTGCGGTATATTACTAACTGGCGCGATGTCCTGACTGAAACCTTTCTTACGGAAAATAATCTCCTTGCATTTTGTTGGATTGCATGTCATGCGATTGCGGCAGGACCAGCTAAGAAACTGATCCACCAAGTCAGTGCGACACTGGCCGTTTCCCCAAAAAGGGGCGATAATTGTAGAATCATCAGCATATTTAAACAAGGCTGGGCGACCTTCTAGATTGATCTCCAAGTCATTAATAAACACGTTAAAAAGATATGGCCCACTGACACTACCTTGTGTCGTACCCCTATTGACCTCACGCCACTGTCCTTCAAAACCGTTATAAACTACTCGCTGCTGGCGTTTCTCGAGAAAGCTTAAATACCAGTTCACAATAAGGGGATTCAATGGCAACTGCCTAAGCTTAGATGACAGGAGTTCATGATTGACACAGTCAAATGCTTTACTAAAATCCATTGCAAATACTCGGACGGCTTTGCAGTCTTGCTCGTCTAAGTAGCTGTAGATGGTGTGCTGCATGCTCAAGAGCGCATCAGTGCAACTCCCCCCTGTCGTATAAGCAAACTGTGTTGAACTCAGATGCTGTTCGACAATGTCTCGTACATGGATGTTATACACAGATTTCTCGAACGCGCGTGCAATTACAGGCGTGATCTTAATTCCTCTGAAGTCCTGCTTGCCCTTAGGGATGTCGATCTTAGGGAGGGGCGTCACGTGGGCCCTTTTTCACGAGGAGGGCCACTTGCCAGTTTTCAGGGAAACATTCCAGATCTTATGAATGACACTTGTGAAGATCTCAGCGTGATCCCTCCAAATCCAAAAGGGAATGAGATCTGGTCCCATAGCGGTTTTCTTCAGATGTTATAAGCAATTCCACACGTGTCTTTCTGATATCTGAGGGGCTTCTAAGCTCTTATCCACAATAGCTGGTACAGGCTTTGGCATCGATCATCCTTGTAACAGGCAAATATGCATGCGTGTGGAAGATCTGCCAGCATTGTCTTATAGATGTGTCCCTGCAACATCCAGCCGAAGATAGATTCCTTAGATAGTCCACCAGTACATTGCTGATCGTGATCAGTCCCTACTCCATAGAGCACTTTGCGCAACGCAAAGATAACTGCTATGAGAAAGAGCTGTTTCTTTTCCATTCGCTTAAAAATACATCACCTAACGAGTAGGCAAAGACAAGATACTTTAATTTATTATGGGGTTTGATTTCTGGATTATATTGCAAAATAAAACTACTACTTAAGTAAAAACATAAGTTTGATTGCGTATCCGCACGTCAATTTTTTTTTTCAACCAAATGAGATGACTGAATTAAAACCTGCTAACTAGGCTGCAAAAGATTTCAACATAGAGGCAAGCACTCTTACCAAATATATTCAGCCTTGTCCGTTGACACAGCCTTTGCCAATAATGTTGCTACGAGGTATGAAAAAAAAGCGCATAAGGCGCTATAATTTAACTTCAACTTGAATTCCACTTCTTTACGCAATACATCTTCATGTATTATGCAAGTAAGCGTCACTAATTTATTTACTGAACGTAACTTATGAGATGTAACTATTTTAAGTTCACCTCTAACGATAGTGTTGGCCGCTAATAAAAACTTTAATGAACAATTACCTAGAAATACTTTATCTTAATGGGAAACCCTTGATGAGAAACTTCAAATTGATTTTATGTTATTTTATCTCCTTACATTTACATCGCCAACAATGTGCGACATTCACTAGCAACCCACACGTTACAATATTCAAATCCCTCTAAATTTGTCATTAAAATTAACCTTGATATCCTTTGTAGACTGAAACTGATTCATTTTTTCAATTATTATTTTTTTTATTTTTATCCTAAAACTAAATTAATCTAAAAGCTAGTTTTTAATTTTACATGTATTGGCTTTTACAGGTCTACCATATTTGAAACTGAGAGAAAAAGCATGAAAAACCTTCTAGAGGACCATTTCAGATTTAAAAGGAGTTATTTGGCCCGTGTTTAACAAAACCGAGTTCTAAGCCATTTTCAGTTTCCAAGCGCTTTTAGCTAAACACCTTTTATCGTTAACAATTTCAATCAAGCATATAGCGTACACTGCAATGGAAAAGCACTTGTTTTCTGAAATTAACCCACCAAGAAAGAGATCTGGAGGTCCAAGGATTTCTTTAACTGCGGCTAAAGTTAGACTTGGTCTAAATAACCGACCCGCTTAGAATTCGGTCCTAATAAAAAAAAATTCAAAAGTGGGCGAAGATCACTTACTGAGCCGGTTTTTCGAAGAAAAGGGTCACCGCGTGCTGGTATAAGTTAAATTTCCTAAAGTAACCACAACTGTTTTTATATAACCATTCAAATATAGTAAAATAATGATATCTGAAATAGCGAAAGTCATGCGAAAGTAGCTTTTGTTCATTACGAAACTAAGGCTGCCTTGGAAAAGTAAATCGCTCCTAGCCTTACATTATAGAAGTCCCTCACTGGTTTGTACTGGTGCTCCAATTATGTATTTATAGTATAATTATATTTATTTTTTCTAATATGCTTATTTAGTTACTTTTTGTTTCTATCTGAACAATAACTAGATGGAAAATAGAAAGTGTACGCCCACAGTATCATGTGAAATTTATATTTTCCTAGAGATTTCATGCACGGTTACTGGTGGACATTGTCCCTATACCTTTTCAGATCTTTTCATTACCGAAAACGAAGCTTTGGAATTAAAATTTCAAAGCAAGGAATCTGTACCAACGCATTTATTTTTCACAAAAGGCAATATTTTCATTTTATTGTAAGTCCCATACACCCTTGTGAAAAAGTCGGTTACTTCTATATAATAAATATTTACGTAACAAGAAGTTTAAATTTAAAAAAAAAAAAATAACATTACAGGGACGCCCGCAAATTCACAGAGAATTTCAAGGGAAAAACGCAAAATGATGTCTTAAAATGATGACATAGTAATAGAATTAATGGCAAAAGTAAACTTTAAAAACACGGGAAACTAGTCGAGTTAAACACAGCATCGATCTAAACAAAAAATGAGGGTGAGATTATGCATATCAATTCTTTCGTCTAACGTAATTTTCAGGCTAAAAAATCCATTCTTAATTCGGGTAATTAGTGTCAATGTGTGCCCTGGCATAGTTTTTCTCTGGCAAGTGAATAATTGCCCAGTTGGCTTTCTTGATACATTATTAAAAGCAGAATTATGGCCAAAAAAATTTGAATTTTCAGAATTTTTTGGGCTTGTCCCATCTCTGGAGAGTCCTACGCCATCCGTCGCTTCAAAATCTGTCATTAGGCACTTTAAGATCCAATGACGCGGACGACAACGAGAACGTCAAAAAAACAAGTGGTTTAATTAGCATTAAAACAACAACTTCGCACGTGTATCACACTTTTTTGTACATTTCTTTCCCGCTTTTGCACGACTACGATGTGAAAATGCCTAATTTCGCGTTTTATGGAGGACGTAAACAAGCAACGACGAAATTTTATTTCTCTTTTTGAGCTTGAATTTGGTCCCTTGAAATTCAGCTTCAGGAGGGTTCGCCTACATTTGACAAAGTAAGTATGTAGGAATAATCACTATAAAGACTGAAAGAACGCAAATTCACTTTTTGAGCGACGTTCTTGTCGCCGTGGCGTCGTTGGATCGGACCGAATCGGATCTTGAAGTCCCTACTTTTTCCGTGACGCGAGGCGTTGATGGTGACCCGTTTCTTTCGAGTTTTGGATTGTCTACGTTCAGAAGAAGAAACCTCCCTTATAGACGCCTTTCATGAGTTCTAATACATATTGCTAACATAATGTATCAACTCACTATGACTCTACTATGGTTTATAAATGACCAAGGTGATATAATCGTTATAGACTTGTACAGACAAAACCCTACAGACTTGTGTAAACTATTCAGTCACACAAAATACTATCGATCACAATCGTGTGCTTTAAATTCTGTATACTGTACCACTATGTACGTTTGAAAACTTCTAAAGAGCTATCGATCTCCACTGAGCGGCCTTAGCTTGTTCACTTCTGGAAATTCTCCAGATCTTGCTAAGACTTCACTGCGATATATAGTCCTTGGGTTTCATTACTCCTCTAAACATTTCCTAATAATTAGGGGCTAGCAAAAATCACAATTAGCAACATTTCACTTAACGAACATGTGGAGTACCTGCCATAATGCTGATTTTTTTTTTTAAATTAAATTGAATAGGTAGGTATTATATATTATAAACAGATAGATGGCAGTGATAATATCACTTCCGTTGTCCAGTTGTGAGGCAGCATCAATGATTTTTCTCATTGTTCTATCATCTAATTAAGCCAATGTAAGGGAATGTCAGACAGTCTTGAAATCTACTGGATTCCAGTCAGTGGAACTTGGATTCTGGATTCCAATAGTTAGTGGGATTCCGGATTCCTTATGCTGTATTTCGGATTCCAAAGCCCAGGATTCCAGATTTCGCAAGCAAAATTTTTCCCGAATTTCGAAAACGTGATTCTGGCCTTGTAATACATTGAGAGAAAAATCAGATTTTGTTCCTCTCAACTAGCTCAAACGGATGTGTCCGAATTATATCACAGTTGACCCGTCTGAGATTCCGTCTGAAAGGTTTCGTACTTGAACGGGAAGCGCACATTGCAGAAAAAGACCAACCGTATCCCGGGAGTTTCTCGCCCTGTTTTGCGGAAACAATTGGGATCAATTGAGGTTTCTAAGAAACTACCCACCTACCCTCCCCTAAGCCAATATTTTGCCCTAAGTGAGAAGTAAGTTTTAATGTCCGCTTAGGGGAGGGGTAGGTGGTTGGCTTTTGTGTTGTGGTGTGAATATTGCTCATTATCTTTTCAATCTTTTTCTTTTGTATTACGTCATGTGGTGATTGCACCATCAGCATTACCAAGAAACCACAGGATCCCAGCATCCTACCAAAAGACTTAATTTGTATTTGATATGGTTCCTACTGTCGCCCGCATCTATTAGTTTTCTACGCGATGTTGTTGTTTCGGTCTCCTCATTTTAAAAGAGCTGTTGTGTGCCCACCCTAAACAGAAATCCCTCAAGATGATCGAAAACGATCATATCAGACCTATTTCTCTTCAGTGATCAGGTTGCGGAGATCATGGAGAGAAATACACTACTGACATTATAATGATTTATCCCGAACATCATAAATATTTTTCATCTCGATCGCAATCAATTTGCGGTTGCAGAAAATTCTACCCAGCAAGCAATTGTCCATCTGTAACATCTTGCCTTGGATACCCTCCCAACGGTAGAGTAAGACTTCTTCTTTGCGTATTCTCGATCCTAAGGGCCGTCAACTTGATAGGCCAGTATTCTTTAATGTAAAAAAAAATATATCAGAATTTGACATCCACCCCACTCCACTCCACCCCCTTGTAAGTCCGAGGGTTAAAGAAATACCGGACACCCTGTAACACAGCTCTGCTATAAAAGCAGAAAGTATTGTTGGTAAATAACAGCCAATCAGTTTAAAGATTTCAAAACTGGCGTCATGTCGATCGAAGGAACCTTACCTCGGGAGACTAACTGATTTGCTTGAACAAAAACAACACCTGTTCATTAATTGACTTCTTTATTCGACAAATAATTCAATATTCACAGACTTAACTTACAACTTTTGTTAAGCAAAGTTGCTACCCCCACCTTAGGGCAAGATAAAGATATTATAAACGCAAGTTTTCTGTGACTGGCCAAGGCAAACTCATTTGCGTTAGTATCTTCGCGTTGTTTACTTTGCTTTGCTGAAATTATCTTTTTATAAAAAGCTTGGGTTGGCTAGTCACTATAAAACAAGGGAGTAATATAGACATTACAAAGCTCAGAATACTTGTGCATCTAAGGTAACTTAACATCAATGAGCTACTGATAATTAACAATTAATGAATGAGGCTGAGTATCTTATGAAGAATTATGGAGATCGAGGAGGGTGTTATCCGTCGATGCCGTAGGCCGAGGCGGACAACACCCTCCGAGATCTCCATAATTCTTCATATGATACGAAAGCCGAATTCAATAATTGTTTTACTATTCATTCAAAATAATTCCTAGTTTAAAAACGTGGCTAAACATGCTTACCTCCATCGATCCATCGATGTTAAATTCATCTTCGATAGTGCACGTTTAGGTTTGTCCAGCTCCGCAAATATTCTCCAAATAGCAGATGTCGGCCTTCCAGTTGTCTTCTTACTGTTCCTGCCATGTTTTTAGCTATTTTTTCGCCTTGTTCTTAGTCTTGAAACAAGTGAAATGTCCGCCGTTTTTGTTTTCACAACCAAAACAACTCAAGCTCGTCCCCAGGTCTTCTCGGTTAACTGTGCATTAACCTGTAGAAGGCTGCATTTTTGACGTCATTTCCTCGTTAAACACAAAATTCTTCCAAATTTGGTCATTAGTAACTGGTTATGGTGAATTATGCGTGTGCTTTTAGCCAATCAGAATTGGGGAAATATTTTGAATGAATAATAACAAGTGTTATACTTCGATTTATTATTTTTCTACTTTAACATCAAAGTTAAGCCGGATACGAATGTGACTAAGAAATCTTACATGAATCATAGCTGCAAAATTATTCCGGTCTATGATGTAAGCACGACACGTCAACTGTCGCTCTAGTTAATTTTCAGTAATTTTGTCAACCGGGCTACAGTAAAACAGTTATGAAGTTATACTTCTTTAAAATTTAGTTGGTGCGAGTCTTTAAAGCTTTTCTTCTCCCCCTAACGCCCTTCCACTCGATGTAAAACCGGTGAGAATTCAGTAGTTACTGAATGAGGCTGAGAATGATACAGTGGAACCTCGATTTAATGAACCTCTAAATAACGAAATCTGCGGTATAACGAACGATTTTCTTCAGCCCGGGCAAAATTACGGTAAAATATATAGAACAGAACCTTCATTAAAATCCTCTTTCAGTAACGAAGACAAGCCACCAACGCACGTAAAATATACTTCAATAATACGAATAAATGTGAGCATGTGATAAAAGATGAATGCCAAAGGAACCAACAAGGATAAAATTTATGTGGATACAGTAGTTTTAAGCAGTTTAGGACTGGACAATACACTGAAGATCACTGGCAAGATGCGTTCTCTGAAGCGCAAGGAAAATTGACGAAAATTACTTTTTCTTGGCATTCAGACTGGTGATAAATTAGCCAAACCTCCGTTCTTTGTCGCGTATTCTCGGCTTTGCCGTCACTGTCCCAATTTGGCCGATGGGGGTTGTCTCTTGTCGCGATTTCATTTTACGCTCTGTCGCTACTTTTTTTTTCAGTGTCGCTTGTCGGAATTTACCCTGGCAGGGCCTCTTAAGTTCCCGTCTTCATAACATTTGCCAGTTCCTCGACAGTTTCAGGATATAAAGGAATGTTTAGTCTAGCGGATACAGTCAAACCCCGTTTTAATAACAATAATCATCATCATCATCATCATTATTATTATTATTATTATTATTATTATTATTATTATTATTACTATTATTATTATTATTATTATTAAAACATAAGCAAACGAATATTAACGTTAAAAGCCGACGTTTCTGTATCATCATGACACCATTATTGCATTATTATTATTATTATTATTATTATTATTATTATTATTATTTCACGCAAGATAAAATACATATCCTATGCTACAACTGTTTATGAATATATACCGTAAAACATAATAAAATAAATAAACTTATCATAGAATCCTAACTATCCTGTACTAAGGCTGTGCTTAAATATTAAATAAATCTAGACTATGAAACGCTCAGTATTAATTTTAGGACGGGCACAATGTTTTTTACAGAGATTATAATAACAGACTTTCTTTGAAGGAATGTATGGAGGGGGCCATAGAAATTAAAGTGTCTGTATTAAGGGAAGGTGTCCGTAAAGCGTGGTTTGACTGTATTCTTAGCTTCAAACAGGAGGTGGCATCCCCCAAGTGGTATTTTTGCCATTATTGCCATGTTTTTAGGCAATGTTTTAGCCATTTCGTCTACGCAAAGCAAGTGAAATCTTCCACAGCTCTCTATCTACTGTCCCTTTTTCCCTAGATTATCAGTACAATAGACCAATTCTGACACATTAAAATTCATACTTGGCACCGTACCCGATGCATGGGGAAAGAAAACAATAGATATATATTATTCGTCCATGAACCTCAAAGTAATTACTTTTGTTTTATTCGGCTTATGGTCTATTGGCATCAATTGTATCTTGATATCGGCAGGAGTCTTTCAGATTTGGTCAACGTCAGCTGGTTGTAAGGAATTAATTATAACTGAGGATTATACTTTTCAGAAACAGAGAAATAACTGAATGAATAATAAAATGATTAATCAGCACTCTTGGTAACGGGAACCTCAATGATATGTACTTGCCCGTCATCATCTTCATTATCTCCAGTGACACCAGAACAGCTCGAGCCACTACAGTAAGAGCCCCCTCCCCCGCCTGCTTGGTTTGAGTGTGTGCCGCTACCTCCGCCAGAGTATCCACCACCTCCTCCTGAGGCACCATTATCTTCCGATCCCCGTCCACCACCGCCAAACCCTCAACCTCGTCCCCAGGGCTTTTCCCTTAAAAAATGGGTGGGGCGGGAAAAGGCCCTGGCATCGGCTGGTCACGTGTACAGCCTAAATATTCCTGAGAAGCTAATTTATATGCAACCCGCTGGTTTTGCGCTGACAGAAGTCGAACGGAGCAACAATGGAAAATAATAATATCGCGAACTGTATGTCAATATTTTCGCGTCTGTGCGATTCAGAAGCTTAAGATCCATTTAATTGCGTATTATTCAAATGCTACAAGTTTATGAAAGGGCGTACCGGCTCTACGTTGTCACGTACAAAATATGTCAAATGCTTCAGAGTTGAGACAAGCTGTTATCGAGTAGTACTTCGACTGAAATTCATCGCGACTGTGGAATTACTATACGATCATCAAGCGGAAAGTGATTTTGTCCAATGTCAAACAAAAATGCGGGCCTTTGCCTCTAGGATCTGCAGTGAATTTAAACAAATTGAACTTAATTGAAATAGAATTGTTCATCAAAATGCTTTTTATATGGAATCTGGTCTTCTAACCCGACCATATGAAACAAACAAATCTCCGCGCCGGATGCAAGTCAGCCCTCCAGCCAGGAACGATGACAGGTCGCCGATCTGAAACATTTGAAGATCTCTTATATATTTTCTCTTCCGAGGATAAGTACAAAGGATTTTCCTTATATTAAAGGGAAGATTGACCGATCGATTGGAATCAATTACAGCTATGTCAATTTTAAATGGACCCAAGTCTTTCTTTGTTAACAGTCGTTTGATACCCTGGGTGCCAGAGACTATTCATGCGCGGTTTCCGGTTTCGGTCAAGTCTCGCAGAGGTCAATGAATTTTTTAAAAATACAGTCATACAAGATAAGTCTAAACCAACGCGTATCGCTATGATGATATGGCTGAGAGTTAAGGTGAATGGAACTAGGTTGTGTATGGCGGTCTACTTCGCAAGAAATAAAATAAAATATCAAAAGAAGTCGCGAAAACGAACTTTTCCGGTACAAACTTTATGCATGTACGATAGCTTGTTTGTCATTTATATCGCTCTATAAAGGAAGTTTTACAAATGTTACCGCTCGCCGTCCCCTTCATAGAAATCGGAGGAAAGCAAAAAATTACCATAGCCAGTATCTGTGACAAAAAGGAAACCTTGTAAAACTTTTCGTTAATCGTCAAGAGATATAAAAGGCCGCCCAAGATCGCGCGCTGTGAGGTTACGCATAATTTTAGCTTTTCACATAGCGCTAATTTATTACACCCAGGTTTTTAGGGTGTACGAGGGGACACGTGACCAGCCGATGCCAGGGCCTTTTCCCGCCCCACCCATTTTTTAAGGGAAAAGCCCTGGGGACGAGGTTGCCAAACCCTCCTACGGCCCCAGGGGGAGGCCCTCCGTTGTAGCCACTATTCATTCTTCCAGCACGTCCACCTACCCAGCCCTGAGCACGCGATCCACCTCTTTCACCGTGTGAGGACCAGGTTCTGGAACAACCTTGGCCTAACCATCCCGCACCCACTCCCCCATGGTAACTAGCGTCTGCACTGTTACACTGACCAGGATTCCCTCCAGTTCCTCCGCTACGAACCTGACTTGAATATCTTCCAACGCTACTGGTGCCGTTAGTTCCCGACTGACCATCCGTCCCGTTATATCCGCTAGATGCACCCCCTCCCCCTCCAGCAGCTAACAAAAGCACGTTACTTGTTGTATAAACAAAGCTCCCTCCCCCTCCTCCAGTTCCAGCATTGTCCTCTACGGACAATCCCAGCTCAGCTGCTGTCAAGTTAGTAGACTGTCCTCCTCGCACTTCCACTGAATCTCCTCCTCTTTGTCCCACCACAATGTTCAGCACAGTTCCTTTATTCAGGTTAAACGTGCCCTCCTTAAACGCGCCTCTGCCACCACGGTAAATTCCTGGAAAATGTCCATAGGTTGGCGAGTGGGTTCCTCCTCGAGCACCCCAAGCAATGATACGATAGCGAGTTGTGGTTGGAACAGTGAACGTTTGTACGCTGCTAAAACGTCCCTTTCCTCCGTTTGTTGTAAACATGAACCAACCTTAAAATGAAACAAGAAATACGTCTATCGCAGAACCTTCCGAGGCTAGGGGAAAGAAGGCCCGTAAAATGTTATGGATGGGAGGGCGGGAGAGAAATAGAGTAAATTGTGTAACTGGTTAGGGCGAATTTCACAACCGGCTCTAATACTGCAAGCTGAGATATACTCAATCTCCTTTTAGTTCAAGTCAATTCATACGCAGTGCATGGGGTTGTTATTATTAAGAAAGGGTAGCCAAAGTTGCGTAGGTCCCGTTTTCATCCCATTCGACCCTACTTCAAGTGTAGTTTTTGTTAAGAGGAAATGGGTGTAATAGTGGATAACTACAGGCTAAGGACCCTCCTAATTGGCCGCAGGAAACAATGACATGTCATTCTTTCAATTGTTTTAGTATTGTTTGGCGTCAGGGCTAGGCACCACTAGTGACTTCTCTTTCAAGCAGCTTCTACGTGCTATAATCGCTGCATCGAAAAAATTGACTGTAAACTTCCAGTAAGCATTGTCTCCCCTAATCTTCTTTCGTTTCGAATCCTCTTGTCGGTATTTTCTAGAAGCCTCTGCTGTCGGTGTTCCTTCTCTTTATCGGGTTCGTTCTCATTGTAATTGCGGTATTTAGTCGCTGTCTCGCAGTGCAGCTGTCTGCACATGTCTGTAGTCGCTGTACCCTCTCTTCTGTCTATTGCTGATGGCTTCTTGTTCGCGGGGCAAAGCGATATGCTCTCGAATCAGCTGGTTTTTCTTTAATTGAATTATTTTCGCTTAATTTAGCATTATTTTATCAAATTTAAAATTTATTGTAGCTGTTAATGTAATCGTTGCTTTTAGCCACTAATTTTATAATTTGCGAAAATAAACAAAAATCGCAATTCCCCCCCCCCCCCCCCGTCCCCAAATTTTACTGAGAAAAGATAATAAAAATTTTTCCTTACGACTGCAGGTTTTTCTGTCACCAGAAAATCCAGCCTTGCAAGTGCAGAGATAAGATCCGCGAGTATTGGTGCAATCAGCATTGAGGTCACAGACAGGGGGAGAAGAAGTGCACTCGTCAAGATCTGAAAAAGCAAAGGCGTGACTCAAGGTGCGGAAAAACGGGCAACAAAAAACGTGCAACCACATCAAATCTGTCTTGCAACAAATCAAGTTGTTAACAGGTTTGAGCAGGGGTGGTAAAACGCGCAACATCGCTATTCAATTCGTTTTACAGCAATGTTGCAAAACAAGTTGCACGTTTTTTGTTGCCCGTTTTACCGTACCTTTAGGCGTATTAAAGGGAATAAAAGAGACTTTAACAGACTCCCAACCTCAATCGATTTCAGTTTTGAAGCACAGTGAAGGCTATACGACTTTATGGATCCATCAAACCGTAAAACGTCTGGGTGTGCATAGCTTGAAAGGATTAAGGACAGTTCCTGCTTTCCTTGAGTACTTGCTAGAGTCAGGAGCATGGCTCCTGATAGAGTAAGCTTCCTACGACCAGATCGCCATTTACTTCATGTCACTGGTACTTTTTAGCGGAACACCATGAGTAAGAAAATTTGGTTATCTGTGCATCCAAGAAATTTTGGTAGTCACTTGACCGTACGTTCGTTTACCCGCCCGTTCATCCGCACCACAGGGTAACCAATGTGTAATGACATTGTATTTAGCTTGTGTGGGAGCCTGCAAGCTGTGATCAAGCTTGATGATAAACGTCTATGTTATGGTCAATTGGCAGCTGTCAGTAAGGGGCATCCACTGCCCAGTATCAAATGACGGTACACGGGGTCAGGTTTCGACTTATCGAGACCACATGTTATTTAAGGTTTTCCGCTGACCAGTTATTAACTTTTTGTTGATCGCAGGTTCGAGGTTAGTTTTTACAGCAGCCCCTTTCGTCAAACGTCTTATGGTCTTCCTTTCATGTTAACCCTCGGACGTACACGCAAAGTCACACCCCCACCGTGGTACAAGGGGGGATTGATTTTGATATGTTGCAATATTTCGAAATGATTTTGCCTTCAGTGGAAAGCCTTTCATCTTCTCTACAAGATGAGGTATATTTTATGGGTGGTGGCGCTTCCGGAAAACTGTGACGTCACCAAACATGGTCGCCATCTTGGCCGCAATCTTGAATTTTATTAAGAATTAGAGATAAGGTAAAAACAGTGAGAAGTAATAATGTTTTGCGCTTAACATGTAAAATAACACAAAAATAATTACTTTGCATCATTTCATCCACAAGTTTTACTTTCGTTGTTGAAAACAGTTGAAAAAAACATGCATTTTCACTCAAAAATGGCTTGACCACCTGCTACTTATGACGTCATATCTTGTAACCATAGTAATTGATCATCATTAAACTTGTCTCAAAGTGTGCGCGAAGGATAAACGAACAGCTACAGAAAACTTCAGGTGTCGATGTTTTATCGTCTAGGAAAAAATTCACAAAAACCTTATGGGGGGTGGCAACGTATAGTATAGTATAGCATAGATCTTTGGCAATAGTTCCAAGTTCACTGTTTGAAGCAAGTAACTGTGACGGAGCTTCGCCTTTAGCTCTGGCTAAATCTTTATATTAACTGAACTCACCTTCAGTTTCCATATTGCAGTAAGCGAGAACTGGTGTCCCAGGTTTTAAGGTGGAAAACCAATATTTGCCGCTGGTTGCTTTACCTTCACTCATCTTTATTTCATGACACGTCTCTGCAGGCAGTTCAGGAATGGAACCTAAAGGAACTGGGGAAAACAGCCAGACATACAGTTATTAATAACTATTTTTTTGCTATGGAATTCGTGCAGCACAATTTCAAAATATTCTTATTACCTCGGTTCTTATCTCGTTTGAAGTAAAATCTGTCTGCATTTGGAATGAAATCCTCTTGTCTTGCTTCCTTTGTTCTGTTGTTGAACTCGCAAGTGAGGAGAGAGATCACCCAGTTGAGACATCGATCATCTTTGTAACAGGCAAATACGCAAGTGTGTGGAAGATCTGCCTGCATTGTCTTATAGATGTGTCCGCGCAACATCCAGCCCAAGATGGATGTCTCGAATCTCCCGCCCGGGCATTGCTGAGCCTCTGCTCTGTAAAGGATCGTACCCACAACAAGGAGAAATGATATACGGAAGAATCGCCTCAGCGCCATACCTTTTTAAAAGACATTGATAAAGTTCATCTAAAAATAAGTGGATTTACACTATTTTATTGCAGAAACAACAAGAGACTTGCTGCTAAAATATTGCTGAGTAAAGATCGCAGTTCCTTAGTAGCCAACCTTATACGGAAAGAACATCACTTTTACCTAACAACGTCACTGGAACATTGGTTTATCCGGTATTAGAATGAAATTAAACAACGCCAATTACCAGTAAAAAAAAGTTGTAAAGAAATTAAATAACATGGACCTTCTCTTACCAATGTATTTACTAGCTTGTGTGTGATACGACGTTTTCTACAAATATCCGTAGCCTGCCAGATAGTGGCGAATGGACGTTGTGCTGACTTAGCATAGACAAAGAAGAATATCATGTGAATGTCTGGTTAGCTACTTAAATGGGTTTTAACTAAAAGACCATTTATGATAAAATCGTCGTTTCTCATGCAAATTAAAGTTGTATCTAAAAATATGCCGCCAACTGTGAAATTAAGTTAATTTCAAGAAGCTGCGTCGGCGTGTAAAGATATCAAGTGACTAAAGACATAAAGCGATTCCCATTCTTTTTTTTTTTGCTAAAAGTGTGCTAAGAAAATATGAAATAATAACAAGATAACCCTGATATCCGGCTTGTTGATATCAACCTAGGGCAAGTTACGTCTTGAAAACTTAACTTTTCCCAACCATAAGAATAACCTTAACTGAAAGGTAATGGATAGTTTACTTGATTTGCGTCATTTTTCCTCAGTCTCCTGTCAGTCCAAATTATTTTCAAACGTCCAGATGAGATAGTGAGAAATAGGTTTTATAATAGAGTAGTTATTCAGTTAATTATCGACGAAAATACTGGAAAATAGCCTTGGTGTATTACGTTTTGTCTCACTACGTCAAAGCACTGAATTATATTCAAGTTTTATTGACAAAGTAATAATCTTTAATTAAACCATGCAGTTTCAGGCGTTTTCGTCAAGCAGAAAATCCTGTTGACTCACACTGTTTCCTGTCTGGCTTTTTCACTTTGTACCTCTTAGCCTCTCTACATTGAAATCTTTAACACTAAACGCTTAAAATGTATATGCGTCTACGCGTTTTTCTACAGTTCTCTTTATTAGCTTGCTAAAGATCTCAGACTACTTTCCTTTGATAGCAATAAATTATTAACTAAATTATTTTTTGGCCAGCTCAAATCGTCTAAGAAAGAGTCTATACTCGGACAGCCTGCTCGGAGGCGGCAGAAACTACAATCGACTTCCATACGAAAATACTTTCGTTATGAGCTTGGCAAACTTTCATATACAACCTGTCCTTCATTAAGGAACTGTGAAACGAAAGTTGGATTATTGTATGATGAAGCTAAAACTTTCCGGTTACTGCAATTTTTTCCTGAGACACTTCGATTTTCTGAAATTGCATAGTATTAAATGTATCTATACTGGGTACCCATTATATTTTCTAGTTTCTTAAGACGAAAAAAAGTTTCATAATCACCTGTAAAGATACTTAAGGTGTTGCTTCCATTTTTCCCCTCAAGCCACAAGAAAATATCTTTTGTTTACTGGTTCCTTGGGTGCTGTCTATGTGCGTAGTCACGGTACAACAGGTTCCCCTCTGGGCCTGAAATAACAGAAAAAAACATCTATAACCTATAAATATTACATAAAACTGTGATTAAAACCTCCAAAATGTATAGTGACTTAAAAAGAAAAAAAAGAAAAACAAAACAACAGCTCACAAAATTGCACGGTAAAAATTAATGGGAAAAAAATGATAATGGTAACATTAAACATAAAACCCAACAGACTGACTACAAACCGCGCCACTCACGAAATGCTATGTTTTTCGTTACAGTTGGATTGCATTAAGTCAGCCATGTAGCTCTTTGATGCAGTAGAGGACAGTGATTTAAAAACCGACGAATTTCCATTCAAAGCTTCATATTAAAAGGTTGCTTATTATTCCACAATTGCCTCTCTCTCTCAAATTGTGAATGATCTAACTAATTTCCCACAAATTAAGAAAAAAACCGTTTGTTACCGCCGAAGCTATTTGCATTTAATTAAAAGTATGGAGTGTGCACGATGGTCGGTTGCTAGGGCTTTTCCTCCCGCAACTTCGTAAATTCAATTTTTGGCTCACAGAGCAGTATTTTATATTCCAAATGAAGCAAGACATCAAAAACATCTTAATTACAGAAAAATTTTCTTTAAATTTTTACCATTGTAAAGGTATTTTTTACGTTTCTTGAAAGTATGACGTCATAAGTGACGCCTATTTTTAGTAACAACATTAAAAACTTGCATAGCAGTGTTCAAAACATTACAGACATTTTTGCAACACAAAAAGAATATGTATAGTGACATCCAAAAAACGGCTGCGAGGGAGACTAACCACCGTAGTGTCTTGTAAGTAATTTGTTCTAAAGTCATGTACAAAGTGTCCCGTACGCTTACCGCACTGAGTTTCCACATATCACGTTCTTCACCAAGAGTTCCTTCAACAGATTTTTTTCACTATAAAGTCCGTGAGATTGTTTACACTGCTTTAAACAAAAAAATGAGATAGATGGATAAATCGAGACAAAGATCATTCAGACTGTAAATTTAATTTCAAACTGAACCATTTGATTGGACAGTCAAGTGTATTAATTATGAATCCCATTCACTTTATGGAAACACAAAGGACGAGAGGAGTTTGGACACATCCCGCAAGGTATCATGGGGCAAATTATCGAATTGAGTAAGGAACTACAGATAACATCAACCTAAACCATTTATCTTATATTTTTAAGTAAGACCACCAAAGTAAAAGAGAGAGGGGGAGTCTTGAACCCGTTTTCCTACATTTATATCTTACTTAACCGCTACATTAAAAGAGCAATTGGTACCAACAGCCGTAATTTTATAGTATTTCTATGGAGATTCCAAAAGAGTAAATAAAAGCTAACCATTCTATATTTTAGTCCTTAACCCTAATTACTATACATCGATACAAAACATAATCGCAGCACCATGCTCTGACTTCTTTTGCTGCTAAATTGGCTTTCCTTCTTCTTAATTTCCCACTAAATTTTTAAGCTTTTTTTCTTTCAAGATTCTGCTGTCATATCGATGACTCATCGGGTTTGAATTTAGGTCAGTGTTATCTGGAGCCATCCTCGAATTGAGTGGCGTTGGAATCATTTGCATCAAACCTTCGAGCAGTGCGGTAACCTGCGAGCAAGCTCTCCCTTGGGTATGGGGTGGCAGGGCAGGGGGGGGGGGGGGGGGTGAAAGAGGAAGGTATATAAATCTGCGAACGCAGATGTTGGCGTTTTTCTGTCTGTCACTTATCATCTGGCTTCACAGTCTATCAGAATGGGCCATAAAGAATTAAGGCAAAAGCCGCAGCTGTACTTACAGCCCACAGAAAGCTCTGTAAAGGAAGTTCCACTTATCATAAGGTCTAACAAACATATCAGTCTCCGATAAAACTCATGGTGCAAAGAAAGTCAGTTTTACAGTTTGCCATTCGGGCACTAGCTGTAGCTAGCACGTACTAGCCCAATATTCATTTCAACCAGCCCCTAAAACCTTTTGATGAGCAGGATTGATTACACAGTTCTCATGTAATTTGAATTCCTTTAAAAAAGAAAAAAACCCTTATTTGCCCGACGGGGAAGAAAAGAACAGATTTCACTAGTGCGATACGAAAATACACTAATCCCAGGCTTTCGGACACTACTTTCTTTGCACGCTGAAAAGATGTAAAGGTGAATGCGGAAAAAAAAAACGAAAATAACGCTTTCCATTTATTCCTACTTTCTAAACGTGAAAGGACCTGCTTTAATAAGCGCTTTTCAATATTAGCCCCTAGAGGCTTATATTCGTTGGTATTGTTCTCAATATTTTACATCCCAGAATCGAAACTTTCAAGTGAAAGACCGCATGCGAGGTTTCACACTGGTTTAGCTAACGTATGGACAACTAAGATTGAGTGAAATATACCGTTCGTACCGTGGTATTGCCAGCACGTTTTCTTTCATGGACATTTGAAGTGAATGTCCCAATGTTATATTGTGTCTCTTTTGGGCCAAGAAATGAAAATTGCACGAGTTATTCCATTGTTTACATCTGGTGGTATCTCTTTGTTCACAAATTACAGACCTGTATCAGTTTTACCGGTATTTTCTGAATTACTATAGAAGAATCATCTATAATCGCCTTATTATTTTCTTAAATAAATATGATATTCTTTCCCAGAATCGGTGTGGATTCAGAGAAAATTGTTCTACTGCGCATGCTTTTCTCCAATTGTATGACAAGATCTCAAATGCACTTGATGCTAAGAAGGCGACTTTAGGCCTATTCATTGACCTATCTGAGGCCTTTGATACAGTAAATCGTGAAATTTTGCTGAACAAGTTAGAACATTATGGAATACGTAGTATTGTTTTGGTTTAGAAGTTATCTTTCTTGTCGAAAACAATTTTGTAATTGTGCAATCTTATGGTTGTAACTTTTAATCATTAGATGTTACTTGCGGAGTTCCTTCAGGGCTCTATCTTAGGTCCCCTGTTCTAATGATCTTGAGTGCATGTAATGTGTCAAAGGAGTTAAAGCTGATAGCACTTTTGCTGATGACACTAATATCTTCTATTCGCTTCCTATCTTATGAAAGTTGTAAATTCAGAATTGAAAAGGATATTAACATGTTGGTTTTATACAAATAAGCTATCTATTAATGTTAAGAAATCTAATTTTATCATATTCGGACCAAGACAAAACAGGCAAACACTTGATCTAGCTTTTAATATTAGTGATTATTCGTGATTGATCGTGTTTAGGGAGCTACTTTTCTTGGTGTAACTGATTTTGGATGAACATTTAACATGGAAATCACATAAATATAATTTTACAAGGAAAGAGTCTAAAGCCATATTACGTTTAACTGGACAAAGTGAAAACAGTTTTTCTTTACATTTTTTCATTGCTTTTTTTTTAAATCTTGAAATCTTGTCTTCCGTCTCGTTATACGGCAGCTACACCATGCCACATTAAGGTAAACTAAGCTTAAGTTAACAATCCCCTAGTGTCTATTCTTAGTTAAAATAAGGAAGGATAAAAGAAATAGATAAACAATAACTGAGGTTACTAGCAAAAGGGTGTCATATATTAAGTGCAGCTAACCTACTCAATACTCTGACTACATTGATCTTTTAGTCGGTACTACAGTAGCGATACCAGCAACTTCCAGTACTCTTGAGATAGTAGACATAATAGGAACCGCAGTTCCTTACTTTAATGTTGGTGGAGAGAGAACAACAGCTTGACCAGTGAAAACACGCTTTTCTAGTAACCTGACCATCTGCCACGCTTGGATGTCCGCCCTTCAGCCAGCCGGGAGCGTTTGTGTTACACTTATATAAAGGTGGGCATGACATCGGCATCCTTGTCCCTGCCGCGCCTTCGAACCTGTACCATGCGGTGTCTATTGTTTTGTCACATTGTACTGAAACTTTTCCGTACGTGACTTTTCTGTCAGCATTGGTAATGCGTCGATAATTTACACATTCTAAGTAGGAGAGAGAAAGTAATTAACAATCATTCACAAATTAAATTAAGTATAGATGATGACTAGTGGATGAACCTTCAAAGCATTTCACAGACCCTGCATGATGCCACCAACTGGTTCATTTACCAGGGACATTGAAAATTGTCATCGATGTGGAAAGTGTTGTTTTGGGACTAATCGCAAACCTGGCAGGAGGCAGCTTGGCCTCGAGGTTATAGCGCGGGGTCGAGCTGAGCTGGACTTGTAATCTGGTGCCCCCGAGTTTATTAGTACCACCCTGACCGCTAGCTGGATTCCTCCTTATGGGGTCAAATCTTCGACCACGGCACGTTTGTAACACCGCAGCAAAATTTTGTGACAAAATTTTACTTTTATCTGCTTGACAATATTTAGCGATTATCAACATTAGGAGGGACCAAAGGATACAAGAAATTTGGAAGAACGACTAATTTTGTAGAGAAGACTGGAGGCCAAATATTAGCGGTGAGTGTCAACTATATCTCATAAAGGATACAGTAAAAGTGTCAGGATGAGCAAACAAAACTTAAGCATCGGATAGCAAGACGAGAAAGGTAGCGTGCGTTGTATCTTACAGTACAGGGCGGGATTCCTCAGAGTTAACTATTAATGCTTGCTGAAACTTGCGTGGCGCCAAACATCAAACTCAATAATGGGGTAGAATAGATGCCAATGGAGAAAGAGGCGGATTGAAAGGACTGGAATATTATTGCATAGGGTGGTTTGGAAACTGCTTTGAATGAAAAATATGGTGATGGAGCTGGCAGTATTGCATGAGAATGTACCATATACATTCATCTCGAATTATCGCAAAATCAACAAATGCAATGTCAATCGATTATTAAATTCGAATCGCTTTTGTGTAGACAAATTCCAAAGAATATATCTTTACAACTGGTAGCTGGCGCACAATTTAGTTCAGAACAACTAGTACTCAGTACCTTCTGCCAGACAGGTGTGGTCTTCAGCGTAGCTGTGGCTACAGACACAGTTATATGAGCCAGGAATGTTAACGCAGGTGGCGAAGTTTGGAAAGCAGTCATGTGATCCTTCCACGCATTCATTGACATCTTTAACATTGAAAAAGAAAAATAACGTTCATAAAGCTCGTTTGATTTAAATTCTAGCTTTCAACTATTACTATAATCCTGTTCACCGTTTGTCTTGTGGTTTTGAACTATACAATAGAACCTCCATATGCGAGCATCTCTCGTAAGCTGGACCAACTCCGGCATTATCAATCACCTATCCAAAACACCCAAATTTTCTCATTTAAAGACCTATAACTACCACCCCTAGTAAACGACAACCTCCCAAAGGCAACCGCGACTACTTTTTTGGCCCTACGGTCTTATTCCATCGTTTTAACCCCAAGTAGGCGACCATTTGACGCGTGGAGTTGTCTTTTTGTTCACTGTATGTAATACGCCGCTCCGAGAATACGAAGGACTTTCAGTGACAACATGAAACTACATGCACTTATACGTAACTTAGAAATTTCATGCAACAAATTCTCTGCCAAAAGTAGATATATTGGAACCTAGCTCTCGGAAGAGACCTCCTGTGGAACAACAACCTCTCGCATTTTAGGTAAATGCCTACGAGGTTGGACTGTACTCCTGACCCAGACTACAAAAAGAGGTCACGGAGATTCTGTCCATCAGCCGTGGAGTTGTGTGGTCTGACGATTACTACTCTCTATACCTTCGACCAACTATCTAATACCTTAGTATGAAATTCGTTATTCAGGTCACAATGTTTTCGTTTTCCTACTATACCCTGGCAAGTTTTGCCATCACCAGAGAATCCGGTCTTACAGGTACAGAAATAGGATCCTTGAGTATTGGTGCAATTAGCATTGACGTCATAGACGGGAGGAGAGGTGGTACATTCATCGATATCTGAATAAGTAAAATTATTGAATGAATAGACACCGATCACCTACGTGAGGAAATCTGGATGCCCAAATCCTGGAATTTCTTTTTTGGCTTGTTGGAATCCGGAATCCCGGAAAATTTTGCTTGTGGAATCAGGAATCCTGAACTTTGGAATCCAAATACAGCTCAAGGAATCCGGAATCCCACAAGAAGAAATCAGCTTACCGTTCGTTACTGTAAAAAGGGAAGAGAAATGAGTAATCCTGAATTCAACTTTCGCTATTAACAAAGACTGGAATACAGTACCTGGAATCCCGAATCCACTGCGTGGAGTTCAGAATCCAACAAGAATGGAAACCCTTCCAATACTTTAAGAAACAAACCATTTGATTGTAATTGCAATTGAATTATATAAATTCTTTTGGCGCACAGTAAATTACGAGCCGTACAAATCAGGTGACAACCAAGACTGACATTCGATGGATAGGGCCAAAATTTTAGTGCTCATAATGCTCTACTGAGTATAATCTTATGTCACCTTCAGTTTCCATGTCGCAATAAGCCAGAATAGAAGTCCCAGTTTTTGTAGTAGAGAACCAATATTTTCCACTGGTTGCTTGACCCTCACTCGACTTGATTTCATGACACGTTTCTGCAGGCAATTCGGGAATCGATCCTAAACGAACTGAAAAAAAAAACAGACAGGATGTTTTGCTGTAATTGCATGCAGACAGTTAGTCTTTCTATTATCCATGGTTAGATCTTAAATGGTAAAATGTTCACACGGTCATGTCATGTACCCCTGGATGTGCAAGGTTTCTTGTCCATCTTTTTATCAGGTTTGCAACATTAGAGACCTTTAGGTTCTAAGACAATGAGATCTTCTTCATACTTAAGAAGTACGCAGGCGTAACCATGCAGCACCACTTTGGCGGAAAAACATGATAGCCTTCGTCATTCTTCTACGGGTTTTAGAGAGAATGTCTTAGTAGCGGAAGACACGTTACCAAATGTTTAAAGTTTGGTCATCTTGCGATAGGGAAGGGCTTATTAACAGGCCTTCAAAAGAAATAAGAGTACTAACTTTTCTGATGAAAAACAAATTAACAATGAAGCTTTACAGAGTGTCTATTTTTGTGAATACGTCAAGTTGTAGTCGTTCTCGTTGACCTCGAATCTACACGTCTCCATTGCTGCATGCAATACAAATTAAAAAGCGATCGATTTTGAGCGTTTTACCACCTACGAATAAATTAAACCTCTATTGTAATAAATTAAATCAAGTTGTTGCAGGTTGCAAAAAGTTGTACTACTCTCTACTTACCACGATTCCTATCTCGTTTGAAGTAAAACCTGTCTTCGTTTGGAATGAAATCCTCGGGTCTGGCTTCCTTTGTTCTGTTGCTGAACTCGCAAGTGAGGAGAGAGATTACCCAGTTACAGCTTTGGCATCGATCATCCTTGTAACAGGCAAATATGCATGCGTGTGGAAGATCTGCCAGCATTGTCTTATAGATGTGTCCCTGCAACATCCAGCCGAAGATAGATTCCTCAGATAGTCCACCAGTACATAGCTGATCGTGATCAGTGACTACTCCATAGAGCAATTTACCCAATGCAAAGATAACTGCTATGCGAAAGAGCTGTTTCTTTTCCATTCTCTTAAAAAAACATCACCTAACGAGTAGGCAAAGACAAGATACTTTAATTTATTAAGAGGTTTGATTTCTGGATTGCGAAATAAAACTATTACTTAAGTAACAACATAAGTTTGATTGCGTATCCGTACGTCTATTTTTTTTTTTTTTTTTTTTCAACCAAACGAGATGACTGAATTAAAACCTGCTAATAACTAGACTGCAAAAGCTTTTAACATAGAGGCAAGCGCTATTACCAAATACATTCAGCCTTGTCCGTTGATACAACCTTAGTCAATTTTGATGCTACGAGTTATGAAAAAATAGCGAGTAAGGCGCTATAATTTAACATGAAGGGCCCGGTGAATAGAAAAAATAACAATTGAAACCTTTGTTTGAATTCCACTTCTTCATGTATTATGCAAGTAAGCGTCACTAATTTATTAATTGATCGTAACTTATGAGATGTAACTATTTTAAGTTCATCTCTAACGATAGTGTTGGCCGCTAATAAAAACTTTAGTGCAAAATTGCCTAGAAGCACTTTATCTTAATGGGAAACCCTTGATGAGAAACGTCAAATTGATTTTATTTTATTTCATCTCCTTACATTTATGCATTCCATCGCCATGCAACAATGTGCGACATTCACGAGCAACCCACACGTTACAATATTCAGATCCCTCTAAATTTGTCATTAAAATTAACTTGATATCCTTTGTAGACTGAAACTGATTCATTTTTTCAATTATTATCATTATTATTTTTTATCCTAAAACTAACTTAATCTAAATTAAAGCTAGTTTTTAATTTTACATGTATTGGCTTTTACAGGTGCACATCATTTGAAACTGAGAAAATAAGCATGAAAAAACTCTTAAAGGGCCATTTCAGATATAAACGGAGTATTTGGCCCGTGTTTAACAAAACCGAGTTCTAAGCCATTTTCAGTTTCCCAGCGCTTTTAGCCAATCGCCTTTTATCGTTAACAATTTCAATCTAGCATATAGTGTACACTGCCATGGGTTTTCTGAAATTAACCCACTAAGAAAGAGGTCTGGAGGTCCAAGGATTTCTTTAACTGCGGCTAAAGTTAGACTTCGTCTAAATAACCGACCCGCTTAGAATTCGGTCCTAATAAGAAAATTTCAAAAGTGGGCGAAGATCACTTGCTGAGCCTGTGGTTTTTTCGAAGAAAAGAGTCACCGCATGGGGGCATAAATTAAATTTCCTAGAGTAACTACAATTCTTTTTATATAACCATTCACATATAGTAAAATAATGATATCTGAGATAGCGAAAGTCATGCGAAAGTAGCTTTTGTACATTAACGAACCTTTAGGCTGCCTTGGAAAAGTAAATCGCTTCTTACATTATAGAAGTCCCTCACTGGCTTGTACTGGTGCTCCAATTATGTATTTATAGTATAATTATATTTATTTTTTCTAATATGCCGACTTAGTTACTTTTTTGTTTCTATCGAACGATAACTAGATTGAAAATCGAAAGTGGACGCCCACAATATCTTGTGAAATTTAGATTTTCCTAGAGATTTCATGCACGGTTCCTGGTGGACATAATGTCCCTACCTTTTCAGATCTTTTCATTGCCGAAAAAGAGGCTTTGAAATTAAAATTAAATTTCAAAGCAGCGAAACTAGTCGATCTAAGCATCGATCTAAAGAAAAATGAGGGTGAGATTATGCACATCAATTCTTTTGTCTAACGTAATTTTCAGGCTAAAAAAATCCATTCTCAATTCGGGTAATTAGTTTCAATGTGTGCCCTGGCATAGTTTTTCTCTGGCAAGTGAATAATTGCCCAGTTGGCTTTCTTGATACATTATTAAAAGCTGAAGTATTGCCAAAAAAATTTTGAATTTTCAGAATTTTTTAGGCTTGTCCCATCTTTGGAGAGTCCTACGCCATCCGTTGCTTCAAAATCTGTCATTTTTTCCGTAACGCGAGGCGTCGATAGTGACCCGTTTCTTTCGAGTTTTGGATTGTCTACATTTAGATGAAGAAACCTTCTTTATAGACGCCTGTCATGAGTTCTAATACATATTGCTAACATAATCTATCAACTCACTATGACTCTACTATGGTTTATAAATGGCCAAGGTGATATAATCCTTATAGACTTGTAAGGATAAAACCATACAGACTTGTGTAAGCTATTCAGTCACACAAACCACTATCGATCACAATCGTGTGCTATAAATTCTGTATACTGTACCACTATGTACGTCTGAAAACTTCTAATTTAAAAGAGCTATCAATTTCCACTGAACGGTCTTAGCTGGTCTTAGCTTGTTCCCTTCTGGAAACTCTCCAATTCTTGCTAAGACTTCACTGCTATATATAGTCCTTGGGTTTCAATTCTCCTCTAAGCATTTCCTAATAAGGGGCTAGCAAAAATCACAATTAGCAACATTTCAGTTAACGAGCATGTGGCGTACCTGCAATAAAGTTGAATTTTTGGAAGTTAAATTAGATAGGTATTATATAAGCAGATAGATGGCAGTAATAATATCACTTCCGTTGTCCAGTTGCGAGGCAGCATCAATGATTTTTCTCATTGGTCTAACATCTTAACCCATGTAACGGAAATGTGAGACAGTCTTGAAACCTAGACTCCGCGCCGTGGATTCTGGTTTCCAGGTACTGGATTCCAGTTAGTGGAACTTGGATTCTGGATTCCAATAGTTAGTGGGATTCAGTATTCCTTAAACTGTATTTCCGATTCCAAAGCCCAGAATTCTAGACTTCACAAACAAAAGTTTTCCCGAGTTCCGAAAACTTGATTCCCTTGTAATACATTTGGAGAAAAATCAGATTTTGTTCCCCTTAATTAGCTCAAAAAGATGTGTCCGAATTATATCGCAGTTGACGCGTCTGAGATTCCATCTGAAGGGCTTTGTGCGTGAACGGGAAGTGCACACTGCATTGCGTAAAACCAAGATCAGAAAAAGACCTGACCCCGACTGTATCCCGGGCGTTTCTCGCCCTGTGTTGCGGAAACCATTGGGATCAATTTAGGTTTCTAAGAAACTACCCACCTATCCCTCCCCTAAGCCAACATTTTGCCCTAAGTAAGAAATAAGTGTTAATGTTAGCTTAGAGGAGGGGTAGGTGGTTCGTTTTTGTGTTGTGGTGTGAATTTTGTCATGGTCTTTTCAATCTTATGTATTACGTCGTTTGGTGATTGCACCAACAGCATTACCAAGAAACCACAGGGATCGCAGCATCCTACCAAAAGAGTTAATTTGTATTTGATATGGTTCCTACTGTCGCCCACATCTATTAGTTTTCTATGCGATGTTGTTGTTTCGGTCTCCTCATTTTAAAAGAGCTGTTGTGTGCCCACCCTCAACAGAAATCCCTCAAGATGATCGAAAACTATCATATCAGACCTATTTCTCTTCGGTGATCAGGTTGCGGAGATCATGGAGGGAAATACACTACTGAGGACTATAATGATTTATCCCGCACATCATAAATATTTTTCATCTCGATCGCAATGAATTCGCGGTCGCGGAAAATTCTACTCAGCAAGCAATTGTCCATCTGTAACATCTTGCCTTGGATACCCTCCCAAAGGTAGTGTAAGACTTCTTCTTTGCGTATTCTCGATCCTAAGGGCCGTCAACTCGATAGGCCAGTATTCTTTAATGTAAAAAAAAAATTATCAAAATTTGATATCCACCCCACTCCACTCCACCCCCTTGTAAGTCCGAGGGTTAAAGAAATACCGGACTCCCTGCAACACAGCTCTTCAATAAAAGCAGAAAACTGTACCGCAAAAGTATTGTTGGTAATTAACAGCCAATCGGTTTAAAGATTTCAAAACTGGTGTCATGTCGAAGGAACTTTTCCTCGGGAGACTAACTGATTTGCTTGAACAAAAACAACACCTGTTCATTAATTAACTTCTTTATTCGACATATAATTCAATATTCACAGACTTAACTTACAACTTTTGTTAATCAAAGTTGCTACACCTCGTTTTATAGCGACTTGAAAACTCCCTCAGCTTAGGGCGAGATAAAGATAACGCAAGTTTTCTGTGACTGGCCAAGGCAAACTCATTTGCGTTTAATAGTATCTTCGCGTTGTTCACTTTGCTTTGCTAAAATTATCTTTTTACAAAAAGCTTAGGTTGGCTAGTCACTATAAAACAAGGGAGCAATATGGACGTTACAAGCTCAGAATACTTGTGCATCTAAGGTAACTTAACATCAATGAGCTGCTGATAATTAAAAATTAATGAATGAGGCTGAGGATCTTATGAAGAATTATGGAGATCGAGGAGGGTGTTATCCGTCGATGCCGTAGGCCTAGGCCACCCTCCGAGATCTCCATAATTCTTCATATGATATGAAAGCCGAATTCAATAATTGTTTTATTATTCATTCAAAATAATTCCTAGTTTAAAAACGTGGCTAAACATGCTTACCTCCATCGATCCATCGATGTTAAGTTCATCTTCGATAGTGCACGTTGTTCAGCTCCGCAAATATTCTCCAAATAGCAGATGTCGCCCTTCGAGTTGTCTTCTTGCTGTTCTTGCCATGTTTTTAGCTATTTTTTCGCCTAGTTCTTACTCTTGAAACGAGTGAGATGTCCGCCGTTTTTGTTTTCACAACCAAAACAACTCAACCTCGTCTCCAGGTCTTCTCGGTTAACGGTGCATTGACCTGTAGAAGGCTGCATTTTTGACGTCATTTCCTCGTTAAACACAAAATTATTCCAAATTTGGTCATCAGTAATTGGTTATGGTGAATTATGCGCGTGCTTTTAGCCAATCAGAATTGGGGAAATATTTTGAATGAATAATAACAGGTGTTATACTTTGATTTATTATTTTTCTACTTTAACATTAAAGTTAAGCCAGATACAAATGTGACTAAGAAATCTTACATGAATCATATAGCTGCAAAATAACGCCAGTCTATGATGTTAGCACGCCACGTCAACTGTGGCTCTAGTTAATTTTCAGTAATTTTGTCAACCGGGTTACATCATAAAACAGTTATGAAGTTATACTTCTTTCAAAATTTAGTTAGTGCGAGTCTTTAAAGCTTCCTTCTCCCCCTAACGCCCTTCCACTCGATGTAAAACCGGTGAGAATTCAGTAGTTATTGGATGAGGTTGAGAATGATACAGTGGAACCTCGATTTAATCAATCCTCGGTATAACGAACGATTTTCTTCAGCCAGGCCAAAATTACGGTAAAATATGTGGAACACTGAACCTCTATTAAAATCCTCTTTCAGTAAAGAAGACAAGCCACCAGCGCACGTAAAATATACCTCAATATATAAACGAATAAATGTGAACATGTGATAAAAGATGAATGCCAAACGAACCAACAAGGAAAAAATTTATGTGGATAAAATAGTTTCAAGCAGTTTAGGACTGGACAATACACCGAAGATCACTGGCAAGAGGTGTTCTCTGAAGCGCAAGGAAAATTGACGAAAATTACTTTTTCTTGGCATTCAGACTGGTGATAAATTAGCCAAACCTCCGTTCTTTATCGTGTATTCTCAGCTTTGCGTCACTGTCCCAATTTGGCCGATGGAGGTTGCCTCTTGTAGCGATTTCATTTTACGCTCTGTCGCTAATTTTTTTTTTTCAGTGTCGCTTGTCGGAATTTACCCTGGCAGGGCCTCTTAAGTTCCCGTCTTCATAACATTTGCCAGTTCCTCGGCAGTTTCAGGATATAAAGGAATGTTTAGTCTAGCGAATACAGTCAAACACCGTAATAATAATAATAATAATAATAATAATAATAATTATTATTATTATTATTATTATTATTATTATTGTTATTATTATTATTATTATTATTATTATTACCATTTCACACAAGATAGCATACATATCCTATGCTACAACTGTTTATGAATATACACCGTAAAACCTAATAAAATAAATAAACTTATCATAGAATCCTAACAATCCTGTACTAAGGTTGTGTTTAAATATTAAATAAATCTAGACTATGAAACGCAAAAATGAAACTCTCAGTATTAATTTTAGGACGGGCACAATGTTTTTAACGGAGATTATAAGAACAGACTTTCTTTGAAGGAATATATGGAGGGGGCCATAGAAAGTGTCTGTATTAAAAGGTGTCCGTAAAGCGTGGTTTGACTGTATTCTTCAAACAGCAGGTGTCATCCCCCAAGTGGTATTTTTGCTATTATTGCTATGTTTTTAGGCAATATTTTAGCCATTTCGTCTACGAAAAGCAAGTGAAATCTTCCAAAGCTCTCTACCTGCTGTCCCTTTTTCCCTAGATTATCAATACAATAGACCAATTTCGATACATTAAAATTCATACTTGGCACTGTATCCGATGCATGGGGAAAGAAAACAATAGAAATATATTATTCGTCCATGAACCTCCGAGTCAAAGTAATTACTTTTGTTTTATTCCGCTATGGTCTATTGGTGTCAATTGTGTCTTGATATCGGCAGGAGTCCTTCAGATTTGGTCAACGTCAGCTGGTTGTAAGGAATTAATTTTAACTGAGGATTATACCTTTCAGAAACAGAGAAATAACTGAATGAATAATAAAATGATTAATCAGCACCTTTGGTAACGGGCACCTCAATGATGTGTACTTGCCCGTCATCATCTTCATTATCTCCAGAGACACCAGAACAGCTCGAGCCACTACAGTAAGAGCCCCCTCCCCCGCCTGCTTGGTTTGGGTATGTGCCGCTACCACCCCCAGAGTATCCACCACCTCCTCCTGATGCACCATTATCTTCCGATCCCCCTCCGCCACCGCCAAACCCTCCTACGGCCCCAGGGGGAGGCCCTCCGTTGTAGCCACTATTCATTCTTCCAGCACGTCCACCTACCCAGCCCTGAGCACGCGATCCACCCCTTTCACCATGCCAAATCCCGGCCCTGGAACAACCTTGGCCTAACCATCCCGCACCCACTCCCCCATGGTAACTAGCCCTTGCATTGTTACATTGACCAGGGTTTCCTCCAGATCCTCCGCTACGAACCTGACTTGAAGACCTTCCAACGCTACTGGTGCCGTTAGTTCCCGACTGTCCATCCGTCCCGTTATATCCGCTAGATGCACCCCCTCCCCCTCCAGCAGCTAACAAAAGCACGTTACTTGTTGTATAAACAAAGCTCCCTCCCCCTCCTCCAGTTCCAGCATTGTCCTCTACGGACAATCCCAGCTCAGCTGCTGTCAAGTTAGTAGACTGTCCTCCTCGCACTTCCACTGAATCTCCTCCTTTTTGTCCCACCACAATGTTCAGCACAGTTCCTTTATTCAGGTTAAACGTGCCCTCCTTAAACGCGCCTCTGCCACCACGGTAAATTCCTGGAAAATTTCCATAGGTTGGCGAGTGGGTTCCTCCTCGAGCACCCCAAGCAGTGATACGATAGCGAGTTGTGGTTGGAACAGTGAACGTTTGTACGCTGCCAAAACGTCCCTTTCCTCCGTTTGTTGTAAATAACCAACCTTAAAATGAAACAAGAAATACGTCTATCGCAGAACCTCCCGAGGCTAGGGGAAAGAAGGCCCGTAAAATGTTATGGATGGGAGGGCGGGAGAGAAATAGAGTAAATTGTGTAACTGGTTAGGGCGAATTTCACAACCGGCTCTAATACTGCAAGCTGAGATATACTCAATCTCCTTTTGGTTGGAGTCAATTCATACCCAATGCATGCCCTAGCTTTAAAACGAGATTGGATTAAGTGGGGTTGTTATTATTAAGAAAGGTTAGCCAAAGTTGCGTAGGTCCCGTTTTCATCCCATTCGACCCTCCTTCAAGTGTAGTTTTTGTTAAGTGGAAATGGGTGTAATAGTGGATAACTACAGGCTAAGGACTCTCCTAATAATTGGCCGCAGGAAACAATGAAATGTCATTCTTTCAATTGTTTTAGTATTGTTTGGCCTCAGTGCTAGGCACCACTAGTGACTTCTCTTTCAAGCAGCTTCTACGTGCCATAATCGCTGCATCGAAAAAATTGACTGTAAACTTCCAGTAAGCATTGTCTCCCTAATCTCCTTTCGTTGCGAATCCTATTGTCCGTATTTTCTAGAAGCCTCTGCAGTCGGTGTTCCTTCTCTTTATCGGGTTCTTTCTCATTGCAATTGCGGTATTTTGTCGCTGTCTCGAAGTACAGCTGTCTGCACATGTCTGTTGTCGCTGTAGCCTTTCTTCTGTCTCTTGCTGATGGCTTCTTGTTCGCTGGACAAAGCGATATGCTCTCGACTCAGCTGGTTTTTACTTTAATTGAATTTTTTTCGCTCAATTTAGCATTATTTTATCAAATTTAAAATTTATTGTAACTGTTAATGTAATCCTCGTTTTTAGCTACTAACTTTATAATTTGCGAAAAATAAACAAAAATCGCAATCCATCACCCCCCCCCCCCCCCCTCGCCCGCCCCCAAATTTTACTGAGAAAGATAACAAAAATTTTCCCTTACGATAGCAGGTTTTTCCGTCACCAGAAAATCCAGCCTTGCAAGTGCAGAGATAAGATCCGCGAGTATTGGTGCAATCAGCATTGTGGTCACAGACAGGGGGAGAAGAAGTGCACTCGTCAAGATCTGAAAAAGCAAAGGCGTGACTTAAGGTTCGGAAAAACGGGCAACAAAAAACGTGCAACCTGTTTTGCAACTTTGCTGCAAAACGAGTTGAATAGCGATGTTGCGCGTTTTACCACCCACATCAAACCTGTCTTGCAACAAATCAGGTTGTTAGCAGGTTTGAGCAGGGGTGGTAAAACGCGCAACATCGCTATTCAACTCGTTTTACAGCAATGTTGCAAAACAAGTTGCCCGTTTTTTGTTGCCTGTTTTTCCGTACCTTTAGGTGTATAAAATGCAATAAAAGAGACTTTAACAGACTCCCGACCTCAATCAATTTCAGTTTAGCAGCACAGTGAAGGCTATACGACTTTATGGATCCATCAAACCGTAAAACGTCTGGGAGTCCATAGCTTGAAAGGATTAAGGACAGTTCCTGCTTTCCTTGAGTGCTCACTAGAGTCAGGAGCATGGCTCCTGATAGAGTAAGCTTCCTACGCCCAGATCGCCTTTTACTTCATGTCACTGGTACTTTATAGCGGAACACCATGAGTAAGAAAATTTGGTTATCTGTACATCCAAGAAATTTTTGGTTGTCACGTGACCGTACGTTCGTTTACCCGCCCGTTCATCCGCACCACAGGGTAACCAATGTGTAATGACATTGTATTTAGCTTGTGTGGGAGCCTGCAAGCTGTAGTCAAGCTTGATGATAAACGTCTATATGTTATGGTCAATTGGCAGCTGTCAGTAAGGGGCATCCACTGACCAGTATCAAATGACGGTACACGAGGTCAGGTTTGGACTTATCGAGACCACATGTTATTTAAGGTTTTCCGCTGACCAGTTATTAACTTTTTGTTGATCACAGGCTCGAGGTTAGTTTTTACAGCAGCCCCTTTCGTCAAACGTCTTATGGTCCTCCTTTCATGTTAGCCCTCAGACGTACACGCAAAGTCATACCCCCACCATGGTACAAGGGGGATTGATTTGATATGTTGCAATATTTCGAAATCATTTTGTCTTCAGTGGAAAGCCTTTCATCTTCTCTACAAGATGAGGTATATTTTATGGGTGGTGGCGCTCCTGGAAAACTGTGGCGTCACCAAACATGGTCGCCATCTTGGCCGCAATCTTGAATTTTATTAAGAATTAGAGATAAGGTAAAAACAGTGAGAAGTAATAATGTTTTGCGCTTAACATGTAAAATAACACACAAATAATTACTTTGCATCATTTCATCCACAAGTTTTACTTTCATTGTTGAAAACAGTTGAAAAAACATCCATTTTCTCTCAAAAATGGCTTGACCACCTGCTACTTATGACGTCATATCCTGTAACCATAGTAATGTATCATCATTAAGCTTGGCTCAGAATGTGCGCGAAGGATAAACAAACAGCTACAGAAAACTTCAGGTGTCGATGTTTTATCTTCTAGGAAAAAAATTCACAAAAACCTTGTGGGGGGGTAGTATAGTATAGTATAGTATAGTATAGTATAGTATAGTATAGTATAGTATAGTATAGTATAGTATAGTATAGTATAGTATAGTATAGTATAGTATAGGTCTTTGGCAATAGTTCCAAGTTCACTGTTTGAAGTAAGTAACTGTGACGGAGCTTCGCCTTTAGCTCTGGCTAAATCTTTATATTAACTGAACTCACCTTCAGTTTCCATATTGCAGTAAGCGAGAACTGGTGTCCTAGGTTTTAAGGTGGAAAACCAATATTTGTTGCTGGTTGCTTTGCCTTCACTCATCTTTATTTAATGACACGTCTCTGCAGGCAGTTCAGGAATGGAACCTAAAGGAACTGGGAAAAACAGCCAGACATACAGTTATTAATAACTATTTTTTTGCTATGGAATTCGTGCAGCACAATTTCAAAATATTCTTATTACCTCGTTTCTTATCTCGTTTGAAGTAAAATCTGTCTGCATGTGGGATGAAATCCTCGGGTCTTGCTTCCTTTGTTCTGTTGTTGAACTCGCAAGTGAGGAGAGAGATTACCCAGTTGAGGCTTTGGCATCGATCATCTTTGTAACAGGCAAACACGCATGTGTGTGGAAGATCTGCCTGCATTGTCTTATAGATGTGTCCGTGCAACATCCAGCCCAAGATGGATGTCTCGGATCTCCCGCCCGGGCATTGCTGAGCCTCTGCTCTGTAAAGGATCTTACCCACAACAATGAGAAATGATATACGGAAGAATCGACTCAGTGCCATACCTTTTTAAAAGACGTTGATAAAGTTCATCTAAAAATAAGTGGATTTACACTATTTTATTGCAGAAACAACAAGAAACTTGTTCCTAAAATATTGCTGAGTAAAGATCGCATTTCCTTAGTAACCAACCTTATACGGAAAGAACATCACTTTTACCTAACAACATCACTGGAACATTGGTTCATCCGGTATTAGAATGAAATTAAACAACGCCAATTACCAGTAAAAAAAAGTTGTAAAGAAATTAAATAACATGGACCTTCTCTTACCAATGTATTTACTAGCTTGTGTGTGATACGACGTTTTCTACAAATATCCGTAGCCTGCCAGATAGTGGCGAATGGACGTTGTGCTGACAAAGAAGAATATCATGTGAATGTCTGGTCAGCAACTTAAATGGGTTTTAACTAAAAGACCATTTATGATAAAATCGTCCTTTCTCATGCAAATTAAAGTTGTATCTAAAAATATGCCGCCAACTGTGAAATTAAGTTAATGTCAAGAAGCTGCGTCGGCGTGTAAAGATATCAAGTGACTAAAGACATAAAGCGATTCCCATTCTTTTTTTTTGCTAAAAGTGGGCTAAGAAAATGTGAAATAATAACAAGATAACCCTGATATCCGGCTTGTTGATATCAACCTAGGGCAAGTTACTTCTTGAAAACTTAACTTTTCCCAGCCATAAGAATAACCTTAACTGAAAGGTAATGGATAGTTTACTTGATTTGCGTCATTTTTCCTCAGTCTCCTGTCAATCCAAATTATTTTCAAACGTCCAGATGAGATAGTGAGAAATAGGTTTTATAATAGTTTCAAGTAGTTATTCAGTTAATTATCGACGAAAATACTGGAAAATAGCCTTGGTGTATTACTTTTTGTCTCACTACGTCAAAGCACTGAATTATATTCAAGTTTTATTGACAAAGTAATAATCTTTAATTAAACCATGCAGTTTCAGGCGTTTTCGTCAAGCAGAAAATCCTGTTGACTCACACTGTTTCCTGTCTGGCTTTTTCACTTTGTACCTCTTAGCCTCTCTAGATTGAAACCTTTAACACTGAACGCTTAAAATGTATATGCGTCTATGCGTTTTTCTACAGTTCTTTTCATTAGCTTGCTAAAGATCTCAGACTACTTTCCTTTGATAGCAATAAATTATTAACTAAATTATTTTTTGGCCAGTTCAAATCGTCTAAGAAAGAGTCTGTGCTCGGACAGCCTGCTCGGAGGCGGCAGAAACAGCAATCGACTTCCATACGAAAATACTTTTGTTATGAGCTTGGCAAACTTTCATATACAACCTGTCCTTCATCAAGGAACTGTGAAACGAAAGTTGGATTATTGTACGATGAAGCTAAAACTTTCCGGTCTCTGCAATTTCTTCCTGAGACACTTCGATTTTCTGAAATTGCATAGTATTAAATGTATCTATACTGGGTACCCATTATATTTTCTAGTTTCTCAAGACGCAAAAAAGTTTCATAATCACCTGTAAAGATACTTAAGGTGTGCTTCCATTTTTCCCCTCAAGCCACAAGAAAATATCTTTTGTTTAGTGGTTCTTTGCATGCTGTCTATGTGCGTAGTCATGGTATAACAGGTTCCCCTCTGGGCCTAAAATAACAGAAAAAAAACACCTATAACCTATAAATATTACATAAAACTGTGATTAAAACCTCCAAAATGTATAGTGACTTAAAAAGAAAAAAAAGAAAAACAAAACAACAGCTCACAAAATTGCATGGTAAAAATTAATGGGAAAAAAATGATAATGGTAACACTGAAAATAAAACCCAATAGACTGACCACAAACCGCGCCACTCACGAAATGCTATGTTTTTCGTTACAGTTGGATTGCATTAACTGAGCCATGTAGCTCTTTGATGCAGTAGAGAACAGTGATTTAAAAACCGACGAATTTCCATTCAAAGCTTCATATTAAAAGGTTGAAAGAGGAAGGTATATAAACCTGCGAACGCAGATCTAGACGTTTTTCTGGCTCTCACTTAGTATCTGGTTTCGCAGTTTATCAGAATGGGCGGTAACGAAACAACAGCCGCAGCTGTACTTACTGCTTATCGAAGAGCCCACAGAACGCTTTGTAGAAGAAGTTCCACTTATCATAAGGTCTAACAAATATATCAGTCTCCGATAAAACTCATGGTGCAAAGAAAGTCAGTTTTACAGTTTGCCATTCGGGCACTAGCTGTAGCTAGCACGTACTAGCCCAATATTCATTTCAACCAGCCCCCAAAACCTTTTGATGAGCAGGATTGATTACACAGTTCTCATGTAATTTGAATTCCTTTTAAAAAGAAAAAAAACTCTCAGTTGCCCGACGGGTAAGAAAAGAACAGATTTCACTAGTACGATACGAAAATACACTAATCCCAGGTTTTCTGACACTACTTTCTTTGCACGCTGAAAAGGTGTAAAGGTGATTGCGGAAAAAAAAAACGAAAATAACGCTTTCGATTTATTCCTTCTTTCAAAACGTAAAAGGACCTGCTTTAATAAGCGCTTTTCAATATTAGCCTCCTAGAGGCTTATATTTGTTGGTATTGTTCTCAATATTTTACATCCCAGAATCGAAACTTTCAAGTGAAAGACCGCATGCGAGGTTTCACACTGGTTTAGCTAACGTATGAACAACTAAGATTGGGTGAAATATACGGAGCGTACCGTGGTATTGCCAGCACGTTTTCTTTCATAGACATTTGAAGGAAATGCATGTCCCAGTGTTATACTGTGTCTCTCTTGGGCCAAGAAATGAAAATTGCATGAGTTATTCCATTGTTTAAATCTGGTGGTAACTATTTGTTCACAAATTACAGACCTGTATCAGTTTTACCGGTATTTTCTGAATTCCTATAAAAGAATCATCTATAATCGCCTTATTATTTTCTTAAATAAATATGATATTCTTTCCCAGAATCGGTATGGATTCCGAGAAAATTGTTCTACTGCGCATGCTTTTCTCCAATTGTATAACAAGATCTCAGATGCACTTGATGCTAAGAAGGCGACTTTAGGCCTATTCATTGGCCTATCTCAGGCCTTTCATACAGTAAATCGTGAAATTTTGCTCAACAAGTTAGAACATTATGGAATACGTAGTGTTGTTTTACAATGGTTTAAAAGTTATCTTTCTTGTCGAAAACAATTTTTTAATTGTGCAATCTAATGGTTATAACTTTTAATCATTAGATGTTACTTGCAGGGTCCCTCAGGGCTCTATCTTAGGTCCCCTGTTCTAATGATCTAGAGTGCGTGTAATGTGTCAAAGGAGTTAAAGCTGATAGCACTTTGCTGACGACAATAATATCTTCTATTCGCTTCCTATCTTATGGAAGTTGTAAATTCAGAATTGAAAAAGATATTAACATGTCGGTTACAAATAAGCTATCTATTAATTTAAGCAATCTAATTTTATCATATTCAGACCAAGACAAAACAGGCAAACACTTGATATAGCTTTTAATATTAGTAATTATTCGTGATTGACTGTGTTTAGGAAGCTACTTTTCTTGGTGTAGTTTTGGATGAACATATAACATGGAAATCACATATACATAATTTTACAAGGAAAGAGTCTAAAGCCATATAATGTTTAACTGGACAAAGTGAAAACAGTTTTTCTTTACATTATTTCATTCCTTTTTTTAAAAATCTTGAATTGTCTTCTGTCTCGTTATACGGCAGCTACACCATGCCACGTTAAGGTAAATTAAGCTTAAGTTAACAATCCCCTAGTGTCTATTCTTAGTTAAAATAAAGAAGGATAAAAGAAATAGATACACAATAACTGACGTTATTAACAAAAGGGGGTCATATATTAAGTACAGCAAACCTACTCAAAACTCTCACTACATATGAATATTCTAGTCGGTACTACAGTAGCGATACCAGCAACTTCCAGTACTCTTGAGGTAGTAGACATAATAGGAACCACAGTTCCTCACTTTAATGTTGGTGGAGAGAGAACAACAGCTTGACCAGTGAAAACACGCTTTTCTAGTAACCTGATCATCTGCCAAGCTAGGGTGCCCGCCTTTCAGCCAACCGGGAGCGTTTGTGTTACACTTATATAAAGGCGGACATGACGTCAGCATCCTTGTCCCTGCCGCACCTTCGAACCTGTACCATGCGGCGTCTATTGTTTTGTCACATTGTACTGAAACTTTTCCGTACGTGACTTTTCTGTCAGCATTGGTAATACGTCGATAATTTAAACATTCTAAGAAGGAGAGAGAAAGACAGGGAAAGTAATTAAGAATCATTCACAAATTGAATTAAGTACAGATAATGACTAATGGTACCCTGGTCCCAGAGGTTTTTCTTGATTTTTCTTCGCGAAAGAGATCAAGAGGAAGCCGCGACAACGCGTCGCGAAAGCGACGAGGAGAGAGAGAGAAAAACCTCTGGTTACCTTGGCCTCGAATCTCACTTTCATGCAGACGACAGGGTCAGGATCTGACCCTCGGGCGTTGATTGGTTGATAGTTTTTCAAACACGCAAAACAATTTGATTGGCTCGTTTAATTCTAACTACCGATGGGACGCTGAGGATTTTCACACCTCATTTTGCCTCTCTCTACTAGGGAAGAAAATTGTTTGTATGCTGCACTCGCAATAACATTTGCACGGGACCAAGGCACGTAAAGGCACGCCATATTTCGAGATTTTGACATGGATGTTGTTCCTGAAAGAATATTCGAAGAAATTTTGACCTCGGTACTTAATGAGCGCTTTCCTGAGTCTCACTGAACAACAAAAGAAAGCTTTGTTCGCTGCGTTGAGTCGAAAGGATGTGTTCACCATTTTATCAACCGGACATGGAAAGTATATTTTCTGTTACAATACTGTCATTCCATTAAATAAACTAACTTGTTTAGGGCAGCAAAATAAAAAATCTCCGAATACGGAATGAAAGTTTCCTTGTAGGAAAAAAAACATACAACTTTGTACAAGTACGTAATCATTTTCGGTGCAGCTTGATTTTCCTGCGACGCCCAAAAAAGATCTAACCAACGTTATTTTTGGCATAGACCTATTCGGCTAGCTCAGTGTTGTACCCAATTCAAATCTCCCGGGAATAAGATTCTTTGTGTATTGCAGTTGCATTATAATGTGGCATTCACATTTAAATGATATGGAAATTCCTGGAACAAAACGTTTTATTCCCAAAGGGTTTGAATTGGGTACAACATTGAGTTAGCCGAATAGGTCTATTGGGTCAACAAAAAGCTCTGAAAGTACATTCCGGGTTTGTTGTGCTGCATGACTCTTCCTAGCGTCGTTGTTCCACAAAAAAGGAAATGGAGCCGCCAAACCAAAATGCGAGCCAGATTTCAAGAATACATATTAATATTATTATTTTGAGGGGAATGCCCGCGAATCGACGCGAACGGCGCGCCCCGCAGAAGTAAACAATGTAATAAGCGCGATTGATAGACTCTTGCAAACTTTACAACTTCCCGCTGGCACACTGCCGACAGAACAGATGACAATGTTAGTGAAAAATCCTTGTTATTATACCCCAAAAAGTTGATTTTAGATCGGCCACTTACTTTTACATAAATTCTGCAAATCCTGCAGCAGTCGTTTGGAACAATGTCGGTTTCTTTATAAAGTGGTCTTCTTATTCCTGGACTCTTGTCGCCCATCGTTAACACAAGCTTTAGCTTGACCCCGATTAACAAATCACTCTTTACCACCCAAGTGGAGATGCTTTGTTCATAACATAATTTCCCGAGGTCTACCCCGACTTAAAAAAATAGCGGCTGATAAGCACGTGTTTGCTAAGCTGCCATTGGTCACTCTTTTTATTAGCAATTTGACACGTTTGACAGCTGTCGTCTGCATGAAAGTGAGATTCGAGGCCAAGGTAACCAGAGGTTTTTCTCTCTCTCCTCATCGGTTTCGCGACACGTTGTCGCCGCTTCGCGGCTTGCTCTTGATCTCTTTCGCGAAGAAAAATCAAGAAAAACCTCTGGGACCAGGGTAGACTAGTGGATGAACCCTCAAAGCATTTCACAGACACTGCATGATGCGAGCAACTGGTTCATTTACCAGAACCATTGAAAATTGTCATCCATGTGGAAAGTGTTGTTTAGGGACTAATCGCAAACCAGGCAGGAGGCAGCTTGGCCTCGAGGTTATAGCGCGGGGTCGAGCTGAGCTGGACTTGTAATCCGGTGCCCCCGAGTTTAAGTACCACCCTGACCGCTAGCTGGATTCCTCCTTATGGGGTCAAATCTTCGACCATGGCACGTTTTGTAACACCGCAACAAAATTTTGCGACAAAACTTTACTTTTATCTGCTTGACAATATTTAGCGATTATCAACATTAGGAGGGGCCAGAGGATACAAGAAATTTGGAAGAACGACTAATTTTGTAGAGAAGACTGGAGGCCAAATATTAGCGATGAGCGTCAAGTATACCTCATAAAGGATACAGTAAAAGTGTCCGGATGAGCAAACAAAACTTAAGCATCGGATAGCAAGACGAGAAAGGTAGCGTGCGTTGTATCTTACAGTGCAGGGCGGGATTCCTCAGAGTTAACTATTAATGCTTGCTGAAAATTGCGCGGTGCCAAACATCAAACCCAATAATGTGGTATAATAGATGCCAATGGAGAAAGAGGCGGATTGGAAGGAATGAAATATTATTGCATAGGGTGGTTTGGAAACTACTTTGAATGAAAAATATAGTGATGGAGCTGGCAGTATTGCATGAGAATGTACCATATACATTCATCTCGAATCATCGCAAAATCAACAAATGCAATGTCAATCGATTATTAAATTCGAACCGCTTTTGCGTATACAAATTCCAAAGAATATATCTTTACAATTGGTAGCTAGGGCACAATTTAGCTCAGAACAACTAGTACTCAGTACCTTCTGGCAGACAGGTGTTGTCTTCCGTGTAGCTGTGGCTACAGACACAGTTATATGAACCAGGAATGTTTACGCAGGTGGCGAAGTTTGGAAAGCAGTCATGTGATCCTTCCACGCACTCATCGACATCTTTAAAATTGAAACAAATAATGTTCATAAAGCTCGTTTGATTTAAATTTTATAGCTTTCAACTATTACTATAGCCCTGTTCACATTTTGTCCACGACAGGATCAGCTCAGTCGGTAGAGCGCTTGACTGCAAAGCGGGAGGTCGAGGGTTCGATGCCCGGGACGGACCAATACTCAGTGTCTTTAAAAAAATGACTGAGAATTGAAGGTGCTGCCTTAACGGCTTGACCTTCGCGAGGCTAGGATGACCACGTAAATGACGGTCCCGTCTCCAGTTGGAGACGTTAATATAGTGTCCCTAATTAGTACTTTCGTACTAAATACATTGAACAGACACTCAAATAAAGTGTATTTTCTTTTTCTCTTTTCTTTTCTTTTGTTTAGTGATTTTGAGCTATTTAGTCCTACCTCCATGTGCGAGCTTCTCTCGTAAGCCGGACCAACTCCGGCATTATCAACAAGCTATCCAAAACACCCAAATTTTCTCATTTAAAGACCTATAACTAGAACCCCTCGTAAACGACAAGCTCTCATAAGCAACAGCGACCACTTTTTTGGCCTTACGGTTTTATTCCATCGTTGTTAACCCCAAGTAGGCGACCATCTGACGAGTGGCGTTGTCTTTTTGTTCACTGTATGTACTACGCCGCTCCAAGAATACGAAGAACTTTCGGTGACAACGTGAAACTGCACTTATACGTAACTTTCATGCAATAAATTCTCTACCAAACAGTAGATATATTGGGAAGAGACCCCCTGTGGGGAAGCAACCTCTCTCATTTGGGAATGAATTGTGGGTAATTTTGGACTGTACTCCTGTAGACTACATACAGCGGTCAGATAGGTTCTGACCATGCCGTGGAGTTGTGTGGTCTGACGAATATTAGTCTCTATACCTTCAACTGATTATCACACTAATAGCACAAATACTCAGTATGAAATTCGTTATTCCGGTCACAATGCAATGTTTTTGTTTTCCTACTATACCTTGGCAGGTTTTGCCATCACCAGAGAATCCGGTCTTACAGGTACAGAAATAGGATCCTTGAGTATTGGTGCAATTAGCATTGACGTCACAAACGGGATGAGAGGTGATGCATTCATCGATATCTGAATAAGTAAAATTATTGAATGAATAGACACCGATGACCCTACGTGAGGAAATCTGGATGCCGAAATCCTGGATTTTTTTTTTTTTGGCTTGTTGGATTCCGGAATCCGTGAAAACTTTGCTTGTGGATCCGGAATCCTGGGCATTGGAATCCAAAATACAGCTCAGGGAATCCGGAATCCCACAAGAAGAAATCAGCTTACCGTTCGTCACTGTAAAAAGGAAAGAGAAATGAGTAATCCTGAATTCAGCTTTCACTATTAACAAAGGCTGAAATACAGTACCTGGAATCCCGAATCCACTGCGTGGAGTTCAGAATCCAACAAGAATGTAAACCCTTCCAATATTTCAAGAAACAAACCATTTGATTGTAATTGCAATTGAATTATATAAATTCCTTTGGCGCACAGTAAATTACGAGACGTACAAATCAGGTGACAATTAACCAAGACTGACATTCGATGGATAGGGCCAAAATTTTAGTGCTCATAATGCTCTACTGAGTATAACGTAAGTCACCTTCAGTTTCCATGTCGCAATAAGCCAGAATAGAAGTCCCAGTTTTTGTAGTAGAGAACCAATATTTTCCACTGGTTGCTTGACCCTCACTCGACTTGATTTCATGACACGTTTCTGCAGGCAATTCGGCAATGGATCCTAAACGAACTGAAAAAAAAAAAAAACAGACAGGATGTTTTGCTGTAATTGCATGCAGACAGTTGGTCTTTCTATTATTCATGGTTAGATCTTAAATGGTAAAATGTTCACACGGTCATGTCATGTACCCCTGGATGTGCAAGGTTTCTTGTCCATCTTTTTATCACGTTTGCAACATTAGAGACCTTTACGTTCTAAGACGATGAGATCTTCTTTATACTTAAGAAGTACGCATGCGTAACCATGCAGCACCATTTTGGCGGAAAAAATATGATAGCCTTCGTCATTCTACTACGGGTTTTAGAGAGAATATCTTAGTAGCGGAAGACACGTTAACAAATGTTAAAAGTTTTATTATCTTGCGATAGGGAAGGGAAGGGCCTGTTAAAACAGGCCCTCAAAAGAAATAAGAGTACTAACTTTTCTGGTGAAAAAAAAAATATTAACAATGAAGCTTTACATAGTGTCTATTTTTTGTGAATACGCCAAGTCGTGGTCGTTCTCGTTGACCTCAAATCTACACGTCTCCATTGCTGCATGCAGTACAAATTAAAAAGCGATCGGTTTTGAGCTTTTTACCACCTACGAATAAATTAAACCTCTATTGTAACAAATTAAATCAAATTGTTGAAGGTTGTAAAAAGTTGTCTACTCTCTACTTACCACGATTCCTATCTCGTTTGAAGTAAAACCTGTCTGCGTTTGGAATGAAATCCTCGGGTCTTGCTTCCTTTGTTCTGTTGCTGAACTCGCAAGTGAGGAGAGAGATTACCCACTTAAAGCTTTGGCATCGATCATCCTTGTAACAGGCAAATACGCAAGTGTGAGGAAGATCTGCCAGCATTGTCTTATAGATGTGTCCCTGCATCATCCAGCCGAAGATAGATTCCTTAGATAGTCCACCAGTACATTGCTGATCGTGATCACTCACTACTCCATAGAGCACTTTACCCAACGCAAAGATAACTGCTATGCGAAAGAGCTGTTTCTTTTCCATTCTCTTAAAAATACATTACCTAACGAGTAGGCAAAGACAAGATACTTTAATTTATTAAGAGGTTTGATTTCTGGATTGCGAAATAAAACTATTACTTAAGTAACAGCAGCAAAAGTTTGATTGCGTATCCGTACGTCTATTTTTTTTTTTTCAACCAAACGAGATGATTGAATTCAATACCTGCTAACTAGGCTGCAAAAGCTTTTACATAGAGGCAAGCGCTCTTACCAAATACATTCAGCCTTGTCCGTTGATACAACCTTTGCCAATTTTGTTGCTACAAGTTATGAAAAAATAGCGCATAGGCGCTATAATTTAACTTCAAGGGCCCAGATGAATAGAAAAAATACAATTGAAAACTCTGTTTGAATTCCACTTCTTTACGCAATACATCCTCATGTATTATGCAAGTAAGCGTCACTAATTTATTTACTAAACGTAACTTATGAGATGTAACTATTTTAAGTTCATCTCTAACGACAGTGTTGGCCGCTAATAAAAACTTTAATGAACAATTGCCTAGAAACACTTTATCTTAATGGGAAACCCTTGATGAGAAACTTCAAATTGATTTGATTTCATTTTATCTCCTTACATTTACACACTCCTTCGCCAACAATGTGCGACATTTACTAGTAACCCACACGTTACAATATTCATATCCCTCTAAATTTGTCATTAAAATTAACTCGATATCCTTTGTAGACTGAAATTGATTCATTTTTTCGATTATTTTTTTTTTATTTTTATCCTAAAACTTACTTAATCTAAAAGCTAGTTTTTAATTTTACGTGTATTGGCTTTTACAGGTGCACATCATTTGAAACTGAGATTTGGCCCGTGTTTAACAAAACCGAGTTCTAAGCCATTTTCAGTTTCCCAGTGCTTTTAGCTAAACACCTTTTGTCGTTAACAATTTCAATCAAGCATACAAGTACACTGCAAGTACACTGCAATGGAAAAGCGCTTGTTTTCTGAAATTAACCCACCAAGAAGGAGATCTGGAGGTCCAAGGATTTCTTTAACTGCGGCTAAAGTTAGACTTCGTCTAAATAACCGACCCGCTTAGAATTCGGTCCTAATAAAAAAAATTCAAAAGTGGGCGAAGATCACTTGCTGAGACGGTTTTTCGAAGAAAAGAGTCACCGCGTGCGGGTATAAATTAAATTTCCTAGTAGATTAACCACAATTGTTTTTATATAACCATTCACATATAATAAGTAAATGATATTTGAAATAGCGAAAGTCATGCGAAAGTAGCTTTTGTTCATTACGAAACTAAGGCTGCCTTGGAAAAGTAGATCGCTACTTGCATTATAGAAGTCCCTCACTGGCAAGTACTGGTGCTCCAATTATGTATTTATAGTATAATTATATCTATTTTTTCTAATATGCTTATTTAGCTACTTTTTGTTTCTATCGAACAAAAACTAGATTGAAAATCGACGCCCACAATATCTTGTGAAATTTATATTTTCCTAGAGATTTCATGCACGGTTCCTGGTGGACATTGTCCCTACCTTTCAGATCTTTTCATTGCCGAAAAAGAGGCTTTGAAATGAAACTTAAGAGGGAGTCTCCCTAAAACCGGTCCACTGCGTTTCGGGTCGGAAAATCAATTTCCTTTAAACTTTGCCCATGAATATATCTTAGTCCAAAAGTAATTGAAGCCGCATTAGTTTTTGAAAATATTTCAAAATAAAATTTTTCGGGAGGAAAATCACTTCAGCACTCGGAGGCCAAATTTTTGCAGTGACAAAGAGTAAAAATAGCGCATATTGCCGAGTTCACCACTTCAAAGTTTTGCACTTTCAACGATTTTTTTCACTTCCTAGGATTAAATTGGTCCTTAAATGATGTAAAGGACACAATTTTGGTCCTTCAAAAACAACTCGTGTCTACTAAATATTTTTTGATTTACACCCACTTTGCCGTACGCAGGAAATGACTCAAAAATGCATATTTTCATCGTAGCACTGTGCAAAATCCCCACATCTTCTAAACAAAATGTCTTTTCAGACCAACAAAGGGAATGTCCAAAAACATAGAAACATAAAAATATGTTGTGATTTTAACGATTTATCAGCACAGCCGATCGACGAAATATGCCTATTTTCTGTTATGACTGTTTACAATACACGATGGAAGGTCTTAATGCAAAGCCCGAATAACACAATAATTCATCAAATGTATCAAGTATTTTAAACTTTTTGTGACTTTTGACACAATAGAACATCATGTAGGAAAGGAAAGCCTTTAAGCCGAACGCATTAATACTACAGGTGTACCTGTTTACAGCGCTTGATCCGATCGAGTCGTCTTCGCTGTGTACACAAAACTGATATCACATGATGGCGCCTGTCACGCATTCCTATATCTGGAATCGTTACGCCGTGAAAACACTTTTTGCTAGTCTGACTAAAATTGAAAGGAAGGAAATTATCTTATCAATAGAGTATTCTATTATATTTATTGCTGTTTTCGTTGACAAGCTACAATATCAAGAATCATGCATGCATAAGTGCCCAGTTCATTAACAACAGCAACGTTTTAGTTTTCCACGAACAGGCTCCTGTCCATTCAGGTTAGCATTTATAAAAGAATTGGTTGTCGCTATGAGCTTTCTCTTTGTTTTGTTTTATGCTTGTCGTTTAAGTTTGCATTTTTTATTATTTTTAATATATTTCATATTTCTGGTAGCCCATGGTATTAAACCGACGAGTACCTGTCTTCAGGTCTTATCAAGCTCCCCGACTCAGGGTGGGCCTGGGGATAAGGGTGGAGTGTGCTTGCTGGCAGGAGGTCCGCTAGACTGTTCACAGTCCTCTATTTATCCGTAAATCGTCGGTATCAAGCACATCCTCTAACAGGTGGCCAACTTGGTTTTAAAATGTACCGGGTTCAGCCTGGGGATGACTATGAAATCTACTCTTGGGGCAGCGGATCCAAGAAGGCCCGCACATCTGGACGATTTTACGGAGCGAAAGATAAGGGACAGTGAACAGTCTAGTGGCCCGCAAGCAAACATCCCCCTTGCTATTATCCTAGAACAAATACTGTATCTTTGAAATTAGGTTACCCTGCATTTAAAACTGGCGTGCTGGTTTACCTCGTTTAGCGCTTTCGATTTTGACTCTATTCCTTCCGTTTCTGGTTTGACTAATATCTTGTACGTACACTAGCTAATAATGACTAGTAGTTTTAGCCAGGGCTAAAAGCGCAGCTCTGACTCGTTAATTTACTCAAAGTTGTATCCCAGAAAAAAAAAATAAATAAAAATCGTGTAATGCTAACCGGTGACGGCAACGAGAAATGCAAAAAAAATCAATAGGGCTTAAGAGCGAAAAAAAAAGTTTGCACGTGCAGCACATTTTTTTGTACATTTCTTTGTCATTGTTTTGCACGACTTCAACGTACGTGAAACGTCCTAGTTGCACGTTTTATGGAGAAAAAATCGTATATGTTCCTACGTTCCATTTTTGTTTCACTGCCGCTCATTTTAACCTTGCTGGCCGCTAACATTTGTCATTTTCTTATCACAGCTTTGAATTTTTTTATGTTTTTTACTTCCGCAATGAACTTCGTCTCCCTTCTTTTTTTTCTTTTTGTTTTGTTTTGTCAGTTTCGCTGTAGCTTTTTCTCTGTTATCGATGTCAGTGTAATGGTAGTAGGGGGAAACAGTCGAACGCACGATCACGTGATTACGAAATTTTCTCGCATTTTACAGGTTACCATTTTTGTTTTCGCACGCGCGAGAGCTTCGCTAATACTCATTCTCTATTACGGAAAGTGGTTAATTATGAATAGTGCCATATTTTCAAATTCTTGTCCCGTTATTGCCGAAATGCACATATTAAGCCAGCGATTTTCCTGAGAGGCTGTCAATTCACAGTGAGCCCGCGGAAGAAAAATGAGTAATAATAGGCAAGGTACAAACTCACCGAGGTAGAGTCGTTGTCCTTCTTCTCGCGTCTTTTCCAACAATCTTTTCCACTACACAAGAGCACTCTACAACCATTTTAGTTATCTTTTGAAGAAGATCAGATTTCGAGGTTCTTGTGCCAAATGAAATCCCAAGCAAATTGCTTTTGAAAGAAAAAGAGTGATTTCTGTGAGCCATCTCGCACATACATCAGAGGACGTTTGGCAGCAATTGTTTCCACCATAGTTTCGCTGCCATTTCTTTCTCTAGGTTCCTCATTGTCCGCTTAGTATGTATAGTCTTTTTTTTTTTTTTTCAAATGATTTTGTTAGAAAAATATTGCGAAAAAAATCGTTAAATTTTTACTTTTGAGCCACTCGGCTTTGGTAAACATTTGTGTGCGATCTGCGTTGCCAGCTTTCTGCTCCTCAAGGGGCACCTCTTCAGTCAAAAATGGTATACAAAAGGTGGGTTGGACGATCAGGGCGGAGTCTCCCAGTATAACACTTTGTTTTATACCCCACCCCCTCCGATAGGGCGACAAGCTAAGTTCGCTAATTAGACATATTGGTGTTGTTGTTGTTGTTGTTGTTGTTTTGTTTTGTTTTTGCAATTCTCGTTGCCGTTGCAGGTTAGCATCACACGATTTTCTTTTTCGCTGGAGTACAGCTTCAAGTATATCAACGAGAGCTGCGCTTTTAGCCCTGTCTAAATCTATATATTAGTGAGTTTGAAAGAAATCGAAAGCCCTAAACGAGGTAAACCGCCATGTCACTTCACAGTCCTTAAATTCTTTACTAAGTCCTTAGATTTTCCGTAA
>OZ038001.1:4126369-4181369 GCA_964035705.1 Porites rus | reverse complement strand
TCTAAAGAGCTATCGATCTCCACTGAACAGTCTTAGCTTGTTCACTTCTGGAAACTCTCCAAATCTTGCTAAGACTTTACTGCTGTATATAGTCCTTGGGTTTCTTTTCTCCTCTAAACATTTCTGAATAAGGGGCTAGCAAAAATCACAATTAAAAACATTTCACTTAACGAGCATGTGGCGTACCTGCCATAAAGTTGAGTTTTTTAAAATTGAATTGGATAGGTATTATATAAACAGATAGATGGCAGTGATAATATCACTTCCGTTGTCCAGTTGCGAGGCAGCATCAATGATTTTTCTTATTGGTCTAACATCTTAGCCCATGTAACGGAATGTAAGACAGTCTTGAAATCTGGATTCCGCGCCGTGGATTCCGGATTCCAGGTACTGGATTCCAGTCACTGGAACTTGGATTCTGGATTCCTGCTAGTTAGTGGAATTCCGGATTCCTTAAGCTGTATTTCGGATTCCAAAGCCCAGGATTCCAGATTTCACAAGCAAAATTTTCCCGAATTCCGAAAACTGGATTCCCTTACATTGGGAGAAAAATCAGAGTTTGTTCCTCTTAATTAGCTCAAACCGGATGTGTCCGAATTATATCACAGTTGACTCGTCTTAGATTCCATCTGAAAGGCTTTGTACCTGAACCGCAGGCGCACATTGCATGCGTTAAACCAAGATCAGAAAAAAAACCTGGACCCGACCCTATCCCGGGTGCTTTTTGATGTTGCGGAAACCATTGGGATAAAATTAGGTTTCTAAGAAACTACCCACCTACCCCTCCCCCAAGCCAACATTTTGCCCTAAGTGAGAAGTAAGTGTTAATGTTAGCTTAGGGGAGAGGTAGGTGGTTCGTTTTTGTGGTGTGGTGTGAATATTGTCATTGTCTTTTGGTGATTGCACCATCAGCATTACCAAGAAACCACAGGGATCCCAGCATCCGACCACAAGAGTTAATTTACGTTTGATATGGTTCCTACTGTCGCTCGCTTCTATCAGTTTTTTACGCGATGTTGTTCGGGTGAGCGTAGTCCTGAATAGGACTGTTGTGCGTTAGTCATTTTCACAGTAAGGAAAGAAGAAAGAACTGCAGTGTTTAGGTACTCGGCTTAAAACGCCCCGTGAGGGAATTTCACTTTGTAGTTCTGCATTGACTGTAAAGAAGTGTACAAAAAAAAGTGTGCTGCACGTGCCCTACACGTGCAGTATTAAGGCTCCGACCACACTCACCACCGGGCGAATTTTCGACCTGTTGAAAATTCGTGCGTTTTTAAATCATTTTAAGTGTTCCGTTCACACTGAACTACCTCCGTACGAAAATTTAGACGGCAAGCCGTGTAAATTAAAGTTGCTTGGGAACGGAGCCAATATCTAAAACGGTCCCTTGTGAACCAAGGTTTTTTGCCCTTTGCAAAGAATTTCCGAAAAATCCGGCTGGGGAAGTAAGTGAAACTCGACTTTTTGGGTCATTCCAGCAGAAAATCTCCACTGGAGCAACGGGGCATCTGAAAAGATAGTCCTGTTTTTTTTTTTTTCCGGACCGAATGGTCCAAAAAGACGTTCGTGTACAGGTTCCACTTCTCCAACGCCATGTTTGATACCAGTTTCAGGCCTTTGCATTCTTTTTTAGGTAGATGGAACTGATTTGTACATGTAGTAAACGCGATTCCGGGACGAAATTTACCAGTCCTGAATTTTTCTTTCCATTTGCCCAACCCGTGAACCAAGCTCCCTGTATCATTTGGGCGGGGGTTAGTTTAGGGGTTGTCCCTCATAACCAAGATTAAGGGATGACAATAATGTAAACGCATTAAATCGACTTCAACAAAATGAACGCTGAGGTGGGAATAGTATCATTTTATTCACTATTAACAGATACTCTTTATGATGAATAATAGCATTCCTTTGTCAATTAATTTTTTTAAAAGAGGCAAACACCGTTAACTGTTTCTTTTTAATGAAAAACGTGTTACATTTTGCGTGAAAAATGTTACCTTTCGCATACGTTTGCTACATTTTGCTTTAAAAGTTATTACTGACATTTCGGTTTTATACCATATGTTTTGTTACATTTCGCGGTGTAAATGCCTTGCGTTATTTTGTACATTTTGCGGCGCAAAAAAGCTCACTTTTTTGCTTGACTTTATCTTGCATGGCTCCAATGAGGAAGAATCGTTTATGGACCACCCACAAGGAAGGAAATATCTAGAAATTAAGTCTGAACAATCGATGCTAAAGCCTTAAAGAAGCTGTGTCACGAAATTTATCAAAATTCAAACCGTGGGAACTATCACACACACAAAAAAAAAAACATTAAAATAACCGCTTCAGAAGGTATAAATGACATAGCATTTTCAAAGAGAAGCATGGATGGACTAACTTAAAGAAGATTGAAAGGGATTGCAAGTGTGGCTTTTGAAAACTTGTTCACCTAACAGTTTTTCAAAGTTCATTTTTGCTGTTTGTAACCACGGATATAATGCTTTGGAGACAAACTTTTTTGACACGCATTCGTGATTTTGTCATTCACAGGTTTCTCAAGTATTATAGCGGATATGGACGCGTAGATGACATTAGAGACATTATTTAGAAACAAAATGAATTGGACAGCCGTGACACCGTCCCCTACAGAGTTGGATTTAAGGCGACAAAACTCCTTTTCTTTTTTGATTTATCACGCTTAATACTAAGGAAGCCAATATTGAGCTGGCTAACCGTAACACTTGAATTTTCCAAGGGTGTGATAGCCTCTCTCTGACGAGCCACCAGTGTCTCCAAATCTTAACGCCATCACAGGAAGTTGGGATTTCTCAGTTAGTAAACCGCTGTCTTCGCGCCACGTGGCATCATTCATCTCGCAGTTACATCCATAATTGGGGTCTGCGCACGAGTTTGGTGATGTCACTCCGCATGCGCACTTTTTGTTATCACCTGGCTTAGCTCCGCCCCAGAAGATCATCTTTTCATTATCACGTGATACCCACCAGCATTCATCATCTCTGAAAGGAAGGGCACCATAGCATTCATACTTAATAAACTGTTCGCAGTGAGCGGAAACATCTGCCAGCCTTGCTAACTGTGCCACGTCGGTAAGCCCCGTTGCAGTGTAGGTGATATTTTTCACGTAACTCCCTGGTCCTTCGTAGCCATCAACTAGCGTTCTAGCTTCGCTGTCGTGACCTATCACCGTCACGCCAACACCGTTTTTGTCAGCCATGTCACAAAAGACAGTAAAAGGTTCGTTGCCTCCGTCGCCATCTGGGTTGATGACGTAAGAGCCACTCGTGGCCTGAGGATTTTGAACTTTAATGTCACTGCAGCTTCTTTCTGGATAATTAAGCGAAAGCAAATACGATTATTAGATTTTAGCTCCTTTCTGGATGAATAAGCGAAAGCAAATGTGGTTATCAGATTGACTACCTGCTGCCAGAGGTTTTTCTTGAAATTTTTCTTCGGGAAAGAGAAGCGAGCCGCGAAGAAAAATTTCAAGAAAAACCTCTGGGACCACTGGGTATAGATTGATTGCACTAAATTTATTGTTGTTGTTGCTTGGCTTATATTTTGAGACCTAGTAAAGCCAACGCCCAATACTAGATCAGGAGAGACATAGGGAGCGTTTTCACTCACATAATAATAATAATAATAATAATTAAAATAATAATAATAGTTTATTAAGACTTCTGGCAGTTAAAAACTGAATAAACAGTGCAATTTACAATTGGATACTAATAATTAAGTCTATTCACAATTATAAGTATTACAATAATAACTGGAATCAAGAAAACTTAAAAGTAAAAAAGTCATTTGCTCTCTTTGTCCTTTTCATCGTTGTAGTGGTTTTAGTATTTCCCGATATTAACTGATATGGGATAGGTCTTGTCAAAACTTGCGGAGCTAAGAAAGATATGGGGTTGCTCTCAATCCTCATATCCGCCAACAACTTGTTACATATGAATATCTTGCGATCTGCTAACCATGTCAAATTTGCTTGGTCTGGGGCCTGTTGATAACTAGAGTTTGGAAATATTATTCTTAAGGCTCTTCTTTGCATAGATTCAATAGCGCCAGAAAGGTATGCAGGAATATCTTGACATACTTTGCACAGCAGATACTCTAAGACCGATCTGGTGTTATATCAGGTGAATACCTTGAGTATGTCTTCTGTCGTGACTCCTGCGCGCTTCAACAACCTAAGAGCGTACAATCTCTTAGCCGCCTTGGCAATGACATATTCAACGTGAGCGTTCCATTTAACGTCATCGCTAATTATAACTCCTAAAAGCTTATACGACCCTACTCGCTCTACTTCTTGATTTTACATGGCCAGCAACTATGCAAATTCATTGCTAGTTTTCACATTACGTCCTCAAATTCAGTTAAAACTAAATAATATTATCTATCCTACTGAAGATTTACTTTGATGAAGTATTAGAGCAGCTAAAAATTATTTTATATTTTATACACGTACAAATTTTCAAATTTTAGTTTGGAAGGAGGCGAAAAAAATGGGAAATGTTTTCACTTTTTTCGGCATTGCGAAGCCGAAGAAAATGTTTGTATATACGCAACCATGTTTTGTTTTGTTTTTGCTTTTGTTTTTTTTAAAAAAGCGGACTTTGTTAAATGAAAAATGGTGAGAGGCAAAAAAAAAAATGCTTCCTGAACGCGAGCTACAATGATGTTGCGACAGTCCCTGTATTTTTCACGGCCCCTCCCAAACTGTACCCCGCACGCCTCAAGAAGAGTTGATATACTCATGCCCAGGCTACGTAGACTCAGTATAATTGTAAGGATAAGTGCTAAGTATTTCGGTAGATATCTTACCTCCTAGATTACAATAAGTAAGGAGGGGCATGCTCGAATTTATGGCGGAAAGCCAGTAGTTGCCGCTAGGAGCTTTCCCCTCACTATTTTTTATTTCATAACAAGTCTGAGCAGGAAGTTCAGCAATGGAACCAAGAGGGACTGTTGAAAATTGAAGGAAAGAAACAAATTAGAAAATTACTTTAACTCTCGGACGTACACGCAAATTCATACCCCTAGCATGGTACAAGGGGGGGGGGGGGGAGTTGATGGAACCCCTCCCTCCCTGATTTTTTTTATATGAGTGAATGTCGTACGTGTTCTCGTTCACTGTTTTTCACTGCCGCTCCATTTCACCTTGCATTTGATTGGTGGCTGCCAGCATTTCTCATTTTGTCACCGCCGCTACAACATTTTCATGTTGTTCTTCCAACAAAAAAAATGTCTCTTTTTTAATCTCTCGCTCTAGATCTCTGTCGCCCTTTTTTTCTTTGAGCTTGCTGGCCTGCCGCCTACTTTCTCTCTTTTTATCTGTCTGCTTCGCGCTCAAGAACTGCGCTATTAAAATTATAACATGACTCCGAGGCTTTCTGGTCATTTTTCTATATTTGGTTTGATAGCCAGACATACAGTTATTAATAACTATTTTTTTGCTATGGAATTCGTGCAGCACAATTTCAAAATATTCTTATTACCTCCGTTCTTATCTCGTTTGAAGTAAAATCTGGCTGCATTTGGAATGAAATCCTCGGGTCTTGCTTCCTTTGTTCTGTTGTTGAACTCGCAAGTGAGGAGAGAGATTACCCAGTTGAGGCTTTGGCATCGATCATCTTTGTAACAGGCAAACACGCATGTGTGTGGAAGATCTGCCCGCATTGTCCTATAGATGTGTCCGCGCAACATCCAGCCCAAGATGGATGTCTTGGATCTCCCGCCTGGGCATTGCTGAGCCTCTGCTCTGTATTGGATCTTACCCACAACAAGGAGAAATGATATACGGAAGAATCGCCTCAGTGCCATACCTTTTTAAAAGACATTGATAAAGTTCATCTAAAAATAAGTGGATTTACACTATTTTATTGCGGAAACAACAAGAAACTTGCTCCTAAAATATTGCTGAGTAAAGATCGCAGTTCCTTAGTAACCAACCTTACACGGAAAGAACACCACTTTTACCTAACAACATCACTGGAACATTGGTTTATCCGGTATTAGAATGAAATTAAACAACGCCAATTACCACTAAAAAAAAGTTGTAAAGAAATTAAATAACATGGACCTTCTCTTACCAATGTATTTACTAGCTTGTGTGTGATACGACGTTTTCTACAAATATCCGTAGCCTGCCAGATAGTGGCGAATGGACGTTGTGCTGACTTAGCATAGACAAAGAAGAATATCATGTGAATGTCAGCTACTTAAATAGGTTTTAACTAAAAGACCATTTATGGTAAAATTGTCCTTTCTCATGCAAATTAAAGTTGTATCTAAAAATATGCCGCCAACATGCCGCCAACTGTGAAATTAAGCGGTGAGAGTAAAAGACGGAATGAGTTTGCGGAATGGCATGTGGCATGGCTTGCGGAATGACATAATTATGCGGAATTTAATATACGCAGATCGTTTTCAAAGAAATAAATTAAACTGAAAAGAGTGCCCTTTTTTGGCGCCAATCAATTTGCAAACACAGCCTCTGTTTTAATGTTGCGGGCATAACATACGACGACAATCAAAAAACCACGAAGGCTCATTGTCGACCAGCCTTGTCCGCACAGCAGAAAAGGTTCTTCGTCTATTGAAGAAAAGATGTTTTCGAAGGTCACGCTCCCTTCTACTTTAATTAATTTTTTCAGCAAAAGATGTTTGTACGATTAACTTAACAGTTTCTTGTTACCTATATTTGTATTCCAAACCGTGTGAGAAGTGTTTCTTTATGACACTGTGGGTTACGTGATCGTGACATAATTGATAATATTCAGAGATGAATCGAATCTTGTATTTTGTTTCCTCAGTTGCGAGCTTGAGACGTGCGAAACAGAAAAATCGACCAAAATGTTAATTTCGTGGCAAGAGTTGAAAAATCAAGTTCTTTCATTTTTGTTCATAGATAGCTTTTAGGTTTATAAGAAACCTAACCTGAGAAAAAATAGAACATCGGTTTTCGATGTCGGAGTCCGTCTCAGACTGCATTAATTTTTAACCTGAAACTCGCTAACATCAACTTTCCTCGCGTTCGCAAACGAAGCTGGATGGAGAAATTTGGACACTTTCCACGAACAGAAAAATTCTTTCCTTCCACTAGAAGATTTTTTCTGGACAATAGGGAAGCTGGTCGTACTGAAATAATTTTAAAAATGAGGGACAAAATTTAAGTTCGTTACTTATTTTCGACGGCAATATTTAACATGTGGTATAACTCCAAATTCTCTTCTTGCTATTTAAATCACACATTTAGACGTTCATTTAAAACATACCTGGGAATTGGCTTGGGTAAGTGAAGGAAATCTCTGTAAGACACCATCGAAGTTCAGGAATTTTCATGGTAGGCTGGCGGTAATTGTCTGTATTGTGTAAACACTTCCAATTTCGAAACGCACATAAATAGATATTTACAGCCTAAAGGCTCGTTTTTCGTACGTCTTGTAGGTTTTTCCTTTGCAAAATTGCTTTTTTCAATCAAACAATGGGGTAAAAAGGTGAAACTGGGTTAATTTTAGCCATTTTGAAACACTGAACTTTACCTGTCTGCGACTCTGCGTGACAGTCTGTTCCGTGACTACACGTGTCACATTGTACGTTTGAAGAGACGGAAGTAACGCAACGTAATTCTTGATCGAAGGGGTAACATTTTCGGTGCCGACAGTATTTTGAAGAAGCAAAAAATCAACCACGCAATTAAGTATTCTGGTACTCCCTTCTATCGAAAAATAAGGATTTTAACGATGGTAATTCGCTAAGGATAACGGAAAAAGAAGATATTTCGTCTTGTTACTTTACAATCGAGGAGACTAAGTTATTTTGGTCACGCCTCACTATATTTACCGGACTTTAATGTTTTCGTTTGGAGGCTGCCTTCAGGAACCCTAGCCAATTCTCAGGTATGTTTTAGATAAATGCCTAAATGCGTGAACCAGTGAAGTAGTTGCTCACTCAAATTGGCGCCAAAAAAGGCGCGGCAATGACGCGCGCATGCCTTTCAGTTTAATTTATTTCTTTGCGCCAGTTTCCATATTTTACATTCTGCATAATTATGTCATTCCGCAAGCCATGCCACATGCCATTCCGCAAACTCATTCCTCCTTTTACCCTCACCGGAAATGAAGTTAATTTCAAGAAGCTGCGTCGGCGTGTAAAGATATCAAGTGACTAAAGACATAAAGCGATTCCCATTCTTTTTTTTTTTTCTAAAAGCGTGCTAAGAAAATAAGAAATAATAACGAGATAACCCTGATATCCGGCTTGTTGATATCAACCTAGGGCAAGCTACGTCTTGAAAACTTAACTTTTCCCAACCATAAGAATAACCTTAACTGAAAGGTAATGGATAGTTTACTTGATTTGCGTCATTTTTCCTCAGTCTCCTGTCAGTCCAAAGTATTTTCAAACGTCCAGATGAGATAGTGAGAAACAGGTTTTATAATAGTTTCAAGTAGTTATTCAGTTAATTATCGACGAAAATACTGGAAAATAGCCTTGGTGTATTACGTTTTGTCTCACTACGTCAAAGCACTGAATTACATTCAAGTTTTATTGACAAGGTAATAATCTTTAATTAAACCATGCAGTTTCAGGCGTTTTCGTTAAGCAGAAAATCCTGTTGACTCACACTGTTTCCTGTCTAGCTTTTTCACTTTGTACCTATTAGCCTCTCTAGATTGAAACCGTTAACACTGAACGCTTAAAATGTATATGCGTCTATGCGTTTTTCTACAGTTTTCTTCATTAGCTTGCCAAAGATCTCAGAATAATTTCCTTTGGTAGCAATAAATTATTAATTAAATTATTTTTTGGCCACCTCAAATCGTCTAAGAAAGACTCTGTGATTATAGCAATTTCTAATAGTCGATAAAGCAAAATAAGACAACTGAAATTCGGTATACTTTTCTTACCGTATATATATACCAACAACTAAAAACAACGTTATTAAGAGGTTATCTTTTACTTCACATGATATTTCGAGGCTTAAATGAGTTATGTACATTCTTTTTATTATAAGAATATATTTTATAAGAATATCAAGGCTGAAATTTGCGAAATTTTAAGAATATTTTAAGAATAAAGCCGAGGCTGAGATTTTGAAAAGGATAGATATAATTTTGTGTGTTGAAACATCTGTAAATACAATACAATTTTATGTTTTTATGTTTTTATGTTTTATTCGGGTACTTTCGTTTCCATCACGCTATTTCTGTGCGAAAAGCTTTTTTTTAAAGCCAAAACGGCCAAGTGTCGTTTGACGTGACATCTTGACCTCGCTGACTGCAACGAAAAGCGATCAGTGGAGCACGTGCACAATGTAACGCGATACAGATCTAGATACCAAACACTTGTAATTGATACCCCAATAAATTCTAAAACGGAAATGACATAAGCTATAATTTAAGAATAATACAAGAATATTTTCAGCCTAAAATCGGCAGAAAAATAAGAATATTCAGCCTGGGCCGGAAAAACAACATTCTTATAAAAAAAAAAAAAGTGTAATGTGTTTTTTGGCATTTAATTTTCATCAGATGGGTATACTAAAGAAGAACTAATTTTTTTGTTATCTCAAAAGAGGTGTCATCTGTTCTTGTATCATGATATCAAAATAAAATAAAGTTTTTAACAAGGATTCGACACCTATTCGTTTAGTTCTTTATTAGGATAATAACTTACATGTCTACCTGAAAGCTTGCTTCGCTCAGTGGCTTAAACAGATCTTAAAATTAGTAAGAGCTATCTAAATTATTAATAAATTAGGGAATGTTTGTCTCGATGTGTCAGTTTCGCTTGTAAAACCGACAAACAGAATAAAGTTACAAATCCAACGAGCACGTAGAGCTTCCTTGGATATTTTTTTACACGTGCTTTCTTGTGCACGATTCTTCTTTCGCTTAAATTTCTTCTCCAGGTTTTTTTTTTGGCAATTGCATACCCACCCACCCACCCCTCCCCCCACCTCAAAAATTAAATGGGCCGTCCCTACTCACACTGCAGGCTCTTAGTTGCCAGAAATGTGACTTTAAAGGGAAAAAAGAAAGTAAGGAAAAAGTTAAACCAGGCGCCTTTTTGTAATCCGAGAAAAGCATTTTGATCATATACAGTGGTGGATCCAGGGGAGGGACTCCCCCCGCTTCCCGCCCCCCGCCCCCCCTAATTTTTGGACCAAACTGAGGACCGAGCCGAGACCAGGTTATAAGAATTAAACAAATCGCTAAGACATGTAATCAGGTGCAAGGCAATTCAAAGATTTATACACCGTCACAGCCTTCTGAATTTGCCGCTGAGTTTCAAGGTTTTGCCTCGATCCTCAAGTCATTTAAAAGTATACTCGCATTTGCATCATAATTGGAGTTTGTGCAGGGGATGACAACACGTACGCATTAAGTCGAGTTCAGCGGAAGCGAAGGCTGAGGTGGGAAAAGTATCACTTTATTTCCTATAACCAGACACTCTCTATGATGGAACATTTACAGCACCCCTTTAGCGATATATACCGTGTCAATGTTCAAAAAGAGGCAATCACCGTTAAATGTTTCTTTTCTGTATCTTAAAGGTGAAAATGTTACACACAGTTTCGCATACGTTTGCTATATTTTGAGTTCAAGAAAGTTATTGCCAACGAGGCAACCGAGCTAAGAAGCGAGGTTGCCTCCGCGGCAGATTTATAATCCCGCGCAATGTAGGCAAAACCCCTCAAATTCTGCGTAACCCTCATAGAAATTGCAGTTTTGACCATATTTGGGTGTAAATAAGACCCCATATTTGGGCAGTGACCTTATGATCTTCTATTTACAACTCCCGCAGTTCGAAGTTGAGTGATCCCGTGTGCAGCTGTTAGTTTGCTTTCTGTTTAAGAGGCCCTAACAGCTGAGCAACCTTTAATACAATTTCTAGATTTGAAAGGGATAATAGTGCTCTGGTTTACTTTATAAACTGCGTTTAAAGCAGCAGCTGATCAAGGAATAGGGTTTTACGCTCCAATTTTTGTCAGAACCAGCTTGTCCTTCCAGCTCGATTTATATTGAGGTAGCGTGTTCGCTTCTCGACTCAGAACCAGGGTTTTCAGCGTTACCTTTTCCTTTTTAAATTGAATTTTATGCGGTAGCTAATCAAGGAACAGGGTTGTATTCTCAAAACGTTTATCAGAACCAGCGTGTTCTTTGCAGTTCGATTTACATCGAGCCGGTCCTCACATATCGTGAGGAATGCAACGCATTTGAGGAGCTTTTATTTTTTAAAAGTTATTTTTGCCTTTGGAGAGATTTTTATCAACAAGCTCATGTCCTTTTGCAGCTCGATTTACATTGAAGAAAGCTCTAAACTCCCATGAGGAATGCAACGAATTTGCGGACTTTTTGGTTTAAAGACCACCATTATGAATAATTTTGTCTTTCTAGAGACTCTTTGTCCTGTGCCACTCGATCGTTAGATATTTTTATTTTATTCAAGTTTATATTTTTATACCTCCGATACATTCCGCCCCATTCTTGCGCTTTTCACACATTTTGCTTACACCAATTTTTTTATATGTATTTTACCGATGCGGTATATTTCTCTTAGCCCTAATGATGCCGTTGATCGGCGAAAGCTCGGAATTTAATTTTAATTTTTAGGCTGCGTGCAAACGGACGTAACAACTCCCAACATTGTTGCGCCAACAATGTTGGAAGTTGTTGCGTGCGTGTTGGCAGTGGTGTGCAAACGAATGCAACAACCCCCAACAATGTCGGGACCTGCAGTACATCGTGGGAAGGATACAACCCATAAGTCATTGTAAACCATGCGTAATGAACGTGCGAGGCCCAACAATGTTGGAAGAGTTGTGCCAACGGATCCAACATTGTTGCGCTACGCTTCGGCGATCACGGAACAAAAGAAATGTTGGGAGTTGGTTGCTGAAAAGTTTGACCGGTTTCAAACTTTGCGCAACAACACGCAACAACATCCAACAACATGCAACAGGGTGTGCAAACGGACGCAACATGTAACATCCAACAACGCTGGGAGTTGTTGGCCAACAATGTTGCGTCCGTTTGCACACCCTTGCCAACACGAGCGCAACAACTCCCAACATTGTCGGCGCAACAATGTTGGGAGTTCTTGCGTCCGTTTGCAGGCAGCCTAAAATTATGTAACAAATGATAAAGATCTGGATAGGCACATTCCACAAAAGATGAACGAATTCGCCTCGTTGGCACTTGCCGGAAGGTACCCGCAGTTACGCTTCGTTTTTTTGTCATTTGTTGCGTAATGAATTGTTCCCCTTCGCGCTGTAGATGTTACATTCCGCGTAATTTTTTTATATTTTGCGCCGTAACAAATTTTATTTTTTGGCTCGACTTTATCTTGCATGGCATCAATAAGGAAGAATCGTCCGTTTGTGGACAATGCACAAGGAAAGCAGTATCTAAAGTAGATAAAGTCTGAACAAAAGGAAATCTAAACTTGACATAGCAGTTGGCTTAAGGCTTTGGTAGCAAAAGTAGGATATTTGCTACTGGCAGTACTCTTATATTTCTAAAATTTTGCCACTAGTATATATTATGTTACTTTTTTGTAAAATGACCGAGGATTGGAGGAGGAGCCTTGACAACAGAGAGTCAGCCATGGCCGCGGCCGTTGATTTAAAACGGCTTTTGACTCTACTAACCACAATCTTCTGTTGGCAAAGTTGAAAACCTATCGTCTCTCTCAAGCAGCCTTGAGTTTGATGTCATCCTATCTACTGAGTCGTAAACAGAAGGTTTCAGAGTTGAGGGCGGGGCTTCCATAGGGGTCCCTCCTCGGGCCACTGTTGTTTAATTGCCACCGCAGGGATTTCGCCCAGAAGGCGAAATCCCGAGAAGGCACTCTAGTAACTCGCGCGTATATTAAGGAAAGTACTTACAGTTAAAATATACAGTCATACAGTCAATATAGAAAAAATCTCGATTTGCTTGAACAGGGGCCGCGAGGAATCGGTAGGTAATGATGACGTTTCTATTGTTTGCGCCCGCAAGTACGAAATGGTTAAGATGACGTAAAACACAAAAAATCCCGAAGGAACAGCTTACAATAGGTAGATTTTGTGACGTTAATTGTGCAGTCACACTTCGATACTGTTTTGCGTTAAGAGTTATCAGTGACATTCTGTAGAGCAGTTGTTATGAAAGTTATGGACCAAAAGACATTCGTTAAGCGCAGATGAAGTTATGAGGTGCGTAGAACAGTGTATATTTTAACACTAGGTGAGTTTGCCAGACACGAGTTCACAAATCGTTGATTGGAAACCATCAGCTGAACCTTGCCAGACACTCTTTCTCTCTTTTTGACCGGAATAAGACTCGGCCCAAAACAAGCAAGACGAGCGAATGATTCAACGGCTAGCTTATCACTAGCAGAACGATGAACGATTACAGAAATTTGCCGACCATCAAATTCTGTGCTGACTTATTCCCTGCTCACAGATGTCCTTCCGCTATAAAGTTTAAAATAAGACTAGAATGCGCGAGCGTGAATTGATCAAACGTCCTTTGAATTTCTAAGGCTTACTTTCCGGCAAATGGAATGAACTAAATGTAAAAAGTGAAATAGAAATAGCGAAAAATTAAACTTCTAATTAAATCTTTCCTTATGGTTTAGAATAAACTATTCTTGAAACTGAGAATGATTATGTTTTGATCGATCAAAGCTGTGTAAATCGAACCGAAACTGTGCATGGAACCTTGCGTTTATTTCCTGTATATATCTCACCTGTTGTATGGAATATGTGTGAACATCTTTATTATGAATCGGTATATTTTAAAGAGCTACACAAGGATGTAGTGTCAACTATTACTAGTATATTCATTAATGACTTGAATCCCGGATGTGTCTCTGAGATTATACGCTGATGACACGACTCTGTATACATCAGATGTCTCTCCCATTGCCCTGCAATTTGTTGTGTACCAGTGTCTCAGCCGCCTGTCGGAGTGGTTCGATGCAAACTATTTGTTGATAAAAAATGCCAAGACGCAAGCCCTTCGAATCGGTCCTTGCAAGTCCGATTTTGAATTAACCTCGAATGGTTCTGGCGTTATTAAACTTCCCTCTATTAGAATATTGGGCGTGGAACTTGATAACATGTTAAACTTTATATTTCATATTTCTAGTCAGCTAAAAAAGGCGTATGCGAAGACCGGCGCACTTTAATGGGAGAATTAGGCGTTTTGTACCTATGGACGTTAATAATAATAATAATGCTAGCATTATGCAAGTCTTTCATTTTACCACATCTAGAATACTGTAGTCCCCCCCCCCCCCCCCCCCCCTGTTAGGGGTGGGGAAAGTCCATGTTAAGGACACTGGCAGGGCACGGGAAATCATTGTCTTACCAAGAACTCTAACTTAATTATACGCTAGTTGGACACTTGAGCGTTTAGTAAAAAGCAGTAATCTCTGATGCTATTATTTAAACTCATTAGGAATATAGGGCCGAAATACGTTAGAGACTTTTTTAGCCTAAGAGAAACGTCTTACAATTTCAGAAGAAATGGTGTTAATCTTAATACTACTGAAGGAAACCAATTTTGGGATGGCTAGCCGTAACACTTGAATTTTCCAAGAGTGTGATAGCCTTTCTCCGATGAGCCACCAGTATCCCCAAATCTTAACTCCATCACAGGAAGTTGGGATTTCTCAGTAAGTAAACCGCTGTCTTCGCGCAACGTAGCATCATTCATCTCGCAGTTACATCCATAATTGGGGTCTGCGCACGAGTTTGGCGATGTCACTCCGCATGCGCACTTTTTGTAATCACCTGGCTTAGCTCCGCCCCAAAAGATCATCTTTTCGTTGTCACGTGATACCCACCAGCATTCATTATTTCTGAAAAGAAGGGCACCATAGCATTCATACTTGATAAACTGTTCGCAGTGAGCGGAAGCATCTGCCAGCCCTGCTAACTGTGCCACGCCGGTAAGCCCCGTTGAGGTGTAGGTGATATATTTCACGTAACTCCCTGGTCCTTCGTAGCCATCAACTAGCGTTCTAGTTTCGCTGTCGTGACCTACTACCGTCACGCCGACACCGTTTTTGTCAGCCATGTCACAAAAGACAGTAAAAGGCTCGTTGCCTCCGTTCCCATCTGGGTCGATGACGTAAGAGCCACTCGTGACCTGAGGCTTTTGAGCTTTAATGTCACTGCAGCTTCTTTCTGGATAATTAAACGAAAGCAAATGCGATTATTAGATTCTAGCTTCTTTCTGGATGAATAAGCGAAAGCAAATGCAATTATTAGATTGATTACCTAGTTTCAGAATTTTTTCTTGAAATTTTTCTTCGCCAAAGAGAAAGCGAGTAGAGTAACACTTTAATTTTCCAAGGGTGTGATAGCCTCTCTCTGACAAGTCACCAGTGTCTCCAAATCTTAACTCCATCACAGGAAGTTGGGATTTCTCAGTTAGTAAACCGCTGTCTTCGCGCCACGTGGCATCATTCATCTCGCAGTTACATCTATAATTAGGGTCTACGCACGAGTTTGGCGATGTCACCCCACACGCACACTTTTTGAAATCATCTGGTCTAGCTCCGCCCCAATAGATCATCTTTTCGTTGTCACGTGATACCCACCAGCATTCACCATCTCTGAAAAGAAGGGCACCATAGCATTCATACTTAATAAACTGTTCGCAGTGATCGGAAACATCTGCTAGGCCTGCTAACTGTGCCACGCCGGTAAGCCCCGTTGCATCGTAGGTGATATATTTCACGTAACTCCCTGGTCCTTCGTAGCCATCAACTAGTGTTCTAGCTTCGCTGTCGTGACCTACTACCGTCACACCAACACCGTTTTTGTCAGCCATGTCACAAAAGACAGTAAAAGGCTCGTTGCCTCCGTCGCCATCTGGGTCGATGACGTAAGAGCCACTCGTGGCCTGAGGATTTTGAGCTTTTATGTCACTGCAGCTTCTTTCTGGATAATTAAACGAAAGCAAATGCGATTATTAGATTGGCTACCTGGTTCCAGAGGTTTTTCTTGAAATTTTTCTTTGCCAAAGAGAAAGCGAGCCGCAAAGCGGCGACAAGGAGTCGCGAAGAATACTTTTTTTTTTCTTTCGCGAAGAAAGATTTCAAGAAAAACCTCTGGGACCAGGGTATAGATTGACTGCATCGAATTTTATCGTTGTTTTTGCTTGTCTTATATTTTGAGACCTAGTAAAGCCAACGCCCCATACTAGATCACTCACATGGCCAGCAACTATGCAAATTTATTGCTAGTTTTCACATTACGTCAGATCCTCAAATTCAGTTTAAACTAAAGAATTATCGATCCTTCAAAAGATTTACTTTGATAAAGTATTAGTTTGGAAGGAGGCGAAAAAAATGGGGAATTTTTTCACTTTTTTCGGCATTGCATTGTATATACGCAACCATATTTTTTTTAAAAGCGGAGTTTGTTAAATGATGAATGGTGAGAGGCATAAAAAAATCTTTGCCCCCTGAACTCGAGCTGCCATGCTGTTGCAACAGTCCATGTATTTTTCTCGGCTCCTCTCAAATTGTCCCCCGTGCGCCCCAAGAGGAGTTGATATACCCATCCCCAGGCTACGTAGACTCAGTATATTTGTAAGGATAGGTGCTAAGTATTTCGTAGATAACTTACCTTCTAGATTACAATAAGTAAGGACAGGCATGCTAGAGTTTATGGCGGAAAGCCAGTAGTTGCCGCTAGGAGCTTTGCCCTCACTGTTTTTTATTTCATCACAAGTCTCAGCAGGAAGTTCAGCAATGGAACCAAGAGGGACTGTTGAAAATTGAAGGAAAGAAACAAATTAGAAAATTACTTTAACTCTCGGACGTACACGCAAATTCATACCCTTAGCATGGTACAGGGGGAGGGGGGGGGGGTGGTTGATGGAACAAGATTAAAGGCTTTCTACCGAAGGCAAAATCGTTTCGAAATACTGCAACATATCAAAAATCAGGGAGGGAGGGCCTCCCTCCCTGAGTTTTGATAAGTTTCAGTATTTCGAAACGATTTTGCTTTCAGTGGAAAGCCCTTCATCTTCTCAACAAGAGGAGGTATATTTTGTGGTTGGTGGCGCTGCTGGGGACCGGTGACGTCACCAACAATGGTCGCCATTTTGGCCACCATCTTGGATTTTACCAAGAATAGCCCACGTTCAACATATTAAAATTTTAACATGACTCCAAGGCTTTCTGGTTATTTTTCTAAATTTGGTTTGGTTTTCTTTGTGTTCATGTCTCTTATACGAATTGCGAAACAATAGATTCGTGAAACCTCGGAGTCGTGTTAGAATCATGTTTAATATATCGAACGTGGGCTATAAGAAATCAGGCTAAAACCGCAGGACATATTTTTTTGTGCTTGACATGTAAAATAACACATAAATTCGCAATTTACACCGTTTTATCTACAATCTTTACTTTTATTGTTGAAAGAAATTGAGCAAACATGTATTTGTATTTGTAAAATTTGTGCGATTAGTTTTTTTCGTTCACAAGGAAACCAGCTTAATCGTTCGAAAATATTGAAGAGTCCTGGGTGAACCAAGTATCCCCCGCTCAAATCTTTCAGCCGGTCGAAACTGATTCCTCCGCTGTCGTTTGAATTAGTTAGTGTCAAGTGAATCAAAAATCTTTTGGGGCCTTTTCAGATGATTTTTAACGGACCGTTTTAAGTTTGTTCTTAACTATTAGATGAGATCTGGGAAAAAAAAATAATGGACAGCTAAGAAATAGCGACATTACCAGAGGTTAGTTAGAAATTTTCCAGAGGTGCGCACAGTTTTCGATATAAGCCAGCCCCGCGTCTCCTTTTTTTAAAATCGTTTTCACACGGGTAGCTAGTGGCCCCCGCAGGGACTTCGCCCAGAAGGAGAAATGCCGAGGAGGCACTCTAGTAAGCTCGCGCGTATATTAAGGAAAGTACTTACAGTTGAAATATACAGTCAGACAGTCAACATAGAAAAAATCTCAATTTGCTCGAGCAGGGGCCGCGAGGAATCGGTGGGTAATGATGACGTTTCTATTGTTTGCGCCCGCAAATGGCTAGGATGACGTAAAGACAGAAAATCCCGAAGGGACCGCTTAGGAAAATTTAGTGGCATTTATTGTGCAGTCATACTTGGGTACACTTTTGCGCTACGTGTTATCAGTGACATTCTGTGGAGCAGTTGTTTTGAAAGTTATGGACCAAAAGACACTCGTTATGCGCAGATGAAGTTATAAGGTACGTATAACTGTGTATATATAAACACTTGGAGAGTTTGCCAGACACGAGTTCACAAATCTTTGATTGGAAACCTTGCCAGACCCTCTTTCTCTTTCTTTGACCGGAATAAGACGCGGCCCCAAACAAGCAAGACGAGTCAACAACGGCTAGCTTATAACTAGCCGAACGATGGACGATTACAGGAATTCGCCGACAGTCAAATTCTGTGCTGACTTATAATTATTCCCTTCTCACAGATGTCCTTCCGCGTGAATCGATCAAACGTCCTTTTAATTTCTAAGGCTTACTTTCCGGCAAATAAAATGAACTGAATGTAAAAAAGTGAAAGAGAAATCTTATGGTTTAAACTATTCTCGAAACTGAGAATGTTTTGATCAAAGCTGGGTAAATCGAACTGAAACTGTGCATGCTGGAACCTTGCGTTTGCTGTATTTATCTCACCTAGCTATTGTTTGGAATATGTGTGAAAATCTTCATTATGAATCGGTATATTTCAAGGAGCTACACACGAGCAAGAATACTATTGACCGACAATATACAGAGCGGGGATAGCTTTTGGGTCATTAAATAGAGGGTTTTCATCTATTACTGCTCTCGTGTGTGGTAAAATCGGAAAAAAATAAACTGCATTATTAAAAAAAAAAAAAACTTTTCAAAGCATTTAGGCCATCATAAGGATTATTATTCCCCCAAATCTTTTCTCGTTAAAAACTAATTTAACTTGGGGAAAAATGCTGAAGTGAGACTCTACCGTATTAGCGAGTAAAATTCAAATCCATTCATCAATATTAACAACTCTGAGTTAAATTGCATGTTTGTTAACGTTTATTTTAATAGCTTTTTATTTAATATTTAACAATTAATGAATGAGGCTTTCGTATCATATGAAGAATTATGAAGATCTCGGAGGGTGTTATCCTCCTCGGCCTACGGCCTCGAAGGATAACACCCCCCTCGATCTCCTTAATTCTTCATAAAATACTCAACCTCATTCATTTTAATTGTTAAATATTAAATTTTTGGAACTTTTTGGGAACGTTGATGTTATGTTTTAGTCAATAATAGGTAACAAAGATATTAAATACCAGCGAGCAAGCTTTCTCTGAGCCCGACCTCAGAAAAGTGAAAACAATACCCCAAATATGACCACATTTTGGCTTTTATGCGGTTAACGATTTTTTCATATAAATTTCTGTCCGTTATGTTTAACAGACACTTGAAGGAGAAAATCAATTGTTTTGAAAAAGTTTCCATCGGTTTTAACCTTTTCAAGGAAGACAAAAACAAACAAAGAAACAAAAAAACAAGGCCTGAAATAGGGTCCATCGACTACGAGACAAGACAAGGAAACCCCCTATGTGACAAATTGTGGATAGAAACATTTTTAGGTTGTCTTTTTTAACGACTAACACATGGTTTAAAACTTCCATTTTTTGCCGAATGACTTAAGATTTTGCCTGTCTAAATCCACTGAGACCTTCAAAATTATTGTGTAACGCCGTCAACACAGTCAGGCTATACCCAATCTAAGAAATGGACCAGTTCGAAGCACAAGTGTAATTAGCAAAGAATCACAGTGGAAGGACAATTTCTTTTTGCAGCTTCAAGAAAATATTTCAAAATTGGATCATCCCAACAGAGCACAACCTAAACTTTCGGGTTCGTAGAACACTCACCACATCTGCGTTCACAGGCGGACCTATCCTATTATTCCGGTTGGCGTACCGGTAGTTTCGCCACTGACATTTTAATCAAAAAAACTAAAAATCGCCTTTTGCCGATTTTTTCGCCTGATTTTACATTATATAGCCAGATTTGGTTGTTTTGTGCTGAAAAGTGGAATTTTCTCAAAAAGCTTGGTACTTTGCTTAATTAATGGTAGCCTGTAGTGAAGGGGTATTTTGGGTGGGCGAAACCTTGTTCGTGTTGGTAATATTGTTGTAGCCGCCATCTTTGATTTTATGACAGTGGAAGATTGGGGAGAGTAGCTTTGGGAAGTTTCAACATGGCACTTTCGCGAGCAAATTGCTCGCTCAAAGAAAACGCCTGCACTGCAGGCTAAATTAATGGTTGCATGACTATCTCCTAACTGATAACAGATGTCGAACCCTTCATCGTTATATTTACCTCGGTCACTCTCTCGTTTGAAGTAAGATCTGTCTGCGTTTGGAATGAAATCCTCGGGTCTTGCTTCCTTTGTTCTGTTGTTGAACTCGCAAGTGAGGAGAGAGATTACCCAGTTTAAGCTTTGACATCGATCATCTTTGTAACAGGCAAATACGCATGCGTGTGGACGATCTGCCTGCATTGTCTTGTAGATGTGTCCCTGCAGCATCCAGCCTAAAATGGATGTCTCGGATCTACACTGCTGAGTAAGTGCTCCTTGGAGCAGATGCGCCAAGACTAAGAGAACTGATGACTGGAATAATTGGCTTATTTCCATCACTCGTCATCCTGTAAAAGTTTTAAGAATATTTTATGTACAGAATTTGGTAAGCCCTGTTTAAGGATTCAATTCTTCTATAGTGGTACCTTTTTAAACAAATTCTTTTCTTTTATTTAAGCAAATAAAGTTGTTATAAATCATGATGACACCAATGCATATGACTGAAGCTGTCATTGCCTTGCAAGAAAACCACTAATAAACTGTCTCAGTCTTATGGCTGTTTTCCTTCGCGAATGTACGTATAACTTTCTTAAAATAATCGGCTTCTTGTAAGAATTTTCCCGTTGTCTAAAGCTAACTGACAGTACTGATTTAAGTTAGTAAGAAGGTGACCTTTTAAAAGATTAAAAGAAAGTAAACACAAGATGATCATCAGGACTACTTTAACGAGGGAAATTAAGACGCGTCCTAAATAAGAAGCAATTAAATACTGGCACATTAAAAACGTCTGAAATACAACAGGACTTATCAAAGACGCATCTTATCTGGAAACAGCCCATCTTGTTTCAGACGAAATGCTCTTCATAGAGTCTTCATACGGTACAGTTTGCGTCTTGTCATCAGGGCGCGCATTATGTAATATAAGGCTCGTCTTATTTTTCCTATTGTGTTAAAACAAATATTTGCCATTATATTGCTCCGTTGATCTTACCAAAGATTGTTGATACTGTCGCTTAGTCTGCATAGGGAAACAAAGAGTAAGAGCCAAGACCAGGACGTGATATGCCGCTTACATCACTTTACCTGCATTTTAGATTTTTTGTTTATAGCAGGAAGTTAATTTCGTTAATTTAGCTTGCTAATGGAACGTTTAATTTATGCCTGACCTTGGGTGGTAAAGTAAATACTTTTTCAGAGTCATCTGTCGCTCTTTCTTGAATATTCTGAAGATGATAACAAAATATCTTCTATGAAAGCCTCATGGCTGTCGGTCAAGTACATTTAATTTACAAATATTGCAAATTACGATCGCAAACTGCTCCAGTAAACTTAAACGTTAGCGAAAAAATAACTTGTAAATAACAAAACACAGCTTCTTTTCTTATCCCACAAATATATCTCTCAAACATTATATGAAACGTTATAAACAACAAATATGAACGTTGAAAAACTTTTGGGCTTTGCCTAATAAGTTTTCAAAACACACAATCAGCAATTCGCTTTTATTTACACTTCTTCAAATTTGTCCGGTTTTTTTTCCTTGTAATTCATACCTTCTTTTTAAATTAATCCTTTGAGCATTTATTTTTTTATGTTGCACACAATGTAGTGGCCGTTCCTGCTGTTAAAATTTCATAAATTTCGCACCACAGCTCCTTAAAAAGGAGATCGTTTTCAGGCGTTCAATCTACTGACAGATGTCATATGTATATATGTAACAGCTACAAATGCAACTGAGTTAAACATAGGTTTCAATCACCGCGCTTGAAACACGCACATGCATATAGGTAGCATTTTATGGGCACCTGCTTATACACGAGCGTGGGGGTAAAAAAAAAAAAACATGTTCGTGTTCTGTACTGTGTTTTCGCCAGAATTTGTCCTTTGATTATATTCAAGCCAAGAAAGTTTTTGTGTTAGAGTTTATCATCGCTTCCTACCCTTTTATCAAGAAGTATTAGAGTATTCGTGGATACTATGATATCGTAGCTTGTAAAAGGCAATTAATTGTCTGAAAAGGAAGTTTGTTAACGGCATACAAAATCTAGCAAAAAAAAAAAACTCAAAGAAAACAAACTCCATCTAATATATGAAGCAACAAGGAAATGTGTTGCTGTTGAAGTACACGTTTGTCATATTTTTTAATATCCTATTTCACAGACAGCTGACTATAAGAATAAAAGAAACAGTTTTTAAAGTAGTGAGAAACGAATTTAAACAAAAAAACTTAAGAAAGATTTGATTTTGCACAGTTTTTTCTCTTCTGTTGTTTTTGGTTTGATTTGTTGTTTATCTTTACTCCAAAACTGACGAATTCGTTTTTATTGTTATCATTAATAAAGCGGAGAAAGCGAAGTCCCACGCGAGAAAAACAGTTGAAAGTATAAAATATTTACGCAACAATCACTAGGTGTTTTCGTACAGAGGGTGCAAGTAAATTATCACCGCTAATGATCTGGGAACTTCTCTTTTGTAACTGGAGCTTAATCGATAAAACGCAACGCGCAACCCGTCTTGTTTTCCCTGCTTTATTCAATTTATATGCGTGACTTGGATAAATTAGACGACACTCCTTGCTAATGTAATTGCGGGCGACAAGAGGAGCACGCAATCCTAATCTCCAGGTTGTTATTAGGCACGCGACGTTTATGTATGAAAGGATGTACAAAACGCAATTTGATCACGCGCGCTTCGCCCTTCTACCCCTCCGGCGTACTCTGATCACGCGTGTTTTGACCATGTGTCAAGTGAAACTTACGCAAAGCACAGCGTTTTGACATTCTATCGTTGTCGCCCGCACTCCCTAAACTTAGGTTATTACTAGTAATAGTCGTTAGAAGGGTTGTGTCACAAGTTCGACTCATTAGGTTATTAGAGACCTTAAAGGGACTGGTTCACGATAATGCGCATGCGCGCCGTTTGTCTCTTCAGAATAAATTTGTTGGGTCAACACTAAATTCGAAATCGCCATTACCGGTACAATCATTGAAAATCCTTCGTTTTATTCGGACATCCGTCGCTTTGGCTGGTCTAGTTATACTTCGGTAGTGGTGATTAACGTGTGGTTGTGTCGTTTGACTGGTTACGTTTTAAGAAGACGCAAAAAATAATGTTTTGATCATGGAGGTTGAGAAGAGCTTCGTGGCCGTCCGGCAACAGGACGTTCTCAAGAGTCTCTGAAGATAGAGAAGCTTAGCCTATCGATCTGGTATGGTTCTAGGAGTAGTGTGTGGCATACGAAAAGAATACACGACACTTGGAAAGTGGTTAAAGGCATGAGTTCGTTCAACTTTGATTTGATTTTTGACTCCGACCTGTAGTTATACCGTAACAGGCCGCGCGATCTTCACCGATCTGGTACACTTGAAATGTTCCTTGTATCTTTGCTTTACGATCGTATATGTTTAAGAATTGATGTTTTTAAAATAAATTATTGCCTGAATATTCTGTTCATAATCTACTTTCTTTATGTGTGCTACTCGATAACATTTGTTTTGCGGAGCACTGACCCGATGCAACGCGAATGAATTTGTTCATTTGCTGATAAGCAATTGAAATTTATGCTCAATTAAGGATAATCTTTATACTCATACGTTGTGTGTTTTTGTCACCGGTCCGGCGCTATTTGTAGGTATTTTTGGGTTTATATAAGGTGAACTGAGAGAACAGTAATAAGATGTTTGTTTACAAATTTTGTTTGCCGATCGGTGACTGTTTTGTTAGCGTGGGTACGACCTCGTAAAAATACACGTTGGTAAATGTTTGTTTCAAAGCAGGACAGGGCTGTAAATCTTATTCTTATCGGCTGCAACATATATCTGAGGAGTAGCAAAGAATAAAATTGAATTATGGGGATAAATAAAATCAAACCAAATGCCCGGAAATACTCTCGCGTCGCGAGCAATTAATTTGAATTTTGTAAATTTACTTGCGTGCATCTAACTCGCTTCCGATTGGTTGAAAAACAATCAGCTACTGTCAGAACTCACACATGCGCATTATCGTGAACCAGTCCCTTTAAGATGGAGGTTTTTTCGGCATTTCCCGCTAACCGCGAACGTCAAGTAGTCACGTGACCAGGGCCTTGCCGTCAGGTTTGCGGTTTAAGGTCCACGTTTATACGGTTAGACCACGCTCCATAGGTAAGTGATTTACCGCAAGGTTTTTTGCACCCTAAAACATCACAATCCCACGTTTGAGAAGAAATGCGACTTTTTGGAACTCTTTTGCTTATGAGCCATCGAATTATATTTCAAAAAACGTAATTTTGGAGACAAATTTTCAGCTAAAATAGAAGTAAGTGGACAAATAAAAACAAACATGGCAGCCGCAAACTACCAGCCGCGAATCTTAAGTCCCAAATATGAGCAGACCGGTAACGTGAAACTGTTAACCGCAAACGGCAGTTTGTCGTTTACAGTAAAATGACCAAACCTCATCTTAACGTGTCTATAATTATTATTGCCAACAGCGCGTCTACATTCGCGAAGGAACTTAACGTTAGCGATGAATTTACTCAGTAATCACGAAAAAATCACAGCTTCCTATCAAATAAATATTTCAGGCTCTGAAAGCATTATATCTAACGTTAAAAACAACAAAAATGAACTTTGAAAAACACTGTTAGGCAATTGCAAACAAGTTTTCAAAAACAGCACTTGTACTTCGTTTTAATCTTCAAGTTTATCCATTCGTGCCTTCTTTTGTAGTTGCTGTTCGTTATACCTTCATGTATTGAGCTCAATTTTTGTGTTTCCACGTACACAATTTAGTGACAGCTCCAATTAATGGAATTTTAATTTTAATTAATAAATTTTTGACGCAGCTCCTTTAATTATAAGTAAGATCTCAAAGTCCTGGGAAGTGAGAGCTTTAAAAAGTTTGGCAGAATGTATGGTACGTACGCGTTGTCTGAAACCTTAACCTATTAAAAAGAAACTACAGCCTTTTAGACGTGGTGAAACGCCCGCGATTTTAAGGTATCTTCTGATTATTGTAGTTTGAAAAGTAAACGTGTACAATTTTTAACTCTTGCATAGTTCCTCTGAGGTCACCAATGTCCTTTGTTGTAGTCGCGTCTTCTGTGGCTTTACTGGCGTTTTCCTAATGTGACGAATAGTCCTTCTTTAGGTCGGGTAATAAGCTCCGCGCATGTCAAAAGTTCATCAAAAGTCTGTGTGGACTCTACGTTAAAGGAGCGCAGAACATGAGATAACACAATCTTTTCTTCCATGAGGGCAAACCGCTGACCTGTAAGGAAGAAAAAAAATACAGTCGCGAATCCCTCGTAACCGACGCTCCGCTCTGCTCTTGTAAGGCGACGACTCTAGGTACTTATGATAGCCTGCGAATACAGACGCCTCTCATCACTCCTTGCCGCTAGGGAGGTTTCGCAGTAGAGACGTCTGCGCCTGAGCGACAGAAATTCCGTACTGATGACGTAAAATCTATCTGGAATCTAGAATCTGGTCTGAAGCTCTGATAGGTCGACGACGTAGTAGTTCTATCGTCTTTTTAGCTATCAGTTTAAGAATGACAGACAAAAGGCTTAAGGTCAAATGTGAACACGATGAATCTACTACAAAACAGTCAATATTCGTGGAATATATTCTTCTTTTAAGAAAATTAAACAATTGAGTTTTGCTGGAGCTCGTTCCCAGAAGAACACTATACTTTACCTTAATCGACCTAGAGAAACATAAAATCAATCAGATTTATATTTGGAAACCCATGACCACCGGATTAATTACGGTATGTAAACATCAATTTACGTCATCAGTATGGAATTTCTGTCGCTGAAGCAAAGACGCCTCACATGCGAACGGCGAGGAGCAAGGAGGGAAGGCTGGATTATCTAGTGGAAGACGTTAGCTGTCCACTTGGATTATAATTTTGGCATAACAAAATTAAACCTCTTTGCCTGTTTTAATAACCGCTTGTTTTGTAAATTTTAATGTCCTACCGATGCAGTTTCTCGGTCCTGCTGAAAATGGAAGAAAAGCAAATGGATGTCTCCCTTGGCTGTTTTCTGGAAGGAAGCGATCTGGATCGAATTGCAACGGTGCTGGCCATATTTCCGGATTTCTGTGAAGAGCCATTGGTGAAACCCCAACCGTTGTGCCTTTCGGAGCGAAATATTCACCTACAATTTAACGGAATTTGAATTTTTTTTTTTCTTTTCCTAAATTATCCAGGCTATAGCCTGCGCATGCGTGGGCACTTTTTTCTTTCTGATGTTACGGGTAAGGGGAATTCGGGGCCCCAGGCGCTTGGAGTGTGCACGCGGAAAAAGGAAAGGCGCGCAGTTTACGTAAGATCATTTTAATGATGTTAATTTTGGCATGTTTGTGGGCAGTGACCTGACCTAATGGATCCCCTGGTTGGTGAATCTGATATATGGTAGTCAACTTAAATCATGACGTCATTCCCTCGTCACATGACCTCTCACCATAGCATGAATAACCTTGCTTAGGGTCGATACTTTTAGAACTGCTTGCAGGTGGAAAGGAAGACATAGTAACATTACTTACCCAATTGACAGTCTTCTGTAGTCGTTCTAGCGAAATGTGGAACAGATGGAAATATACGCTGGGCTTCCTGGAAATTAACATAAATAATAAGGTTAAAATGAGTGGATAACAAGTATAGCCGAAGCTCTAAATTTTCGCCTGTATCGTCTCCAAATTCCTTCAGGCGATCGCAAAACACCTCTAGCTGCAACGAGGGACAATTTACATGATTGGTATATCTTAAGTTTGGATAGGCTATCCTCCAGCGCGGCGAGGCGAACGGAGCATTTCGCAAGAAGCGCGAGATGAGCGCTTCGTGCGAAATGCCCATTGCGCCTGTCATGGAGGGTATTATCGGACCGTTTTCATATAATCGTCCGGATTGTCTTCGATGGCCCGAGTTGTCTCAAGATATGTTCAGGCGATGGAGATGATCCGGGTTATTTGGGCGACTGCGGCAATTGCCTGAATTGTACTGAAGTTGACAGATAGGTTGATTGGTTTAATCGCGTCCGGATGAGTTACCTTGATCATCCAAAATAATCGAGAAAAACCAGTCTTCTCACAAATTAACAAAATATGAAATATTTCAGTACCTTAATAACACATTCCAGGTAACGCAAGTCCTTTAAATCATCCACTGACAGTGTTTCAGGGCGACGGTCTGTAAAACATCGAGTCAGTTAGACGATAATCGCAAATTTTACTGTTGAACAGTATTCACACTTCTTACTCTTGATTTGCCCTCACCGAAAAACAGATCCACCTCTTCCTGTACTTGTTGCTGAATTTCTGGATGGCGCCCAAGAAGGTATAAGGCAAACAAAATACCGGCAGCTGTGGTGTCATGACCCTTAAACGAACAGAAAAGCGATTAAAGGATGTTCCTGGAGACTTCATCTTGCATAACCTCGGAGCCTTGGCTGATGATCAGTTGCTCACTCAAGTAAACATTGTAAAGTAATATTTCAACCCTTTAAGTCCCAATAGTGACCAACATCAATTTTCTCCTAACGATACCCATAGAATGTCAAGTGCAACATCTATGAGAATTAATCAAATGATCACAAAGAGAAAAATCTCTGATCTTTTATCAATTTCTCCCAACAAATTCTGTAAGGAAATGTATAGAGATCAGTTTGGAGAATTTGTTTGTGGATATTGGGGCTTAAAGGGTTAATGGATTGAATATGGGTGGAGTCCTGAATGGAGAGGAGAAGTCGTTTCGTCATGTTACCATGGTAGCAAAATTTCTGGATCTCCACGAACTGTTGACAATGCAAATGCCGTCCTTTTCAAGAAAGATTGTTGAAAATCCAGAAATTTTGTTACTATGGTAACATGACGTCACACTACCCTACTATAGGACAGTCGGAAAATGTGAGTCTCATTTGGACACACTGTGCAGAAGTTAGAAAGTTTTTTCAACTTCAACTCTAAGTGAAAGTTATAGTTACGTCTCTGTGACCAATTTCAGTTTTGTTGGGCCTTGTTTTATTTCTGATCTGGTCCCAGTTATTCAAAAGTTCACCGGATAAATTACTATCCAGTGGATTAGTATGAGGGAAACCAATTGCTTCATTAAGTGAATGATGATTTATTCAGGGGATATAGTTATTCACCGTTTGAAAAAGAGGGGCCTGGTTATCACGTCATGGGTGTAGGTAGCCTGTTCATAGACCTTCTATTTTCTCTTTCGAGATCATCGTGCGCGCGTATGGATTTGAAATGCGCGCGTATGGATTTGAAATCGGGGGGGGGGTTGGGGATTTACTGACCGCTAGCGCAAGGGGGTGGGGGTGGGGAAGCGCTCTGCGCTCGTCGATTTTCAAAAAGAAAAATATAAAAATGTCTATGCACAGGCTAGGTTGTAGGTGAGTGAGAAGTATGCTCTAAGTTCTTTTCTATAATGCGACCGAGTATTTCCATTTCGTCACATATTAAAACAACCGAAACAAAATGCAAAACATCGACGCCAATAATGACAAAAACAAAAGACAACGAGCAAAAGCGCAAGTATCACAAGCATTCAGACCTCGAACATAAACGTATCCACTTCTTCTCTAACTCCTTCCCGTGAAATTTCCCCTTTGTCATACGCTTCCAGTAATAGATCGAGAAATGCCAGACGCTTCTGTCTTTTAAACACATCCTCTTCTTTACTGGTTTCCCCGTCTTCTTCCTCTTTTTGTGAAATATTATTCTTGGCAGCTCGGTCAGCGATTCGCTCATCAATGACCTAATGGAATATATTTAATGGTTTACTTGTCAGCTGACATGACAGCCTGTTCAGACATTTGTGTCGGAGTTTCGCGCTAAGAAACCACCTAGAAAGAATAATTATTCATGAAACCTTTTGTTTTGAATTCTACATATAAGCGTCCCCTTATTGTTTATATTAATATAGGATTTAGTACGTATATCTTCAATGAATGTAGCATGATATCTGACAAGGACAGCGAATTTGGCGACTACAGGACGTTGAAACTCAAGTCTATATAATAAGGGTCTCCCCTCAAATTAGTGCCCCCCTCTCGAGTCAAAAAAATCAAATAGGCGCTAATTCGAGCATCTACGGTACTAAGATATAAGACATGGTTGAGGGAAATAAAGGGGTGGGACGAGTTGACAATGTGTCATCGATAATTCAGGCCTGCATTTGCTAAAAAGTAAAGTAAAAAAGTACCTTGTTTGTGAAATCGTGAAGAATCCTAAGGCATTTATCATGTTCTCTTCCCGAAGGCGTAAAGCTATAAATGACATCATTCCAAAGCCAAGGAGACCTCTGCCTCTTGTGAACCAGCTTGGACATTCTGTTGCATGTAAAAGCAAACTAGTCCTTCGTATGTGTGTGTATGATCTGTCAGTTATGAATCTCTTAGCTGTTTAGGACAAAGTTTCGGTTCGAGGGGATTGGGTCCTTTACGTTTTTATAGAGTGTTTTCACTCACGTGGTCAGCATCTGAGGAAATTTATTTGAACAAAAGAAAGCGTTTGCCTAAGAAAAGAGTTCAACTCCCACAGGATTGGTTTGGGACACAAACATGGCCGCCGTTTCATTGTCTTGGGACACCAATATCGCCGCCGTGACGTCATGTGAAAACACTCCATAGGCCATGCCAATTACAGGCCGGCATTCTCGAGGTGGAGCCCGGTCCCGCAAAAAAAGTCACAACCTAAAAAATAACAGCGGGGGATCTACAGCTCGTTGCAAAAGTACTTGAGACACTGTACCGTATTTTGGCTTAAATGGCCTGTCCATGATCTTGTGCTTGTGATCCCCCCTCCACCCCTTATCAAAGTCGCTAGCAGGACAAGAACAGGCTCAAAACTTGGAGGAACAACTTTGAATGGAAGGGAGGAGGGAGGTTAGTATTATACCTCACAGACCTGTGACTAACAGCGATTTGAAGAATTAAGAAAGGTTGTTTTTTCGTCGGAGTGTCTCGACATTTTTGCAAATGGTTGTAGCTACCAAGCCAGTGCATTTTGTTCGGTTGACTGATAGTTTTATTATTTTATCTGCAAAACTATTGAAAACTCGATCTTTCCGGGCAAGTTAACTATCGGAACTTTCGTAAAACTGCCCCTTGGTCCGGTTGAGTGGTCCGGCCTTCAGTTAAATGAGGGTCTAGATCCACCACAGGTTTAATTATTTACTTAATTATAACGACGCTTTTCATTTACTGAACTAGCATGGATATTAGTATAGGTAGAACGAATGCATTATATTTAAAAAACGATCGCAATTATTAGTTTAGTTAGTCCTTGTTTATTTGTCGACATTTCGATTAATTCTCAATTCTTGCTGAAGCGTTCTCAATGGGGTTCTTCAATCCCGTCATCCAGCCCCAATTTCTTGCGCAATCCCGTAATCCCGAGGGTTATTTTCCCGATCCCACATCCCGTGCATACGTTCAATTCCGAATCTCGCCCTCGTTTTGTTCTAAAATCCTGAATCCCGAACCTTATCTCACGCAATCCCGTAATCCCGATGGTTATTTTCGGGATCCCGCATCTCGTGCATACTTTCAATTCTGAATCTTGCTACTATTTTGCTATGAAATCGATATCCCGAATGCGGGCATACAAATAAGGCCAACTCCACATCTCGAAGAGCCTATTTCAGACTCTTTGGGGACCATCTTGCTAGACTCTAAGCTACGTTAGGAAGTAATTCAGTTGAAATTAGTAAAGCGAAATGAGTTCTATAGCTATTCCAAACCTCAAGACAGCATTTACGTATGGAGAATCATTATTTTCTTGAGCGTTTGGCGATGAATCCATAGAGGTGACTTAAAATCAAAGAAAACAAACAAAAGGAATAATTTCCATCAGATTATCATGACCTCTATGATCACATGTACACTAAGTTCCTTAACAATAGAAAATAAGGACCCTGACTTTCTTAACCCATTCGCCCGTGTGAATCCACGCTCCTTCTACCGCTTTTGACGTCATCATTTATAACGGCCAAGGACGTTAAGTTTGTGCAGGATGAGGAGAGTTTTCACACCATACCACTGAGCACGATTCAGTCATGAAGGCCAGAGAAAAAGGCAAAAAAAAAAAAAAACACATGTACCGTTAACCCGAAAATTCCCATGAAAATTTTGTTCCACAACCGGCCTACCTATCTAATCCTTAGACCCTGAAAGCTTTCCCAGAAACAGTTCCCACCAAAATGAAGCCTACTTAACGCCCTTAGCAAAGAGAAAAAAATCGAGGCAAGAAAAGCGAAAAAAGAGGGGATGAGAGAAAGCGAAAAGAAAAGTCAAGACTGCTGTGGCATTTTTGAACCCTCTCAAGATTTTGCTTTTTGCGCATGCTCGAACTTCGGAAGCAAATTTTTGGATCTCGATCCGGCCGCGAAGTCTACGACCTGTAAACGGATTTGTGGTAAGATTTAGCTGTTTATAGCTAGACAGCGACCAGAAAACGGCTCAAACTAGCTTCAAGACGCTTTTGCGGCAAAATTTTCAAGGACGAATGGGTTGATATAGCCCCTGAATACCGCGTGGGGCTGTAACCTCTGATACGACTTCATCTATTTAAGTAGAACGGATAGGAGCTAGGTTTGGATGGTTGGCAGGCGTCCTGTTAATGCAGCTTAGGTAAATATTGATCCCAATGAAAACTGACGGAGGTTACATTCGATATTTCAGAATTCAATTATACTGACTGCAAATGATATCCAACGTACAAAGTGAGATGAAGGGCATCAAGTTGAACACTCCTTTGCCGACATGTTTCTGTTAAAATAGAGCATACTGTAAATTTTCTCGCATACACCATGTTGAAATATTAAACTCAGTTAACGCTTCGGAAGGTTGGAGAAAATGTAAATTTTAATTACCTCAAGGCGAGCAACCAAAATCGCTGCTTGTTCTTCGAATACTTGAAGAAAATCGTTCAAAATTCTGAAGTGGAAGGTTGGAGTGATCAATTTTCTTCTCGTCCGCCACTTCGAGCCTTCACTGTTTAAGCAAAAAAAAGTCACATGTCAAGAGAATGTGAGGCAAGGATAAAAATAGTTTAAATAATACAGTAAAATATAGTGGCTTTGCCTCCAGCTAAACGCAAAAACGGGAGTAGGCACCAGCGGGTTTCGGTTTCTCTCTCTCTCTTCTCTCGCAAAGATGTTAGGGTATGGGTTAATGAAAGAGTTCCATCCCTTAATTGTGATCTGTTTATTCGCCCGGTAGAGCTTATCACAGGGTCTATACAAACAGATTAATTTCTCAGGAACAGAGCCACACAGCAAAAACTCAATCCGGCGCTTCACGTAGCGAACGCTGCTTCCAATTTGATCGATCTGGAATGCACAAGGGTATGGAAAACGAGTTCTCAAAAGCTTTTCGATGTTTCGACCTGTTTCTTTCGTGGTCTACAATATAGATTTGCTTTTTCACATAGTGGGTCATGAATTTGTTCATAGGTTCAAGGATTGAGGATAATAAGCCGAGAGAAACCGATGTCATCAAGGTAGGAATTATTTTACCTACCTAATTAATAAGCCTTTGTTTGTTATCCAGCCCGGCATTGCAGTGATTGCATGTCATGATGGATGATGGAACAACACATCACACACAGGCAGGAAAACCATGAAAAATAAAAACAAGACTACTTTAACATTAGAATCTAATTGTCGCAAAGAAAAGTGAGCAGGAAAAAAACAGCAAGGGAGGGGGTAGGGAGAGGGCGAAAAAACCTCCTGTCTCCTCCCCCGTCTTCCCTGTCCGTCCTCCCTGGTGCTCTCTATCTCGCACCACCCTCAGTCCAAAACGTGGATCCCTGGAACTGGCTAAGAGAAGATTGGGGTTAGATTAAGGCGAGTGGGGTGACTTGCGAAGTGGTGAATTTTTGTAATGAGTATGCGTTTGTGAAGGTCGTCGAATAGTTAAAAAAAGGATTAATTCTTTCCAAGGATGTTGCTATCCATCGGAGTCAATAGGGACATTCATACGAGGAAAAATAAGATGCGTCTAGCATAAGAAGACGCGACTTAGCTAAGACGCGTCTTATCGAAGAACAGGTGTTAAGGGCTGTTCTTAAATAAGACGCGTCTTAGCTAAATTTCAGACGAAATGTGCCGTTCATACGGGATAGTTTGCGTCTTATTTAGGACGCGTCTTATGTAAGACATGTCTTATTTTTTCTCGTATAAATGGTCCAAATGTTCTGCACAAATGAAATGAGCAGGAGGCAATATAAAAGAAATCAAAGTGACTTTTTTTTATGAAGGTGTTTTCTTTCGATCCCTTGTGTTTTCTTTGAAGAGCCAGTTTGATTCTTATGCCATGGACTCCAACACAGAGTGGTTTTAGAACATCACTAACCTGTCCCAAGCCACGGAATCATGTATGAATAATCATTAGATTTGGTCAAGTGTTTTGAGCTGTCCAAGAGGATCTGAAAATACAAAGAGAATTTAAGTACTCATGAACTTTGTGTCTGTACGTAGTCAGTCACTTCTCTGACCAAAGGGTTTCCCTTGCACTTCTTTCATCAAATCCGAGAGAGGGAATGTCAAAAAACGATAGATTATAAGTGAAAAAATACAATAACAAAAACAAAAAACAACAAGTTAGAAGAAGAACAAGAACTCCTCTTGTGCAACATGCTTTTCTGTTGTCTTTCCTAAACAACATCCCTGACACAACTATAAAAACATCAAAGGTCCCATTTTCTTCACTTTTTTCCTGAGGACGTGGAAAACAAGGCTATCTGAGTTCGGATGATATCTTTTAGTTAGACTTTCACTGACTTAATTTCCCAACTTTTAAAAGTAATCGTAAGAACGCGTTTGATGGGCGTGGCCATTGTTATGCTGTAAGGTCTCTAAAAAAAACCTTACTTTCTCTCGCAGAAGTGCGGAACTACACAGAGTCTCCTTTGCAGCCGTTATCAGGGTTTCCACGCAACGCTCCTTCTCAAAAAGAGAGAAGAAGTGTTGCGTGACAACCCTTATCACGGTTGCGTATCGTGGTTGAGGCGCGCGGCGTATTCTGGGAAGGGATGAAGTTGGGTATGCATTTGGGAAAGAAGTCAAAGGGTCAGCTAAAAAACAAATTATATAATTCTGTGCTATATATAACACTAGAGATTTCTTACCTCGGCAAATTCAGGTTTAAATGTTAGCACATAAGGGTAAAAAGGCCCTAGCCAGAGACAGAAAACTCCCTCTTTCCAATGTTCATCTGCCCACTGCAGCACTTGTTTAAACATGCCTAGAAATTTTAAAGAATGGTTGCCTTTGCACTTGGCCGTTGCTGAGTAAGACTTGAGAGCTGCTCAGTTTTACTTAACCAAAGATACGTGCAGTGTGTGAAGGCCTAAGTAAAATCTCAAGTTTTTTTACTTTGCATCTCATTTAAGTCGCAGGGGCAGATCTAGGGGGAGGGTGCAGGGGGTGCGCACCCCCCCCCCCCCCCGAGATGACCTGCGGTTTTCTAATACAACTGGTATTTTGCCATAAAAAAAAAATTAAAAAAAAAAAAAAAAAAACTATGTGGTTTATTGAAGTACAGCAAGAGACGAGTGCAGCCCCTCCTAAAAAAAATCCTGGATCCGCCCCTGAGTCGGAAAGTTGAAACAATTTTAGAAGAGCTCAAGTGACTTGAAAACCATCGCTAAAACCGACTTTGGGAACTTGCGCTTTTGTAACCTTTGAAAAAGGCGAATCATGTCAATCGAAGCTTAACTTTACTCGAAGTATTTAAAATTTACTTGTCTTGAAATATTTCTTACTTAGCTTATTCAGGCTCGACACGAAAGTTAATTTCAAGGATATGCAGCTTACAAGAACGTTCATTATCAAGACAGAATTAGATCGGGGTTAATTTCTTCGGTTGGAGAGAAGCGACCGGAAATGTCTTACTGTAAGTGGTCGATTACTTGCGTGACCCGCTGAAAGTTAAAAAAGGGAATTTTTAGGACGATCGAAATGACCTCGAAGGCTGCATAATCGGATTAAGGAGGATTAGAAGTTCAAGTGAGGCCAGATCCGTCGAATATTCCCTTTCCGAGAAGACAGTAGCTTCCCACGCAGCCGTATTTAGGGGAGCTCGTTTTTCACAGGGATGAAAAACGAGCTCCCCTAGAAACACCTGCGTGGGAGGCTAAGAAGACAGAAGTTTCTGAAATTTTTGGTTAATAAAACTGAACTCAAGACGAGGCCTACAATAAGTAAAGCATATTATTTAAATGCTTTACAACAAGCCAAGTAAGTATAACCTGAAAACAGATCGATACTGCGGTATGGGTACCTTCAGGGTTACTGGGAAGCTGCCATGCGTTTCCAAAGAAAATATTAGGCCTTGGACCAGGTAGTTTTCTTAGGTCTGCTAAAGCGTGATATTTTCCGATCAGTCTAATAACCAAAAACACAATGCTAGCCAAGAGAGCTGAAGCAACCACTGAGAAGATGATGATCATCGCGTTGCAGTTGTTTTTGAAGAACCACGAAGGTCGGACTTTACTAGCGATATTAAAACGATTTCGATTTGCTTGGCTCAGTAGATCTCTCTGTCTTTTATCAATCCTTGGGCAGTTAAAACTCCAAGAGAGCTGAAGCAACCACTGAGAAGATGATGATCATCGCGTTGCAGTTGTTTTTGAAGAACCACGAAGGTCGGACTTTACTAGCGATATTAAAACGATTTCGATTTGCTTGGCTCAGTAGATCTCTCTGTCTTTTATCAATCCTTGGGCAGTTAAAACTCCTCTTTAGGTTTCGTACAGTGTTCCATGTCGCTTATAGTCTCCGATTTTCCTGTCAGATCGCAAAAATCGAGCGCTTGGTGTAAGCAAGCAGCCATATTGGTTTGAAACCGACAGTAAACAACATCATTGTCAAAATGTCACGCAAGGTTGCGTGACATTGCTAAAGAGGGAAGAGTGGGGCAGACTGAACTTCAATTTCGTCATAACTTGTTTAAACACGAAAATGTGTACAATTTTCAAGACAAAACATGACCTGCATAACAGGGGTTATTTTTTGCGTTTTTTCAGAGGAGCGAAGGGAAGCGAGAAGCGAGCGAGGAGCGCCAAACACAAGCTAAGGGGGAAGGCGCAGAAAAAAATAAACAACACCAACAATAAAAAGACAGAGAACAGAATACAATAGTTATCATAGAGAAAAAATATAAAAATGGATAATACACTGACTTCCCGGACGTCATGCATAGCAACCGGAAGTTCGATGTCTCTCCGGGTTAACGGCGCATTTTGGACAAAACGCCCGTAAAACTTTTCCCTAATTTCAGTGGTCATCATCGGATTACACATACTTATAAACTCTCTTCATATTTTCGCTGAACGAGTATTAGTTTTGTAAAGGTTGTCACAAAAATGAAAATAAACGTTTCTCTTTTAAACACCTCCTATCTATTAAACTCCCTGTCTTGGATCCCTAAATCGACCTAAGAGTAACGCCCCTACTCGGCTATGGTACTTGTTTCGGTCTTCCTAGACTTGCCTACAAACCGAGCTCAAATTTTTTCACGAGCGCGAAACGTGAGCGGTAGATTTTTTGTGTTCTGTGCAGCAAAAGCAAGAGGGCGAACTACCGGAACCGGAAATGAGAAGCGTTTGTCTGGGTTAGCAGCCTTAGCCCCAGTATCTCCGCGCAAAAATAAATCATGGCGAGAAGGAGGCAAGAACATGCACTTGCGAAACACTTGATCGAAGGACATTCAAGGTGAACAGATGTCCCCCCTGGCCTTGTTTAGTCATGCTATAATGTAATCTTTACGATTATGTCATAACCAAGGAAGCTTTTGCATCACTTCTTCGAAAATGATTCTTGTTGCTGCTGCTGTTTCGTCGCTGTTTTTAGCAGCCGCGGTTCTCGCGGCAACATTCGTTCTTTTGAAGCATCAATCCGTCGCTGTCCTACGAAAGCTACCCGGTCCCAAACCGAATTTTCTATTTGGAAACGCGCTGCAGCTTGCTCGGTTGCCCGATGGTAAGTACAAGCCAATACTTCATCTTAAGACAAAATGTAAGCTGGCCGCATGTATCGAGATGATTGTGATTGACCCCAGAAAATAGAGTTGCTTTGTTTCAGTTTGTGATATCCATTGCCTAGATCAAGATCCAGACACTTCTCAAAGTCACACTTTTTTTGGCTAAACTTCAGAATAGCCGGCCACTGAAATAATTATCATTCATCAAATCCTGCTACCGCAGTCCCGCAGTCGACATACTTTATCTAATATCTGTATATAAACATCACGAAATATGCCGCTTGCATCGTGCGCGTTGGTGTTGACCTTGTTGGTCCTTGCTACCGCAGTCCCCAGTCGACATAATTTACATACATGTATGATCGCAAAATACACGTTAATTGAACTTGATGAGTGAAATAAAAGCAAAATAAACGTGACATGAACTTGATGAGTGAAGTCAAACTTTTGTACTTACGTATTACACGTTCTTAAAGTGTGTTGCGCGAAAGACAATTTCAATAAATGTGTCTATTCCCGTTCTTGTCCACCAAGCTGTCGAGCCAGTAAATTACATCCCTACTCGTTCTATAAATAGTTAGGCCGACTGAGGAGCCTCCAAGCCCTCGAACCACTAAACTGTATACCTTGCTCGTTCATTTGCTCGCACTACACATGAATATACCTTCGTTCTTTTATGCATGAGCCAATTAACTTGCTTTCTGCATTCCCACTTCAAACCATCCGATCGATCCTCGTACCTCGTCAAACTCATTTCTCCAGCACACATCGGACTTGAACGTTCCTTCGCCATCAGCCCTTCATCCATTAACCAGTGTACCAACATTTCTTTGTCCTGCATTCGCGCTACCAGGTTGTCATATCGCCACTTGCGGGAGTGCGGATCGCGGTAGCACTTCAGTTTAACACTTAGTGTTTAATACTTATTCATCGACTGTGGGAGTGTGGACCGCGGTAGCACTTCAGTTTAACACTTAGTTTAATACTTATTCATCTACTGCGGGAGTGCGGACCGCAGTAGCACTTCAGTTCGACACTTAGTTTAATACTTATTCATCTACTGCGGACCACGGTAGTACTTCAATTTGACACTTAGTAAATACATATTGACTTGCTAGCCGACTACGGACCGCGGACTACGGGAGCAGTATATTTAAAAAGGGCGTGAGTGGGCGGGTATTCTGAAGTTCCCTTTTTTTTACCCTGGAACTGATTTCTTCATTGCTGTAATTGTGTCAAATAAATCTTTATCCGGGATGTTTATGTATTGAGTGTTCATCAACTAGTCTTCAGAGAAGTCAATTTAAAAGCCCTTTTTCACCATGGTTAACCTCCCTTGGTGTCTCATTTTCCAGCTGCACATTGGCTTTGAATTATGCACCTATCAATGTCAAACTGGAAGAGGGTGGAGGCTGGGCAAAGGCCAGGGATTCGACAAAGGAAGTCAGCCTGTGGTGGGAACTTTGACTATCATCAAGTCCCACCGGTTGGGACTTTTTATGTTTTTGACCCTGGAACTGATTTCTTCATTGTTGTAATCGTCTCAATTTTTTTTTTTCAGAGTTTGAGTTATTGCGCCGGGTTCTACTGTTAGTCAATGATTCTTCTTTTAAATGTGTGGCCTTGCATATCATTGCTCCTGAAACAAGGGGCAAATATGATGCACTGTAAGGGTCATGTGTAGAATTTATCCACAACATTATACTTGACAATCAGTCAATCAAATTAATTTATTGTTATTTCTTTAACATGCATCTATTTTTCAGAGTTAATGAAACAAATACTTGGATTCACCCGGCAGTTTCAGAAGGAGGGACTAATATGTATTTGGCTCGGGCCAGTGTATCCTCTCACACTGCTGTTCAAGCCTGAATATGCTGAGGTGAGTTTAACCCTTCAACAACTGCTTTGGTTGTTTTCACTCCATATGGAATGAGGAGTTAATAAATTTGTGGCAAATGATTGACACCTCGAACTCCTGATCTGGAGGTCTGGGGTTCAAGCCTCGCCTGTAGCGTTGCTTACTTAGTTAAGAAACTTTACTCCACTTTGTCTCTCTTCAACCTGGGCTGAGTTGTTCAAAGCTGGGTTAAGATAACCCAGGGTTAGTGCGAAATTTGAATTCAGAAATGAAAGCTTAGAAAGTAATTTCAGTTTGATTCTTTTTGTTAACAAGTTAATGATTGGATGCTCTTAAAAATAACAGAGAAAATTATCTGAGAAAATTCTTTTGAACAAAAGAAATAGAAACCCAGGTTAAATTTAACCCTGGGTTAAGTGCTAATCGGCCTTCAAACAACTGGGCTCAGGTGTATAAATGGGTGGAGGTGACTGCTGGGGTAACCCGACTGTAAGTTCAGTTTTGACTCTGATCCTAGGCTGCATGACCTCCAACCTTCTTGTACTTGAGCTTTTGCACTTTGTATTCTGCATATTGTAGTTCTTTATGGAGAACTGATAAATTAAATAAGCCCTGATAAATTAAATAAGCCCTTCCTCTCAAATAACCCCCCCCCCCCCCACCATCTCTATTAGGCCCCCCTCAGTGGGCTTGAAAGAAAAAAAAGCCCCCCCACGTAAGTCCAAATTTTGGCTTAATGTGCATGTGCAAAAATAAATAATAATAATTTCATTTTCATTTCCTTTCATTTTATTTTGTCCATTTCATTTCCTACAATAACTGAGCAAATCCTCACGCACTGATTGGTCGAGAGTTAGATAGTCCATGAGAGTATAGACCATGGAAAATTGTGGTCGATTTGTTAAATAAATAGTGCAAGATATTCACAGACAAACCTTGGAGCTTGAGTCATAGAAAGTTTACAATATATGTGATAAAGTACAGTTAAGATCATTACATATAAGTTTGTCACAAAACGAAGAAAGAGTGAAGACTGGAAAGGAGAGGGGCACATCTAGGTAAAATAACGAAAATGGGAAACTATTTTAGTTTCTAATAAAATAAATAGTGATTTAAGTTTAAAAAAATGACTTTTGAATAATAACAATAATAATAATAATAATTATTAAAAATTAACCTACCTAATAAATAAATATTACATCCAATTAGTAGGAAAATATGCCTTTAGTCTTGCAAATCTCTTTTTTCACCAGACCCCTGGCTCACTGACAAAAACCAGTACAAAAAGTGGGTTCACTCGTTTTAATATTAAGTTTTTATAGTTGCATTCTTTTGCAAAGCAACTGAAGTAATTGGAAAAACACCCGACCAAAACTGCTGTGCTACGCGGGCTATGACTGAAGCAATTAAAAAGAAGTTTCGCATTAGAGTTATAGGCTGGAAGTTAGGGCTTCACATCCGTACACCTCAGGGCTTGAAATTCTTTTGCAGCTGACACCGATCAAATTGTCCTGGCAAACCTTTTTGTCTCATGCTTGAACTCAACTTGTTTTAGGCTGGACAAATATCTACAAAATATGTACTACATCACAGCTCTATAAAAGCTCCCCCCCCCTCCCCGGTACTGAAAATAAAAATAATTGTTTCCCGTTAGTTTCATAAATAACCAGACTTGTAGTTATTAGGTCATCCAAGGATTTTATCGTATAAAGCCTATACTTTAGACCAGACAATTGTCCCTTGACTGGCTGCTGTTTCAAGCCCTGTGCCTGCATGCATCCTGCACATCACATTTGTCTCATTTTTTGTGTATTCCTGTTAGATACTTCTATCTACCTCAAAGCATATGGGGAAGTCTTTTGATTACAGCTTTTTACATCCGTGGCTTGGAACTGGTGAGTTTTAAAGATAGCTAACCTTGGACAAAAAGTGTTAAGAATTTTGCACTCTCTCACCCACAGAATGCCTCTTCCATGGATTTGGTACTGCTGACACCTCCCCTCACCCCACCCTGGTCAATGTTGTTCATTAGAGGTCAGAACTGATCCAGCCACACCTTCACATCGTTCTATTGGGGAAAGGGGAAAGTATTTGGAGTTGCCAGTGATTTCAAGAGCTTCAACTTAAAACAAGATGGCAAAATCCATTTTTCTTAACATTTTTGTTCAAGATTGTAGCTCCTTAATGGGTTATTCCAAAAAAAATACACAACCCCACAATGCAGGGCACATTTTTTTCACCCACTTCTTCCAAGTGATATGTGTTCCTTTACCTAGGACGCACATATCCCTAGTGATATATGTTCCCCTACCAACGAAACACATATCCCTAGTGATATGTGTTCCCTACTGGGAAACACATATCCCTAGTGAAATGTGTTTCCAATCCTGGGAAATACATATTCCTAGTGATATGTGTTCCCCTACCAAGGAAACACATATCTTTAGTGATAGTGTTCCCCTACCCACGAAACACAAAAGCCTAGTGATATGTGTTTTCCCTACCTGGGAAACACATATCCTTAGTAGAACAATTTTCATTGCTATGCTGCACCTCTATGGCACACACGGGGATAATAAGATATGGGCGAAAATAATTTCCGCGTGTGCAAAGAAGTGCAGCAGGGATGAAGGTTTTCGTCGCTGAGGGGAGGAGGGAGGGGCAAAAAACGAAAGTCTGAATAGACCTCTCGGGGCATGAACGCATATGAGAGCAATCTGTTGACGGTAGGGCGTATAAATACTAAGCTATAAATACCCAGGGGTGCTAGAAAGGTCTCTAGAGAGAAAATATGCTAATTTAAGGAGCACGCGAATCCATTTCGCCTCAATTATATCAATGAAAATAGTGATATGTGTTCCCCTACCCAGGAAACACATAACCCTAGTGATATGTGTTACCCACATATACCTAGTGATATGTGTTCCCCTACCCAGGAAACACATATCCCTAGTAAAATGTGTTCCCCTACCAAGGAAACACATATCCCTAGTGATATGTGTTCCCTTACCAAGGAAACACATATCCCTAGTGATATGTGTTCCCCTACTTGGGAAACACATATCCCTACTAGTATGTGTTCCCCTACCAAGGAAACACATATCCCTAGTGATATGATTGTGTTCCCCTACCAAGGAAAGACATATCCCTAGTGATATGTGTTCCCCTACCAAGGAAACACATATCCCTGTGATATGTGTTCCCCTACCTAGGAAACACATATTCCTAGTGATATGTGTTCCCCTACCCAGGAGAAACATATTCCTAGTGATATGTGTTCCCCTACCTGGGAAACACATATACCTAGTGATATGTGTTCCCCTACCCAGGAAACACATATCCCTAGTGATATGTGTTCCCCTACCTGGGAAACACATATCCCTACTGGTATGTGTTCCCTTACCCAGGAAACACATATTCCTAGTGATATGTGCTCCCCTACGTGGGAAACTCGTATCCTTATAGTGATATGTGTTCCCCTACCCAGGAAACACATATCTCTAGTGATATGTGTTCCCCTACCTGGGAAACACATATCCCTAGTGATATGTGTTCCCTTACCCAGGAAACACATATCCGTAGTGATGTGTGTTCCCCTACCTGGAAAACACATATCCCCAGGTATATGTGTGTTCCCCTACCTGGAAAACACATATCCCTAGGTATATGTGATCTCCTACCCATGTCTTGGCAATTTCTTCACTGATTAAATACACTTAAAATGGAGCACATAATGAGGGGAGGTGGGTAAAATTAGTGCATTGTTGACCTCAAGTTTTTAAGTTGAATTACTGTCATGAGTTGTTCACATAAAAATAATATGGTTGCTTTACCTGTATATTTGCACTAAATTAAACTTGTGATTTATATGAAATAAAAGATTGTTAACCTGGGCCAATTAAATTAATTTACAAGTGTTGCTATTGTCTTAAAGGTTGAAAACAATTTAGTGATATTTGCAGTTTAAGTAAAAGACGGTTTTGATTGATCCCAGATCAGTATTTACGGTGTAAGTTTGTTGACTCTGATTGTTTTTCTCATTTTTTATTTCCCTTTTGTGTCTGACTCTGAATCTCAATTTGTGGCTCCGATGCAATATTAAGGCTTGTTGACCAGGTAGGTAATCTTCTGACAAGGCAATAAACTTAATTCAAATTTTAGCGATCTATAACTGTACAGTCACATACTGCTGCCACCAGGTGTATAGCTCAATACCACTTGATCTGGAATACAGTTAATTCTCTTAAACACAGACACATTTGAAACTGGCAATAATTGTCCATCTATGAGTGATGTCTGTCTCGTAGAGAGTCATATAAAGGGATTTAAAGAGAAAAATTAAATTAGATGGCTTTATACCAGGTTGTCAAAAGCATTACAACTACTGTATCATGATGAGAGATGACCGTATAGCTCTTTGATAACCATTCGTAGTTATAAATTATAATGAAAATCTCAAAATTAAAACGAAAAAGGAAGAGGCAAAAAAAAGAAAAGAAAAAGAAAGAAAGAAAAGGAAGAAAGAAATCTTAAACCGTTAAAAGTCTCTAAGAAGTCCATACCATGCTGTTTAATAAGACATTTTTTTTTTAGAAAAAGTCGAAACTACAAAGCACAGTTATGTATACAAAGAAAGTGTTTTGATACTTGTAGTTATTCTTTGTCGTTTTTTTTTTTTTAGTGATGGTTCCAAGTGGAAGACTAGAAGGAGGTTGATTACCCCAACCTTTCACTTCAGGATTTTAAATGATTTTATTCAGGTGTTCGAAGAACAAGCAGCAATTTTGGTGAAACATCTTGAGGTAATTACTCGATATCAGGCGGGTCACAAAGTACTTTTTTATTAAAGTGAAAGCGATACCTCGTTGGCTGCCTTAGGGGTAGAAATTACGAATTTTGCTCTCACTTAAGGTATTCCTCGGGGCCAAAGTGACCCTTAAGAAATTGCGCACTTTTTCACAAGTGTAAAGATTACAACAAAATTAAGCTGTCTGCCAAGTTTCACTGTCAAGCAATGTAATTTCAGCCACATAAAATTCACCGAAGTTTCGTTTCCAAGGTTGTTTTCGCAGGAAAAACAAAAACAATGACAATGTAGGTTAAAAATTACAAAATGGTACCCCGCAGACATTACACTTGACAGTTTGCTGAATATCTGGTAACATATCTGTGAGACGATTGTGGTCACAAATTACGTACTAAAGTGCAGAATCCATCTGCATTCACCCTTTTATGTGATTGGTTTCGCGGGAAAAAAAAAAAAAACGCTTCCCGTATAAGAAAGAAAGGTCCAAATGTAGGAGTGGAAGGAAGCCAATGTTGTTACTCGTAACGATATGGCTTTTGGCAAGAGAGCTAGCCTGTTCTGGGCAGTTGGTGAAGTGCGGTGCAAAGTCACAAACCGGGAAAAAATAAGGGTGGGGGGGGGGGGGGGAGGGAGATAGAGATCCTATGCTCTCACTCTATACCCCACCCCCCTCGCTCTTTTTCCTGCTCGCATCTTTTTGCACCATCCCCGCAAACTGAACTCCTGGAACAGGCCATAGGAGAGCATGTGTGAGAAAAACCGTTGTGTGTTGAGTTTTGAGTTACATGTTTCCTGATCAGAATTACCTTCACAAAATAACCAAGGGCTTTCATACTGTGTTGGGTTATGGTCTCCTTTAGCGGTAGCCACGCCCAGATTAGTATCCTTTAAGGGAACAATTTAGGTTTTTGGGAAACTGCGCACCTACCCCTCCCCTATAAGCTAACATTAACACTTACTTCTCACTTAGGGCAAAATGATGGCTTAGGGGAGGGGTAGGTGGAAAGTTCCCCAGAAACTGGGAAAACAGCCGACATTTCGCGATGCCACCACGGGATTCCCCGCGAAATGACGTCTGAGAAACGAGCGCAGAAATTCCGTTCTGATGACGTGTCACTACGTATATACCCAGATCAGTGTAGTGCTTTTGTTTGGTCATGCTGCATGGGAAATTTTTTTCAGCCAATCAGAATCAGTACTCAGATCTCGGTAGTGACTCGTTATCATCATAGAATTTCTAAGCTCGTTTCTCTTGTCATTTCCGCACGGGGAAACCATTGATGGCGTCGGCTGATTTCTCTGGCAAAAACAGCGCGAAGGGCACGTATTTTAGTTGATATCAGAGTTTGCTTGTTGACCTGAGTTAGGTTAGAAATGCCGTAAAAGGGATAGCTTTGAACATTTTTTGAAAGCGACAGATTACCTTAAGTCATGGAGGACTTGAAAAGGTCATAGAAAAATTCACTGAAAGTCATGGAATTCAAAGAGCTCATAAGAGTACTAATCCTGTGTACGCCCCTCAATCTTTCCATATGTCTGTGAGGTGGCCGGTGCTTATTTCCCTTTGGTAAACAGTCGTTGCCATTTTAACGGTCCATGCCACCGTTTGTAAGCAAGACTTAAGTCATGATAGATGTAATATCTCATTTCAGTTGATTAACCCTTTAAGCCCTAATATCAAAATTGAGATTCTCATTTACTGTTCCTATTACTTTTCAACAGAAGTAGTGGGGAGAATTTGTTAAAATATCAATTAGACTCATCTTCCCTGATCATGTACTCAATTCTCATGACCACTCTGTTTACCACAGCATTGATATTATAAGGAGAAATTTCGTGCTGATCACTCTTGGCGCTTAAAGGGTTAAGGCAAATGATACGTTTTTGAATAGTCTTAAAAAGGGCGACGTAGGAGCCTAAGTTAAATTTACGTTAAAAATTAGAAAGGGCTAGGGCCATCTGTTATTGATGCATCAGTTAAGAAAGACAGTTTGGTAGTTAATGTACTTAAAGTTTTCGAAGTTTTTACGAGCGGGTCGCCTAGTGTGGAAGTGTAGTGGTAAGGGAGACAGATTAGGATACGAAATGTCCGGGTTCGACCCTGGGTTGCGTTCATCTTTGTTTTTAACAGAAAAACTCTCAATAACAGGTCAAGTGTCTTAAAAATGGCAGCAACTTTTTACGAAGGGAGATTTGCTTCACCGGTCCTGTCCCAGACCGTTGCAGTCCCTTACAGATCAGTGTCTTAATTATCCATTATTGTCTTAATCATTTTTTATCTCACATTTCTGACCACGCCTTCCCAAATTTGTTGCGCCTAACTTTATATAGCACACATTTAATCGCATTTTTTTTTTTTTACAGAAGGAGGCCAACAAGGGTGTCTTCAACATAATGCCGTATATCACACTATGTGCCCTAGACGTTATTTGCAGTAAGTACATGTATTAAGTAAACTGCAAGACGACAACATCGTCTAACCTGAGCGCTCCCCATCCACACCCCTCTTTCCAAGAGATGGCACGCGCTTACCGGCCAAATCTTCAGAAATCGTGTTTGTTTTTCGCTTTCAATATTGTTTGTTTATACAATGCTCGACTGAATGACTTGTGAGTCAGTTTTTTGCCCTTTGTTTTTTGAGTGCTGTTATTGTAACCGCTACTTACTGTACATTATCGTTCCTTTATGTTTACCTAATATAATGTTTTCTTCTAGTTACTTCAATGGATGCGTCACCAAACGCACAAGAAGATGTCGACTCCCCATACGTGAACGCAGTTTTAAGGTAACAATTCTTAAGACGCGTAGCCTATTAAAAAGACCTGTCTAACTTATAACTTACGGCGTTAAATCTGTGTTGGTTATAATTGTTATAGAACTACAATTGTAGCTTAGATAACCGAGGTCGCATTTAGCCCTCGTTTCACTCAAAGATAACGCACAGTTCACCATGCTTCACGCTAAGTAAACGCACAGTCCACCACGCTTTACTCAAAGTAAACGTACAGTCCACCACGCGTTACTCTAAGTAAACGCGCAGTTCACCATGCTTCACTCTAAGTAAACGCACAGTCCTCTACGCTTCGCTCTAAGTAAACGCGCAGTCCACCACGCTTCGCTCTAAGTAAAAGCACAGTCTACCTAGTTTCACTCTAAGTAAACGCACAGTCCACCACGCTTCAGTCTAAGTAAACGTGCAGTCCACTACGCTTCGCTCTAAACGCCAGTCCACCACGCTTCACTCTAAGTAAACGCGTAGTCCACCATGCTTTGCGCTAAGTAAACTCACAGTCCACCATGCTTCGCTCTTATTAGACGAACAGTTCACCCCTTCTAATAAAGACTGTTTACAGTCTCCTAATTTTTGTAAGACTGTCGCGATCGATTACTATAACCCTACTATAACCAGAACCCCGATATAAAGTTCCATAACGCCTACGGTTCATCTCTATTTGTCCAATATCAGGTACTTTCTTTAATAAAAGGAAAACTCATATCAAGTGTTTCGTCCCTTCTTGTTCACTAGGTTGGTTTAGTTATGCTCTTGAAACAACATATTTTACAACAATTTCGTACCGGCTTTTTTGTTCTTGAGCGATCTTTTTTTTTTTTTTTTTTTTTTTTTTCTAGAGTGAGTGAGTTGATTCAGATGCGACAGAGATCGCCGTGGTTATGGAATGATATACTGTACAGTTTATCGCCTTCTGGAAGAGAACATAAAAGATGTTTAAAAATTCTCCACGACTTTACGAATAAGGTAATAACGATTGATAATAATAATGATAATAATAGAAATGATGATGATGGTGATGATGATGATGATGATGATATTTATGATCTAATGTGTGTACGAGACTTAGCTTCAAGTGTTTTTGCATATTCTCAAAAAAGCTTCATAGTTCTTTTCTGTTCATCCGAAAAGTTGGCACGGATATTTTCGTTGAAGGATCGATCGATCCCGATCGAAAATGATAAACTTCTAACATTTGATAACTTTTTTCCGTCACTTTGACATTCTCGCTGAAACCCGTAGTAAAACGTCGACGGCTATCACGTTTTCCCGCCAAAATACGCTGGTCGCGCGCCCGCATTACTTGGTAATTGAGAAAATTTCTTTCTCGTAGTCGTCCTCGTCTTAGAATCTTAAGGTCTCTAGTGAGAGATCTTTTGTGGGACATCTTTGAAACTCACCAGGGCTTGAAAATAAGACCAAGCAAACAACAGTGTACGGCAGAGCATACTTTGATGGCAGAAACGCTGCGTAATAATTTATTGTAATTTTGAAGACAATACTGATGAAATTCGTCACGCAACGCTCATCCACTAGGGGCAGCGTTTCGTGACGTGACAAAGAACTGCTGTGTTGGAGACTTACGCTTCATAGCAAACTGCAAGAGTGCATCATGTGAACGTCTACAACGTAACTAAAGTACCGATGTAAAATCCCTTCTTGCGACAAAGAAGTAGCAATCTTGTTTCAATCCGTAGGTTATTGACCAAAGGATTGCTGAAAGAGCGTCTATCAAAAGTAAAACACAGGAGGAAAAGGAGAAGGAGGAGGTTGATGATGGTTTGTATAAAAGAAAGAAGCGTCTAGCGTTCCTCGATCTTCTGCTGGAATCTTACGACACTGGAGACATTTCACGGGAAGGTGTCAGAGAAGAAGTGGATACGTTTATGTTTGAGGTGAGAATTTCTCTTTCTTCTTCTTAATGGCAATTTGACTTTTGTCTGATATTGAGTAGAAAGGAGTGGCGTTATAAGGGAGAATAATTTTACTTTACTAAGTGTTTTGTTCAAAATGAGCTTTGGAGCGGGTGCCTTCAAGATGGAAGCTGTTGTTGTTTCTATTCAAGATCGAGGTTTTAGTGGCTTTGCAAATAATATGAGGTAATATGATAAAGATACCAGTTAAAAAAGCAAAAAAAAAGACTGGTTTGTTGGCTAGGACCCGCGCTTTTATTCTTTAAGATTTTGATTTTAATATTTGATTTCGGGTCTGAAAAGTTACCGGGACTTACGAGAAACGAGCCCAGGGGCCTTTTTCTCGAAAGTCCCGACAACGTATCGGCCCCGAAAAGCTGTTTCGTCTTCGTCGTGTTTGCATTCAAGATCAAGGTTCCAATAATTTTGAAAATGATATCAGAATAAATCTATCACTTAACGAAGCAAAATTGACTGGTTTGTGAGCTAGGAACTGTGCTGCTATTCAACCGGTTTTGACTATAAAATTTGCCTTCGGGCCCGAAAAGTTTCCGGGCCTTTCGAGAAACGAGCCTCAGGAGCTTAAAACAAAGCATTTCCTTGGAGGTAAACATCGCAACCATTCGAGCACCAACCAACCAGCAACGTCACAGTGAAGACGTTCGATGGAATGCCTACCTATTTGAGGTTGGGAGAAGTGGAAGCAGAGACGTGCAAACAGCTCCTACGATTCTCCTGCAACTCAGTGCTAGAGTTAAGTGCTAAAGTATCAGGGCTACAGAAGGTCATAGGCAGTGGCGAATCCAGGGGAGGGGTCCGGGAGACCCGCCCCTCCCCCTTATTTTTAGACCAAACTGAGGCCCCAATTTTTTTTTTTGGAGACTCAACCCCCCATCCCCCCCCGCCCCCCCCCCCCCCCCCCTTATCTTAAGGTCCGGATCCGGCATTGAGAGGTTTGACTCCTGTTGGGGGTACACGGATTTTTTCCGCTGAGCCACCTGTGTCACTGACTGAAAAATCATCTTTCTCTTTTTTTTCATCTGGCTTTAAATTCACTACCAATATTAAACCAAATATTTCTTCTGTTTTTCTCAGGGTCATGACACCACAGCGGCTGGTATCACTTGGGCTCTATATCTTCTTGGACGCCATCCAGTCATACAACAAAAAGTTCATGATCAAGTAGACAGTTTTTTTGGTGAGTTCTTTTTTTTCTCAGTTAGCACTGACATGAGGAGTCCGCAATCCTAATCTCCAGGTGGCTATTACACATGCACAGCACATATATAGCCAGCTTCGTTTGGACTTCCATTCAGAATGAATAGAATGTATAGAACGCAATCTGATCTCATGCGCGTTGGAACCTTCTATACTTCGTAATCTAATCACGCGTGTTTTGATCATCTATCACGTGAATCTTACGCGAAGCACAGCGTTGGAGCAAAAACGTTTTGACCGTCGATCGATGTCGCCCGCACTGGTTATTACTAGTACCTTCTTTGGTAATTGAGTTTCGGTACGTTACATTGCCCTGTGTTCTTGTTTTTTTTTTTTGTAATCAAGAAAAAACGGAAGGAGGTATTTCGTGTTCCTACTAGTTTCTAACGATAACGAATTAATTAGTCTAGATCATGAACACCAGTGGAAAACGAAAACTCCCATTCTGGAGAACATTCGGTGGTCGGTATTCTTTGTGAAAACCGTAGGCAAACAGCGGTAAAAAAACTCCAAAAAATCATCATCATCATCATCATCATCATCATCATCATCATCGTGATCGTCACCATCTTCATCGTCATCATCATCGTCACCGTAACTATTAACAGCTTTATCATCATCATCATCATCATCGTTATTATTATCATTGTTATTAATATTATTAGTAATGGTAACAGGACTGAGTGGAGCCCAATTCGGTCTGTAATCATACGAGTGATTAACGGGAGTCCGATTTGTCGTCCAACGAATTGGACGACACGAAGCTCTGTTACCAATTAATCATAACTATAACAAAATTTGTGATATATTACTAGGCTCTTTTTTTAATCACAACACAAGAAATTTCGAGATTTTTTTTGCTAGCAGTGAAAAAAAAAGCCATTTAAGCGCGCGCGTGATGGCGCGTACTGTTCAATTACTTAGGCATGACGCGCACTGTCCTATGTAACTGTCCTATTAAGGCTGAAATCAGGGCAGTTGATAGCCAATCAGATTTAAGAATTTTGTTACAGTTATAATTATGATCATGATTGTTATTATTATTCTCAGAACAACGCCCAGAAACGTTAACAGTTGATGATTTAAAGGATCTGCGTTACCTGGAATGTGTTATTAAGGTGAGAGTCGATTTTGTTCTTCATACTGAAATACCTACTATAATGGAAGAAAAAAAATAGGAACTTTAACCTCTTCTAGGCGGCCACCTCTTGGCCGTCCCAACGAGAGTTCTCCCATTGTGGTCACCTCTGTTAAGCGGCCATCAAGCGATTGATACACTTAGTTTGGCTTTATTTCAAGAAGATGATGAAGGAAATTACCCTCCGAGATAGAAGGTGATAACCGATTGTGGACCAGCAATGCTGCCGTTGCGTAATTGTTTCAAAATAAAATGATGTTCCTGCTAAACATTATGCCAATTTATGACGAACGAACCTCTATTAAGCGGCCAACCTCCATTCAGAGCCACTTGTTGGTACCCCAAGGTTGGCCGTTGGAGGGAGGCTAAACTGTATTTTTTGTTTGTTTGTGCCAACTATGGCTCTAATAACACTTTCCCGCTGTTTTTTGTCACAATAGCACCGGCAAATACAGCCACGGGCTCTTCGCTGGTGTGAGACTCCTTCTACTGAGCACTCGTACCAAAAATGCAGCGTCATTATGGGTCTGACTGTTTTTATTCCTTCTTTCACAGGAAGCCTTACGATTGTTCCCGTCAGTCCCTTTCTTTGCACGAACGACTACTGAAGACTTCCACATGGGTATAGTATTTTTTTTTTATCTGTGTCTCCTAGTCCTTAATCACTTACGCAGTCGTTCTTTGAGTCGAGGGAAAGTGCGAAATCTGATCTGAAAATAGCTTATAGCTGTCATAGGCAGCGTTCACACTTGGTAATGATGGCCGGGCACGGTGCCCGAGTACCGTACTCGCTGGGCACTAATGTGAACTCACCCATCTTTCACGTACCCACGCTGAACTTCGGGCACGGTACCGGCGCCTACGCGTGTACAAAGTGGCTACCGGGTCGCTGTATACACACCGTCTTTAGTTCTGGGGCAGTTCCCTGCTTTGTACTCATTGCTAAGCTCATGTTTCAAAATGACGTGTGGCAGGGCAAAATGGAGTAACTATAAACTCAGTCACATATCGGGTACTCAAGGTGTGAACGCAGCCCCAGTTAGTGCTGGTACCAAGGTATTGGTTCCCGAACACCAAGTGTGGGCAGTCCTTATTTTAACATGAAAGGCTTTGCCTTGTAATCACAATTGCCATTTGGAAAGTGAAAAACTGGAAACTTGTGAACAGCCTACTATTTTTCTGGGACACAATTAATTCTGGCGGCCAATTTGTTTGTTTTGTCAAGTTTTTGTTATCTTGGAAATACTGCTCTGAGAGGGCTTGAGAAATAAATTTTGCTTGAAAGCGCACAGTTTGACATGACTTGTGTTGCTTTGTAGATGGGTACACAGCTCCCAAAGGAACTTCTGTTGGAGTTGCGACTCTTGCTCTTCACAGAAACTCGGATGTGTGGCCAGCACCGCTGGAGTTCAATCCAGATCGGTTCCTTCCAGAAAACAGCCAAGGAAGACATCCATTCGCGTATATTCCCTTTTCAGCAGGGCCAAGAAACTGCATTGGTGAGTTTGCGTTTATACTTTAAATCATATGGGCGTTGCATCAGAATTTGTGAGTTTGTCTTCGCGTCGTTGAAATGACGGCTCCAGTTTTATGGCGAGTGGTTTTACGACAAAGTTATGAACATTCAACCGTCGTACAAGGTCTTTAATTACCTGATGAAGAAGTTAGTTCATTTAGCTTTTTTAAGCTTGTTGAAACGGTTAACCCTTTTTTTTGGCTCAGTTGACCATATAATAATGGCGGTTTCGTCTCCAGCAGACGAAGGAAACAAGTGAATAAAAAAACTACTAGTAAACAAACAAACATATAAAAAAGTGTCCTCAGTAGGTACTTGGTGCTAAATACATCCGCACTCTTGTTGTTGTTGTTATTTCGATTTCTTTTGTTGTTGCTTGTCTTCCATTTGTAAGATCTCTTTCTCCATGGGCGCGCAATTGTTAAAGAATCATTATAATAAAAAGTGCCGCTTTGTTACGTCGTTAGTAGTGACTTATTTAATTTCTCCTAATCTTTGCCCTCTTTTTCTCTTTAGGTCAGCGGTTTGCCTTCTTGGAAGAGAAAATAGTCTTGTATCACGTGATGCGGAATTTCTCCATTGAGTCTGCGCAGACCTTTGATGACCTACGGACCTGTGGAGAACTGATCACCCGACCAAAGGAAGGCATATTTGTAACGTTAGCTAAACGTTTTTAGACTAAAATACATCGTTGAACAGCAATGCTATGATAAATCAAATCTAAAGACTGCTTAGCGACACTGACGAATGACCAGGTAGGGTGACATCTGACTATTTTCCTGTTTCGTTGAAGTACGGTAAGTTAGGTTTCTGCGCAACTGGATTCTCGAAACAAGACATTTCTACATTTTACTTCATCAACTGTAGCAAGTGATCCCAGTGTGATATACAGGAGCATGTTGTGCCAATTTAAAATTAGCCGAGTGAAGATGGCGTAGTCTTGGGACGCTCAGATAGTGTTTTGGTTAGCAATAAGGTATTCTCTCTACAATAAACATAAGAACTGGTTATCTGTATTGATTCCACCTTGCTGTTAAACAGTTGCCCTTCTCGATCCCCTCCTTAATTACGTCGATGATGCTGCAACCTCATTTCCTGAGTCTACACTGAAACAGCCCTGGGAACGAGGCTAAATGATGACGCAGAACTTGCCATTTTTAATTAGGTTAGGTGCTGGTCTTTTAAGGGGGCTAGAAATGGTTTTGCCTTCGGGAAATTTTTGGCCATACCCCTTAAAGATGTAGCTGATTCAATAAAGGTTGCTTTGGGCATTGGGAATTGCGCTTATTAACTTTTTCAACCTTTAGGATGGGCGCTTGTTCGAGGATGGGCGCTCGTTCGAATGAATACGGTACCTCATATGTATTGGTTTTCTCCATGTTTTAAATTGAAGCTATCCTAAAAACTATTGATCTGATCGGTTGTCTTGGGGAAACTTTGGTCGTCTCGAAAGTATTTGATACTGATACCTATATACTGATGGGTCGAGTATCCGCATTTTCATGAGAAGATTCTTGGGGGAAGTTTTGTCTTAATCCGACATTTTTGGGAGACCTTCTCTACTAATAATCGCAATACAATACAAATATAAGATGTGAAAAACACTATCTCCGAAAATTGTTGGTAAGTCATAAAAAAAAACTCCGAATAACCTAGACGAATGAATTGGTTGTCAGGAATTTTTAGCCTTTCTCGGGCTGTAGAAATTTCTATTCAATATTTGCTCCTTCGAACGTGAGCAGTTTATTTTTCCAGAAACACGTCGTTGGCTGCGCTTCATAGTAGGGTACACAAAGAGTCACGCCAGTCCTTCGGTGGCTGGTGGGTCTTAGATTCTTTCGGCTTGAGTCAACAAACTTGAGTTTTACCCAGATCACTTTCATCTGCTGTGGCTACGAGATATTTGCTGTATGATTGATCGACGCTAGGCGAGCCTAGAGAGCAAGAAAACGAGACGAAAAAATGGCTGGCTACAAGCTTTACTACTTTGATGCACGTGCCAAAGGAGAAAAATGCCGACTGGCTCTTGCGGCTGCTAAAATTGATTTCGAAGATGTTCGATTTAAGGTGTCGCTGACCGGTGAAGAAAGTGAAGAATGGGCTAAAGAGAAAGCTTGTAAGTAGAAGATAGTGCCGCAGTAAATATGATAAGTAACACTCGATTTCATTTATCTTATCTCGTGTTGTCTGATCTGGTCTTATTATCATTAATCCTGGAGTATAAGTTTGAGGGATATGTTATTCCCCAATACCTCCAAGACAAACTCGCGTGTTTACTCGTTCAAAATTTTCCTTCATCGATGGCAGCAGTTTTCAGTTTCTCATATTAGATATCCTTGTTTAATACACATTTTTTTCGTTCGATTGCATGATACTGTTTTTGGCTTTTTTAGTTTGATGAACGTTTATTTCACGGTCTTGGCGAATGCAAAATTTAATTTT
>OZ038001.1:4078869-4121369 GCA_964035705.1 Porites rus | reverse complement strand
TTTCACTAGCAACCGAGTCGGAGTCGTAATAAGAAGCGTAGAACTTTACGATCTAGTGAAAACAGCGTTCGGATTCCGCTTACGATTCCGTCGTTACGATCAAGTGAAAACTGGGTCGTCGGAGTCACAAGCAGAAGCGGAAGAACAAAACCAATCACAAAGCGTGGTAACGTGCACTGCATGATTGGTCTGGTTTTCACTAGATCATAAACGACGTAGTCATAAGCGGAGTCGGAAGAAAATGGAAACGTTCTGATTCTTCTGACTCGCGTATGACTCTGAGTTTTGCGGCGGATTTTCACTAAGTCATAAACTCTGTTACGACTCCGACTCCGTCATTAGTGAAAACCAGCCTTATGTGAGTCAGCATCGTGCCTCTTTCCCGAGTGTGTCCACTTTTGAGTAGTTTTCAAACATATTATTTATCTTGGTTCAAGGCTGGGTTAGAGAAGGAGTATTACGAAACTACTCTTCCTGCAAGACTTGAGAAATTTGAAGCCCTGCTAAAAAGCCGTGACGAAGGCAAGGGATTCTTTCTTGGCGACAAGGTACGAGCGCGATGCACTGGGTGAATAAATCATACATAGACTATATATTTCGAGTAACAACAATTTGCAGTCTGTCTTCTTTGAATCATTAAAGAAAGCGAGTTAAGCACTAGGAGAGTATAAGCAACACCACGGGGACAGCAGCGAAGAAGTCATTTTTACGCGAATTAAGTTCTTTCATACTTCGTCGCGATGAGTCCCACTCTCTGAATTTGCCAAATGCTATAGATTTTATGTATCTCAACAAGTCTCGTCCAAGGTTATAGCTTAACGCTTTCTTTGTCTAGCCTAACGTGAAACCCGGCTGAGAAAAAAAGTCGTGCAAATTAAAGAAGGTCTTTATACTAAGCGAATGTTTATTTATGTATTTTTATTTTGCCTACAGCTGACCTATGCTGACATTTCGTTCTTTGACTTCTTTAATGGTTACATTGCTGGTGGCCAACCAACAATTCCCAAGGAACTCCAGAAGTTTCCGCTGTTGGCGGAGCATTACAACCGTGTGCTCAATGTGCCTGAAATAAAGACCTGGATAGCAAAACGCCCTGCAAGCTTTTTCTGAACCTGCGATCAATTGAAACTATATGGCATTTGTTGGCATACCGTAAACAGCCGCCACTTCTCCGGTTTTTTTCTTCTCGAGATTTTTTCCAAGTTAAGTGATGTCTATCTACCGTGTAACTCTTCGATGATGACTAAAAGAGGATAAAATTCGCGAAAATTGCGTCAAACCACCCCCACATTCATAGTCTGCAAATTGCCTTACAAAAGCAATCCTGGAAGAATTTTATCTCTTATTTGTTTTGTCCCAAGAATCTGAAAAAGCTACTGGTCGCAACGTAATTCCCCTAAATACACCTACCACAAAGGTGTCATAGTTTTGTGTCCATTAGACTCGTCAGATATGTTCCTCTTCATCCATAGTAATTTTTACATACAAAACATTAATAAATTTTTAGAGTGTTTTGACATGACGTCACGGCGGCCATATTGGTGTCCCAAACAAATCATCTGGGAGTTGAACTTTTTTCTGATGCAAACGCTTTCTTTTGTTCCAATAAATTTGCATAGATGCTGGTCACGTGAGTGAAAACACTCTATACTCTGTATACTCTGCTGTGTATAGAAAAGGCTGGCGTTTTTGTATAGTTATTTAATTACCCCTTTAAGAGTTGGTATCACTTCATAAAGTAACCATTGAAGTCTTGGAGAGGTCTAAAGGTAAATGTTCAGGGTTTGATGGCTCTATAACGGTAAGAATCAGAAATAGTTATCGGAATACAAATTACCCGCCATGGATAGAAAATTCCTTTAATTGTCTTTTCTGCGTGCGCAAACCTGCGTTGAGTGGGCGATTAAAGACGTTATATCATTTCTATACTCTATCTAGTGACTTCCTTATACAGTGCCTTCCTTTTATTTTTTTTCCTTAAAAAATATCACTGACTGTAAAGCTTATTTTGACATTTTTCAGCAGCTGATTCAGTTCTTTGTTGAAAGAAAATGTTACATTTTTGTTGACGTCATCGTCAACTGCGTTGCTTCAAAATCAAGATGGCTGCCACTAAGTTCAAAATGGTCAACCTCGTTTCCAGGAGAGAGCGAACCCTGAAAACTAGGTTGCAATGTGGTGAATTTATTCTCATTATTAGGAGGCAATATTGTACCGTTCACCCAAAATTCTTAGCAATTAAACTTCAACTCCAACGTCTTATCGCAAATGGAACTATATTACTTGAAACCAGAAATAATTACATTTGTCCGCGCTTTGACTAGTATCCGACGCAGACGTTCTCTTGGCTCGTCACGCAATCCTCCCCTACGAACGCCCCCCCCCCCCCACCCCCCCGCCCTCCGCTCCCCAAGAACGTCTGCGTGGGAGGCTAAGCTTTGACGAAACTCATTACCTTGCGTTATAATGGTACATGATTTGTTCAATCTCACAAGTGACTAATAGTTGTGAATCAGCTTTTCTGTTTACTGACTCATTGCTAGTTAGCCTTTTCATTCTATTTTAAGAAGCCTTTAGTGTGCTAAGTAAAAACTGAGCTACCGTTGTGGGAGTGTCTGGGTGATAAGTTTGTTTTTGAGTGCATGGTAGTGTGAACTTGATTGGTTTTGCTGACGAGTGGATTAATATTCCTCTAGTCTGTAAAAGTTATTGCTTCCCCCAACCTTTCAGATGAATCGCGCGGTACGCGCTCCTCTGGTGCAACAAACAAAAAACTGAGCACACCGAAGGAGTTGGGAGATTGATTCCCCTTCCCATCACGCATAGTATTTCTTTTTTTTTTTTTCACTTCATATCTATCCTAGCGTAGGAGGGAGACGGGTTAAACGGCTGAAACAAATTGCTTAGTCATGTCTACTTTCAGTACCGAGCCGTCACGTTTGATCGAGTTCGAGTCCGATAGGGATCCTTTGACAAACGTCTTCGGCTCCAGGGCTCCGCTCTCGAAACACCTGTGATAAAGTAGACCGTACTGACAGTTTGATAAAAAAAAAAACCCTGTGGCATCCAGGGTATTCACAAACCCAATAAAGACAATAGAAGAAAAATGGCTTCGTCCTTGCTTTTTCCTATAGTTTTCTGCTGTTATACTTGCGTGACTTGCAGTGACGTGACAACCGCATTCACGGACGTCCGAAGCCTGAGCACGAGCTAAAAATCGCCGACTCATACATAGTTGACATACTTGAACCAAACATTATAAGGTCACTGACACAGACAAAATCTCGCGGTGCAGGTGTACCTAGACGAGAAGTAAGAAGAAGACAATAAGAAGAGGAAAGAAAAACACGAAATATGTCTGGTGGAGGTTACAAGCTTTACTATTTTCCGGTCCGTGCAAGAGGAGAAATGGACCGATGGGCTTTTGCAGCTGCTAAAATTGATTTCGAGGATATTCGATTGAATCGAGAAGAGTGGCTCAAGGAAAAAGAATGTAAGTAGGAGACTGAGGAGATAAGAATAAGCTGGTGAATTCGAAAGACCCATTGATTGTTGATTGAATTTGGTAGAGTTTTCCGTGATAATGAAATTTTTAAGTTGTATGGAAGCTGAAGTTTTTAAAACAGCAGTGACGCGTGCTATGCACGCAACTGTAATGTATCATGATCGGTTTCGTGACAGTGATCTTTGCTTCGTTCGATTGCATGATGTGGGTTTTCATTTTTACCTTTTGATAAACGTTTTTTGAACGATCTTGTTTGTATATCTCCTCCTTGTTGGAACTCTGTGCATGTTTAATGAGGTCGAGTTAACGATTTTTAGAGCTTGACATCATGCGTCCACGCGCCCCTGAAAAAAAGTAACAAACTGCTTGGTCACCCTTGGTCATGCATCACGAACTGCTTTGTCATGCTTGCTGAGTGTTCAAGCTTCGTATACTTAAGATCAAATATCACAATATCACTAATACTGTAAATCGTTTGTTAAGCCCCCCCCCCCCCCCGGCTTTAATAAGCGTGCCCCTTTCTCCGCCCCCTTTTCAGGGGAAGAAAGTTAATTAGCCCCCCTCTCTTTTAAGCCTCCCTCGCCTCCCAGGGGCGGATCCAGGATTTTTTTAGGAGGGGGTGCACTCGTCTCTTGCTCTACTTCAACACCAATAAACCACATAGTTTTTTTTTTTTTTTTTGCAGAATACCATTTGTATTAGAAAACCGCAGGTCATCTCAGGGGGGGGGGGGGGGTGTGCACCCCCTGCACCCTTCCCCTAGATCTTCCCCTGCCTCCCCCTTATTACTGATAAATGATTATTTATTACCAATAAATGTTAGCCTGTATAAATTAATTATAACTCTAAAACTTCATTTTGACTAATCCAGGATCGGGATGGTTTATTCACTGTTGGAATGTCCGATGTGTTTTTGATCCTGGGCTGCATAACGTCCAACTTTTTTTGAAATTGAGCTTTTCCATTTTGTATTCTAGTTCTTTATGGAGGACTGATACCATTGTCTTTGCAAAATTAAATAAGCCCCCCCCCCCCCCCCTCAAATGTGTTTCTCAGTCGCCATGTAGATACTGCATCATGCAAAAGCCTTGAAATTCAAGCATACCCTATATATCTGCTCACAAAATAAAGAATCCTTTCAAAGTGAAAATTTTCATAAGTATCAGTTTTTAAGCTGCTCTAAGACTTCCTGCTTTTCCTGCAAGTAAAAGCTCACTACAGGAGGATTAATCATTCTTTAGTATAATAATGGATGAAGTTGTGTGAAAACCAGCCATAGAATATGTAGTTTTTTTTATTTTTTTTAGCTGGCAGACCACCTCTTGGTCAGATGCCCTTTATTGTGACTCCTGAAGGAAAGATCCTTGCACAGTCTGGTGCAATTCTGAAATACATCTGCAAAAAAGGAGGTAAGCAAAACTACATTCTTCAGAGTTTCCGATTCACCCCATGTAAAGGGGTGAATCCAGCGTGGATCTTTGCAAGGTTGATCTCCTCCTTAATTCCGTAGCTAGACTGTTCACAGACCCTCTATTTTCTCTTCAAAGTCCGTCGAACGCGCGTGATAAAATATAAACCGCGGGGGATTTATTGACCGCCATCGCTAGCGCCAGGGGTTAGTGGTGGGGGAATTCTTTCTCGCGTTCCGCGTTCCGCGCTCGACGAAAACGAAAAGAAAAATAAACCAACGTCTGTGTACAGGCTATTTCGTAGCAGTATCTCGTCTTAATTATGAGGTGCTGCTTATGCTAAGTGTTGGAAAAGAGACCAAGCCAAATCTGGCTGGTGACGCGTCAACAGTATGGAATTTCTGCGCAGGTCCATAGGTGGGCAATCGTGGGGAAACCAGTGGTGGCTAAACCCTGATTTTCAAACTATATTTTGATATGCCTGTCAGGTTTAAGTCCATCAGACAGTTTTGATGAAGCGCAAGCTGATATGATCCTTGGTGGTGTTGATGATTTGCGAGTTGCTATGGTCAAAGCACACTTTCAGAAGGACGAGGAGGAGAAGGTACGATTCCACAGCTAGACCCCAATAGCCATACCCTTAGCCTGCGGCACAGACAAAACTAAACTCTGGTTAAGTCCGTCTGCGGAAGAGCGCCGAAGTCTTTGTTCTGGGCCCCCACCTGTGTACTAAGATTTGAGTGCGCGCCTGTTAACAAAGCCTTTGTCGATTTTCCAATCACAGTAGGCTGACTTAGCAACCGAACGGGAACGTCATTTGACGACGGGAAAGCGCGAGGAAAGGATTAAAATCAACTTCCGGTTCCAAATTTGCCGCCCTGCCATTTTTCAAGCCAGTTGTTCGATGTGCGCGCGCCGTCGTCAACTCACGTTCCCGCTCTGTTCCTAAATCAGCCTTTTTTAATTGAAAAGAAATTCGAAATTCTCCTCTGGTAATTCGTTGAGTTCGTTGGGGGCACAGAACAACGCTGCGTTACCAACCGAGGTTAAATTACGTCTGCGACACAGGCTACCACACCCTGTGAACACACTGGGTGTGCGGAAGGTAGCCTCTGCCAACAGTGATCCGTTTATATTCTACCCTAGAGAACAGGAGTTAGTATTCCGCGTTTTGCTGGCGAGAGCAGGCAAGCGCGAAGCGAACGAGGAGTGCGAGACACGCGCGACTTCCCCTATCGCGCTTTCTCGCGCTCAAAGTCCGTTCATGCTTCGTTCACCTTTTAAAACGCGAAAAAATAGCACCTATTCTGCAAACTATTTATTTTTCCGTAATTTGGACGAATAGATTAAAAGAAATGGTTTCTAACTACCGCTAGACCGTTTTGGCTATAGCGTCAGCTTAGGTAATGTAGCATTTGGATGAGGCAGGGGGGCGGGGGGTGGGGTGGATAATTAAGTTTTAGCAAAACATTTCAGTTTTTTTTGTCCAGTACCATCACCCACAAATACAATGAAGTAAATGGTTGGTTCCCACTGTGCTATCGCGTGTTACCCGGTAGACGCGTTATGTTAGTCCGTTTAAATTACCTTTATTGGACGTAGGAACGGGAACGTAAAAAAAGCGATGGGATTCATTACTAAGCGTTAATTTCCTATGTTAAGGTATTAAACCGGCTGAATGACATACTCACTTTTATTGTGGTCATATTTCTTCTTACCGTTATCTTTATTTAGAAAAAGCTATGGAAGGAGTTTTTCGAAACAACAGTTCCTGACCGGCTTGGGAAGTATGAAGCTCTTCTCAAAAGCCGAGATGAAGGCAAGGGCTTCTTTTTTGGAGAAAAGGTAAACATACAGGATACAACAACAACAGCAACAACAAACTCTTTTTCGCATTACTGTAAACTTGTAAGTATTTCAAAAGCGTGCACAGCATATTGAAAAATAAAAAAAGAAACAGAAAGAAAAACATGGAAAAAATTTTTAAATTGCATTAGTAACAATTTGCACCGGAGATCGTTAAAAATAAAACAAGTTGATATAAAATGAAATAGAAAGTCGAACATCCATGATGTGCGACCACCTGTTTTAAGTGGCCACTCCCATAATATAAGCGACCACCTATCCAAAATATCAAAATTTTCCCAGTCAAAGCCTTACAGTTGGAAGCCCTCGTAAAACGACCACCTGCGACCGCGACCACTTTTCAGGGCTGACGGCTTAGTAATTACCTATTGTTTCTAGCCTCCTGCAAGCGACCACTTTGACGCATGATCTGATATATGTTTGCTGTATGTTCTATGCCACTTAGAGTAGTTATAAGTCAAAAGAATTCGTTTTAGCGACAATGCAACATGGAATTAAAAATATTGCAACTTAAAAATCAGCAAGTAATTTGTTTTTCCCTGTATTTTTTTCTTCCAGCTCACCTATGCCGACATTGCGTTCGTTGAATTCTTTCAAAGCCTAAAGGTGAACGTAGATATCCAGAAAGAGAAAGAAAAAAAAGAACATTTACCGGATATCGAGGAGATATTGAAGAAGTTCTCTCTGTTGTATGAGTATTTCAAGCGTGTGTTAGCCGTGGAAGAAATTAAAACCTGTATTGAGAAACGCCCCCAATCCGACTTCTAAGCTTCCTAACGACATGATATTTGTCTTTGGTAACATAGGCAAAACTGTAGTATACAAATAAAGTCAGTATATATTCCGTGATCGGCTGTTTACTGTTTGTTATGATGTATGCCCCATTTGTTCAAAAGGTGGATAACGCTATCCACCGGGATAAATCTCTATCCAGTGCCGGAAATTGCAATTGCAATTGGATTCTCTAACAATTATCCGCTGCTGATAGTCTGTTATCCGGTGGATATAGCGCTATGCAACGTTTGAACAACCAGGGCAGGCCTGTAGCTAGGTTTTTTTACGCGGAGGTGCGATCCAACGAGGAAACGGACCAAATGAAGCTGAAGGGGCAAGTCTCTAGGAAAGGGGGAGCTTTGGTTGTCTGAGATTGAATTGCGCAGCAAGTTTGCAGTTGGGCGGCTCACTTCGAACGCATTAGCGTGAGGCAACTAGGGGGTCCGGGGGCATGCTCCCCTGGAAAACTTTTAAATTTAATAAGCCCTTTGGAATGGCTGGAAAGGCATTTAAAACTATCATGGTGTGGAGAAAACTTATATACTTTCAGCATCAAAAAACGTCGCCTTAAAAAATCTTTTCTCCACTGAAACGCATGATACAACAACTATTCTCCGAACCGTCGCCGTTGTTCGATAACGGAAGTTTACCTCCATGTTGAACTAACGCAGCCATATCTCCTGCAATATGTGTGTACATTTTAAGAGGCATTCCACCGGTCCAAGATGAGCCCCGCCCATGCACCCTTTATATAGCTTAATTAACTACCAATGAATTAAGTGCCCCCTTCTCCTCCCCTTTATGGTTTGCCGTGAAATCATAGGATAATGCGTGTTGGATATGAGATGGTAGCTAGTCAACGAGGAATGTAGCGCCGAGTTGGTTATAATCATTCCATAATTCTATCCAGCGACTTTCCTATCGGCAGTGCTTTCTTTTATTTTTTGCTTAAAAAATGTCACTATAAAGCTTATTTTGACATTTTTCAGCTTCTTGCTTCTTGAAAGAAAATGTTATATTTTTGTTGATGTCATTATCAACTACGAAACTTCCGGCTCAGAAATTATTCAAGCTAATGATGGTTGCCACTAAGTTCAAAACGGTGAATTTCTGACGTCATATGACATCACACCGTTCCCACTCAGGAGGCCAACATTCTACCATTAACCAAAAATTCAATACTTAGCAATTCACACCACCATCTTATCGCTTAAATGAAACTATTACATCACTTAAAACCGGAAATAATTACATTTGGCCGCGCTTTGAGGAAACTCATTGTCTTAAGTTTTAATGGTACATGATTTGTACCGTGTCAAAGATTAATAGTCGTCATCAGCTTTTCTGTTTACTGACTCATTGCTAGTTAGCGTTTTCTTTCTATGTTATTACTGTTACGTAGCCTCTAGTATTGGAATGTTTGCTTAGCCTTATGCTCAGGGTCAATTTAATACTTTCAACCAGTCCAGTGTGCAGTATTAAAGCATGATAAGGGTTTAAGGCGAGGTTCGGGGAGTGTGAGTTCGAAAATAAATTCAGTAGATATTTGGTTAAATGAAAAAGTGTGTAAGAGAAATGGAAATGTAAAGTACTTAAATAAGTTAAATAAAACGACAAGGTGTGCTGCAAGTAAAAACTGCGCTACTGTTGTGGGAGTGTCTGGGTGATAAGTTTTGTTTTTGTTTTTGTTTTAAGCCGGCAGGGGTATTTTGCAGAACGCTGAATGCAGAATGCAGAACGCCAAATCACTCTGAATTTTAGTGATTAGGGTTAGGAAACTGAGTGAATCAGATTCCATTTAGAGTCGTTATACCGGGAAAATTGACCTGAACCTTGATTCACTCAGTTTCCTATCTAACCCTTACTTAAACTTCAGAGTCATTTGGCGTTCTGCATTCTGCATTCAGCGTTCTGCGTTCTGCCAAAGACCCCTGCCGGTTTAAGCTAGGATGACTATGATAGCGCTGAACTTGATTGGTATCGACTAGTGAAGTGAATGAGTATTCCTCTAGCCTGGGAAAGTTATAGCTTCCCCCAACCTTTAGGTGAATCAGTACGTGCTGTCCTCATATACAATGAATGAAAAAGTGAGCGCACTGAAGAAGTTGGGGGGGGGGGGAGGGCTGGGGGGGGGGGGGGGACAATAGGATGAGCGAAAATAGTGTTTGCGTATCGTATTTCTTTTTTCGCTTCATACCTCTCCACGGGGGTGCTTAGTCATGTCTACTAACATTAGCTGCCACGTTTGATCGGGTGCGAGTGTGACGCGGATCCCTGTTCCACTGACAAACTACCCTGGCTCCAGAATTCCGCTCTTGAAATACTTATGATAAAGTCACAACCGTGCTCACAGTTTGATAAAACTCCTCTGGCGTCCAGGGTATTAACAAACCCAATAGAAGAAATAGATTCATCCTTGCTTTTTCTGCCGTTACTTGCGTGACGTGCAGTGACGTGACAAATGCATTCATGGACGTCCGAAGCCTGAGTACCAATTTAAATCGATGAGTCACGGCGGAGGCGTTTCGTTCAGACAGAGTCAAACTACCGCTCGGAGGTCGTCTGGCTCGTGGTACAGGAATTCCTAGAAGTAAGAGGAGGAAGAAAAGAAAGAAAAAGACGAAATATGTCAGGTTACAAGCTTTACTATTTTGCAATCCGCGGTAGAGCAGAAATCGACAGATGGGCATTTTCAGCTGCTAAAATTGAGTTCGAAGACATTCGATTGAATCGAGACGAATGGGTCAAGGAAAAAGAGTGTAAGTAAAAAGAATAAGATCAAGTTGGTGAATTTCATTCGAAAGCTTAATTGATTGTTCTCTGAATTTTGGTCTAGTTCTCGGTGAAAATCAATTAAAAGTTATGGAAAATGAAACAAACACTACACAGTCGCGTGCTTTGCAGACAACAATTTTATCGGTTTCGTGACAGTGATAGTTGTCGAAAACGAATTTCGTTCGATTGCAAGATGTGGTTTCCGTTTTGTACCTGTTGATATTTAAAACGGATATTGAACGGTTTTGTTTCTACCTCCAGGACACTTTGCTTCGTGACGAATGTCACCATATTATTATTATAACTAGGTATACCTATCGATAGAGTGCCAACCAACAAATCATGCGTATTTTGCTTAGGAATAAAATTCCTTTTTTCCCATTTGACCGTTTCTTGGTCCCTTTCTGTTGCAAGGATTATTTTCTTGAAAAGTTCTCAGATTCAGTCTGGTGGCTTTACAAACCTGCTATGTAAAAGTGTGAAGTGCCTTGAAAGAATAAAGTCAGCTTTGCAGAGGAAGCGATCGAGAATATTATTAAGTCCAGCTACAAATCTACTGTCGGTTCGGTTTCACATTGTTGATAAATATTTGCACAGTTTAATCATTTAAACCTCCTTTCAAATTTCCCGAGGCTTTTTGTTATCGGATTGAAACTTAGAATGATTCGCTGGGCCATCTGAAATGTTTCCAAGGACATGTACGGCACGTCGGTATTTAATTTTAGTTCATTATTTTTATACTGAACTCGGCCAGGTTTCGAAAAAAATGGCGTTGTTTTCTTTTCCTTTGTCGTTCGCTTTAGGCTTGTAATTCGTTTTTGTTCTCATTGTTTTTGTTTGCTGGTTAGATTTTTTCCCCAACACCAGATTTTCCAACAGAAGCGACTGCATTCTTCGTGTCAAGCTTTCCCTATCTCCTCGTGTAATCTGATCCTTTTTAGTGGTGAGAATATTGCTTGCTGCACATAGAACACTTTTGCTGTTTTACAAACTTCTCTTCGTTAAAACTTAACATTATGGCCCCTAAAATTAATAGAATATATCAAGTGCTCATGTCTCTTGACTGCGGTGGCCGGGTTTGACGAAAACATTTAGGTAAATAAACACAGGAAGTCACGACGGCGGGAAGTGTGTGAAATTTTGTTTGTTATTCAACTTGAGCCCGTGCGCCAGGTACGGGGGAGGGGGCAGTTAAGGAGGGATTGCTATGATGTTTTGACAAAAAACAGAGGAAGTGGCCCCCCCCAAAAAATTCTGAAGCCAGAAAGGAATGTCAATTTTGCCAAGGGGAACTCCCCTATTTGGCCTCAACCACTGTGTGCTGCTGAACAAGGTATGGTTTTCAGGGTGTTGGGTCTTGAACAGATCAGGTATACAATTTCACTTTTTAGCCTTTTGTACGAGGTGCCGTTTTGGACTGCAAGCCTCAAAATGAGTGTGAATTTTGGCATATTGATATCATGAGTGACAGTGACAATTCACCATGACAATGGTGGGCTTTTGAGTTGCTTATTGTGTGAAGAACTCCATGCACTGTGAAGTCTAAACATCTATAACTGGAATCTCCAAATTCTCAATATAGAGAAAACTCACAATTCTCGCCCCTTCCCAAATCGTTTATTTGTCTATATCTCCCAGAATCTATACGAGGTATGTGACCAAACCCAACCAGGGTGTCTCTCTCTTGTGCGCCCTCTCCTAGGAGAGATTTGTGGGAATCAGGTTGATCCTGGCACCAAAATAATACAGAATGTTGCCATGGCGATTTGCCATTTTTACATGTAAAATCCTAAACGTTGAAATGTTGCTGCAATAATATGGAGTAATTTGTCACCCATGATGTTGTAGTAGATTAAATCTTTGAAGATAGCTGTTTTTTCCCCTTCCAGAGGACTTTTTCCTTAAAAAATGGGAGGGGCTGGTCGTCTGCATTCAAGGGTGCCAGTTGCAGCCGCTATCAATCAATTTATGAGCTTACTCCGTGTAACCCACTCATTGCCTATGATATGAATGATTCATGTTGCGTGAAAGGTAGACCACACCCACCGGGGAAACTTCCCAATAAACCAAATAAAGAAGGTTTAATTAGATGTATTTCTGGCTTTTTCGGCGTGAATTCAATTCATTCATTTAGTCGGGTTTTTGTCTCTATGGCGTTACCCCTCGTAACAAGCTTGGGATGCCTTTGGAGATATTAGTAATTTTGCTATCATCTAATTCGAAGTTAAATAAGGTCTCTGATTGATTGATTGATCGTTAATTGTTGTTGTTTTCAGCTGGCAGACCACCACTTGGTCAGATGCCATTTCTCGTGACTCCTGAAGGAAAGATCCTGGCACAATCTGGTGCAATTATGAAATACATCTGCAAGAAATCAGGTATTAAAGAAGTAATGTCGGTAGTGGAGCTACGTCTAAATAAGAGGACAGAAAGAGCTGGATGTATACAGTCTGCAATTTTTTGGTTTGTTCCTTTAACACATCCCTGATATACAGTTAGTCCCTGTTAGGGTAAAATTCTAACAAGCGACATGGCCTTAAAACAGTGCATAAGATAGTTGAAATGGCAACAAACGGCATATTTTAAGATGAGTTAAATACCAACAGGGACATGGCCTACTCTTCAAACGCGCAACTACCCTATTTGAAATTCAGACTAGGAACATACATGTGTGTACCTTTCTTCCACCCCCCCCCCCCCCCTCCCCTTCTCAACAGGGCCCCTGCAGTGACTAACGTGGTTAATACGGACATAGGGACTTGACATACTGTCTGTATTATCCAATTATCCAGATGTCCGTACAAAGCGGGCTGTCAGAAGAAAATGCCACCAACACATTCTTTACTGATACAAAGATACAAAGGAGCAATGACTGAAGCAAAAAGCCGAGGAAGTGAAACTTGTTTAATAGGAGGCCAAAACTCTAGTATTTGATAAGGGTCATACACCAGACGGAAAACTGAATGATCAAAGTCAAAAATGCAGACTGCTTGCAATAAGCACACAATGAAAATATACAGTGCACACGGCAGGTATCCTGTGTCCGCAAAGCGGGGTTTGATATATGAGAGTTTGTGATTCGGGGTTTTCTGCATCTCAACAATCTTTCTTGACAGAGAGGGCCATTTGTATTGTCGAACGATTAAAGAAAAGTACATGTATGGGCTACACCGCTCTGTTTCTGAGTGCAATTGTACAATGTCATAAGTCAATTTCTTCTTCTTCTTTTTTTTTCCTGCCTTATTTGTAGGACCACGGTTTGTTGATACAGAAATTTTTCTATGATGGCAAAGAGACGTAACGACTTCTAGTTACCCTGCGAGCACAGGTTTCTCTAAAAGAAACCAACTAGGCGACTGACAAGCGACGCGAACGACTTCGTAAACGCTAAAAGCCTCCCTCACCCCCTACCCCCGTGAACCCGAGGAGAGCTTGCTCGCAGGCCACTAAAAGCCGTGCTAGAGAGAAAATTGTGCTCGCAGGGTAACTTCCAGTCCTCTCAATTAAGCGGGTGACCGTATAGCGGGGCTTCCACTGTACTCGATGCTCGCGTTTCCAAACCCTGATTTATGACCATTTCTGATAAACTTTTCAGGTTTGTCTCCAAGTGACAGTTTTGACGAAGCAGTTGCTGATATGATCCATGATGGAGTTAATGATTTGCGTTCTCTTTTGCTCAAGGCACACTTTGAGAAGGACGAAGCGGCAAAGGTACGATTCCACAGTTTGACTTGTAGCTAGAAAAGTAGCCTTTGCTGATAATCGTCCACTCCCGTTGACAATAATAAAAATCACTGGTTTCTAACGGGTTAACGCACAGGTCAAAAGATTACAAACAGAGCACACCGGTAAGATGCGTAGCAAGCGTTTCCGCTTGAGTTACAGTAAAAACCCGCGACTAAGAACCTGGTTTTTAAGAACCTGTTGGGCTAAAATTGCCAGTTAGTTCTATACAAGAATCGTTTTAACAGGTTCTTATTTTCTACAATCTATAAAAAAGAATTCTGTACACTTGGGCAAAGAAGATAAGAATAAACTTTTAGGATCCTTGGCTTTTTGGAGACAATAGACCTGTGCCTTACTCCAGCTGTGATTGTACTGGTATACAGGTTTTACCTAAGGAATCGAATGAGCTGAATACCACTATGTTCTCTTAGCTACAATGTATTTTTTTTTTTTCTTAAAAAAAGAACCTATTTAAGAACCTAACTATAGCCTAAATTTGTGCTAAATACCATTTATGTAACAACCTGTTTAGGCTAACCTGGGAAAATGCAGGTTCCCAGTCGCCGGTTTTTAATGTATTGCTATCTTTCCAGATTTCGCGCTAACTCGAGCGGAAACGCGTGGTATGCCATTAAATGGCCATAACTCTGCTCGGTCAACTCCATTGGTGCAAGATTTTTTGTTTCTTAGTCTGTTTGCTCTATTTTTATTTTTCATGTACTTATTATCGTTTTCTTTACTAACTGGCAGAATGTCATAAAATGAAATCATTTTATACCTACCTAACCGTTATCTTTATCTTTATTTAAGGAGACGCAACTGAAGGAGTTTTTCGGAACAACTCTTCCTGCCCGACTTGAGAAATATGACGCTCTTCTTAAAAGCAAGGATAAAGGCGAGGGGTTTTTTCTTGGAGCCAAGGTAAGTATACGGGATAAATATCAAAGGTAGTACCTGACCTATTTGCATTTGCTTTTCGGATTCCGGAGCCACTCGACCCACCTCAAATTCTCTCCCCCCCCCCCCCTCCCCCATACCCCCCGCCACAAGACAATGGTGGAACGGTCGAATTTGTACAGTAAATAGAAATCACTTGTCTTTGGTGAAAATTAATTTGAGCTACGCCCATGACTATTGCAAAAAGATCATTTACTATATGCATAGCTGAGTCGGCGAGTGGAAAAGATGAAGCGAATCGTGCGTTCTGACTGGCTGCCCGGGCGACCAAGATGGGCCCATTTTGCCCGCTCGGGATTTCCCGCGTTGGTCCCGTAAGAAAAAGTTCTCTTTTTGGCCATATGAAAAATCCTTTACTGACCACTGGCAAGCTTGTTCGGTCAAGATGGCTGTATATTGGCTTCGTTCTTTTTTGCGCTTTTATTGACCTTTAGCCTGAGTATCAGGCCTTCCTAAGGGGCTAGGGGAGAGGAGATTTTAGATGGAGGAGGGGGGAGGGGGGAGCTCTCTCCCTTTTGCACTTCCATCTTTCCCCTTTTCCGCAAGAAATGCCTGATACTCGGGCTAATTGACCTCGAACTTGGGGTTGGGGTGGGTGGGGGGGGGGGGGGGGCGGTGCGTGACAAGTTTGTGCCTCCCATCATACACACGTCTGTAAAATTTCACGGCTTTGAGGAGTTATATCTTTGTTAGTTTTCAACAAATCACTTTCAAACTACGTAATTTTACTAATCTTAGTGCGCTCTTTTGAGTGGTTTCGACGGATTTTCCCTTTTTTCCATGCCAAAAGTTGAGAAAAAACAGTGAAAAGGTCTATCCAAGACAGTCTTAGATTCTGGATTCCAGATACTGGATTCCAGTCTTTGTCAGTGGAACTTGGATTCTGGATTCCAATCGTCAGTTGGATTCTGGATTCCTTGAACTGTAGTCCGGATTCCAAAGCCCAGGATTCCTGATTCCACAAGCAAAATATTCTCGGATTCCGGATTCAATCTGGATTCCATTACATGGAGCAACTTATTACAGTTTTTTATTCGGCCTCGCTCACTGTTAAAGTTGTTCAAACAAAACTTCTCTGTACTAAAGCGAGTGATTCATTTCTCTTTTCTTCTTTTCTCTAGCTCAGCTACGCCGACATTTCGTTCGTTGAATTTTTTAACAACTTGAGTTTGTTGGTGAAAAAGCAGAAAGATGAAGGCAAACCAGCACCAGACCTCGATGAGATATTCAAGAAATTTCCTCTGTTAGATGGGCATTACAAGCGTGTGTTGGACGTGCCTGAAATAAAGGCCTGGGTCGAGAAACGACCTGCATCCGACTTCTAAGCCTCTTATCGATGTGATACTCATGGCATATGTTAACGTAGGCACAACTGTGTACAAATAGAGTTAGAATATATATTATTTTAGATTTACTGGTTACTGGTTCTTATAAACCATGTTTTCTCGAATTTGTGTGTACTTTATGGTAACTGTTATAATGTTTATAATATTTGGCGTCACTGGCTTTAAGGGGGTAAAATAGTTTCTTCAGTCGGTCAGAATTATCTCAGTCTTCCTAAAAAGAAATGATTTACCCCAAATTAAGGTCTCGTTTTATTGGAGGAAAACCTCAAAAGGGCTCATCCTAGTTAAAACACTTCTTCGAAAAAAGCGCCCCTGATCTCTTGGCCTGATCTCTTGGGTAAGTCCTGACTTATATATCTAGGAAGATCGAAGGGCCCTGCTCGCATGTATGGTAATCAAGAGAAACCCTTTCGATTTCCCGCTACACCAGCTGAAAGAGAGGATACCGTATTTAAATCGTTAGAAAGGCTTCTCGCTCGAGTTCACCTTTATACAGCATTTTAAATATGTAAATATAAAGCGAAATGAATTAAACCATTTTCTGAGTGGCTCGGTGAACAAACTTGTCGTCCCCTTTCCAAGAACTAACTACATGAAAAATAGCTTTAGTTACAGCGGTGCAACCCTTTGGAACAGCTTGCCCCGTAACATTAGAGAGTCTGGTTCATTAAATCAATTTAAACGCCTTCTCTATCATAATCAAAAGGCCGAAAAATATTTTTTGGAGACCAGCCTCCCCCCCCCCTTTGTCTAAGGGGCCCCCCTTATCTCAAGGTCTGGTTCCGGCACTGGTATTTCAGTATTGATTTTGCAATTGTCTCTATCGCTGTCACAGTTTCATCTCATCTTCATGTCGTTTGTCGCCATTTTATCTGTCAAATGTCGCTTTTTCAAGGCCATGTCCCTTGTTGAATTTTACCCTAGCAGAGCCTCGATATCATTACAGTGGCGGACCCAGGAGGGGGGCCCGGGGGGCCCGGCCCTTCCCCCCGCCTCAGTTTTAGACCAAACTGAGACCCGAAGGGCCGGAAAATAATTTTTATGAGACCAGGCCCTCCCACCCCTTATATTAGGGTCTGGATGACCGCCCCCGTTTCACTCCACGTCCTAAGAAAAAAGATAGACTGCTCGCAGTCTAGGTACGTGTGGAAGTAAATTACACCTGAATATGGGGATATCAGTGACTGGGCCGTGGATCCTGGGCGATCCGGGATTCCCCTCCCCCTTACACCACGACCAAGAAAAAAGACAAAGAGAAAATCGGAACCAAAAACCTATGTGCTAAGTAAAAACTGCGCCATTTAGAGTGAGTATGATAGTGTGTGAACTTGATTGGTATCACTGACAAGTGAATGAGTATATAGTCTAGAAAAGTTATAGCTTTGCCCAACATTTTAGGTGAATCAGTACGTGCTCCCCTCTTAAGTGAACGTACCGAAGAAGTTGGGGCGGGGGGGGGGGGGGGGAGGGGACAATGGGATGAGCGGAAATTTAGCGTTCGCGTATCGTATTTCTTTTTCTTCGCAGATGTGACACGAAGAAGTCTCTGTGGAGAAGGGACACTGGTTAAACGGGTGAAACAAAATTGCTTAGTCATGTCTCTATATTATCACGTCACGTTCGATCGACCTAGTTCAAGTATGACTCGGATCCCTGTTCCACTGACAAACTACCCTGGCTCCAGAGGTCCGCTCTCGAAACGCCTATGATAAAGTAAGCTTGCTCACAGTTTGATAAACAACCTCCGGTATCCAGGTTATTGACAAACCTAATAGAAGAAATGGGCGCTTCATCCTTGCTTTTTCTTCCGTTGGTTGCGTGACTTGCAGTGACGTGACATCTTCATTTATGGACGTCAGAAGCCTGAGTACAAAGTTAAATGGCTGAGTCATATCGGGGGTTGTATCGGGGGCGTCTGCCCGGAGCGATCATTCACACAGAGTTAAACTACAGGTAGGGACTCGTCTGGCTCGTGGTATAGGTGCGCCTAGAAGTAAGAAGAAGAAGGAAAGAAAGAAAAAGACGAAATATGCCAGGTTACAAGCTTTACTATTTTCCAGTCCGTGCTAAAGGAGAAATAGACAGATGGGCATTTTCAGCTGCTAAAATTGATTTCGAAGACATTCGAGTGAATTTTGGAGAAGAATGGCGCAAGGAAAAAGAGTGTAAGTAGAACACAAGAACAAGTTGGTTGTTTTCTGAATTTGGTCGAGTTCTCAGTGACAATGAATTAAAAGTTATGGAAAATGAAGCGAACACTGCATGCACAGTCGCGTGCTGTGCATACAACAGTTTTATCGGTTTCGTGACAGTGATCGCCTGTTTTCGAAAACGGATTCGTTCGATTGCATGATGTGGTTTTCGTTTTGAACCTTTTCATAAACGTATATTGAACAGTCTTGTTTCTTTCTTTTCCTTGGTGAACAGATCACTTTGTTTTGTGGCAAATGTTACCATATAATTATAAAAATTATATGGCCGGCCTGTGCATATTTAATCGAGTTGATTATTCTTACACTTGGCGTCATGCTTCCTCACGCCTCTGAAACAAACTGCTTTGTCATGCTTGCCGAGTGGTTATGCTTCATATACATTACTCACGATCAAATATCAGAATACACCTTAACGCACAATGACATAATATAAATCGGTCTTTTGTCTTGAAGTGAGTCAGCAATCAACTGCTTGTTAGCCTCCCACGCAGACGTAGTTAGGGGTTCGTCACGCGTTCCTGCTCCACGAACGGCTTACTGCTTGTAAGCTTAAAATTCCTATAAATTGTGTAGTTGACCTGTTCGCAAAGAAAGTGACAGTAAATAAGCTGAAATAAGGCAAATATTAAGTGTTTGCCCCTTTGATAAGAGGTATAAACCCACTATAAATTAAATAACAATGAATAGAACCTCTGCTTTGGCCTATCTGGCAATTTTCTCCCAGGGTCCTCTCCTACTTGGCAGGAGGTTGGCCCCCGTGTGCTTAATTAGGTGCCATACATTATGACTTGTATACCACAGCAGGTGGGGGGGGGGAGGGAGTTGAGGAGGGATTGTTAAAATGTTTTGACAGAAAACAGAGGACATGGTGAAAAAAAATTCTGAAGGCAGAAATTGGAATGCCATGAATTTTGCCATGGGGTACTCCCTTGTTTGACTTCAACCATGATGTGTTGCTGAACAAGGTTTGGTTTTCAGGGTGTTGGGTCTTAAACAGGCCGGGTATACAATTTCACTATTTAGCATTTTGTACAGGGTGCCTTTTTGGACTGAAAGCCTATAAATGAGTGTTTTAATTTGGCATATTGATATCATGGGTGACAGTGACAATTCACTGTCACAAGGGTAGGTTTTTGAGTTGCTCATTGTATCAAGAACTCCATGCACTCTGAAGTCTAGAGAATAAAAATTTTTGCTTTAGTTCACGGTTCTCTTAATTTTGTGACGAAACACCTAAGTATAACCTCCACTGACAGTCACCCCTCCACAATGGCCACTCTCTTCTGTCTCCATGGCAGCCATTGTGGACAAGTTCAACTGAAATAAAAATTAGAATCCCTTTTCTTCTATTGAGGATTGTGCACTGTCATGTGTTTAGGTTTTCTCCAGCATCTTTTTATGCCATGGCATTTTTGTTTTTTTTAAGTTTTAAACCCTGATGTCATTTTGTGATCCTGGCACTACCTCATTCGCACCATTTTCTCGAACTCATCCATGATTGGTATCCCCCTGTGCTCTGAGGGGACAAAACTTGCTCTTATCTGCTCCTCCCCAAATCGTTTATTTTTTTATATCTACCAGAATCTACAAGGCACATGACCAGACCCAACAAGGGTGTCCTTCTCTTGCCTGCGCTCTCCTAGGAGGGAATCCTAGGAATCAGGTTGATCCTGGCACTAAAATATACAGAACGCTGCCTTGGCAATTTTGTCATTTTTACGTGTAAAATTATAAATGGTGAAATTTTGTCTCAATGATAAGGAGTAATTTGTCACCCATGATGTTATGGTAGATTAAGTCTTTGAAGATAGCCATTTCTTTTTACTATTGAAACACAACCCATTCCCGAAGAGCTTTTCCCTTAAAAATTGGGAGGGGTTGGGCATCAGTATACAAGGGCGCCAGTGGCAGCTGCTATCAGTCCATTTATGAGCTTACTGTAACCTACCCATAGCTCATAAGATGAATGATGCCTGCTGCGTGAGAGGTAGACCGCACAACCAGGGAAACTTCCCAATAAACCAAATAAAGAAGGTTTACCTCTGATGTATTTGTGGGTGTTTCAGTGTGAATTTATTGATCAGTTTAGTCAACTTTTTTGGCTTCATTCCGTTACCCCTCGTAACAAGCGTGGGATGCCTGTGGAGATATTAGCAATTTTGCTATCATCTAATTCGAATTAACAAAAGGATTTGATTGATTGTTTGATTAATTGATTGGTCGTTAATTGTTGTTTTCAGCTGGCAGACCACCACTTGGTCAGATGCCATTTCTCGTGACTCCTGAAGGAAAAGTCCTGGCACAATCTGGTGCCATTATGAAATACATTTGGAAGAAAGCAGGTATCAAAACTAACATCGGTAGTGGAGCTTTGTCTAAAGGGGCAGAAAGAGCTCGATGTATACAGTGCGCAATTTTTTTGTTTGTTCCGGCTTAACACATCCCTGCTGCAGTTAGTCCCTGTTAGGGTAAAATCCTGACAAGCGACATGGCCTTGAAACAGTGCATAAGATAGATGAATTGGCGACAAACGGCATGTTGTAAAATTCCGACAACAAGCCCCAGGGCTTATATTTTTCAAAGGCCCTTTTCGAGGGGCTTATTTTTGGAGGGGCTTATGTACGGAGGGAAATTTGCGTTTCAAAATCGATTGGGTTAGCCTCATAGCTGGAAGTCAACTTACCGTTTTTGCTTTGTTTCACTTTGTATTTGAAGGCAATTTTTCAAGTGCAAGCCCCAGGGGAGCTTATATCGGAAGGGCGATTTAACGGAGGGTTTTTTTGCGTTACCGGATTGGGGGGCTTATATTTGGAGGGGCTTATACATGGAGGGGCTTATTTTCGGAATTTTACGGTATTTAAAGATGGGTTGAATACCAACAGGGACATTGCCTACTCCTCAAACGCGCAACGACCGTATTTGAATTTCAGATTAGGAACACACATGTGTATAGCACCCTTCTCCTCTCTGTTAAGCGGGTGACCGTAGACCGGGGCTTCTGCTGTACTTGATACTATACTCGCGTTTCCAAACCCTGATTTCCGACCATTTCTGATAAACTTGTCAGGTTTGTCCCCTAGTGACAGTTTTGACGAAGCAGTTGCTGACATGATTCATGATGGAGCTACTGATTTGCGTGATCTCTGGCTCAGAACACACTTTGAAAAGGATGAAGCGGTAAAGGTACGATTGACTTAACGTGTAGCTAGAAAAGTAGCCTATAACCGTCCACTCTCGTTGACAGAAATATAAATCACTTTTTTCAAACGGGTTTAGGTACAGGTGAAAGGATTATAAAGACAGCAAACCGGCAGCCTGCGTAGCACTATGCTGAAGCGTTTCCGCTCGAGTTATTGCTCTCGTTCTGGCTTTTACCCATTATTTTTACTCGGCACTTCTTGCCTCGCTCGGAAAGCTGAATGCGTTGACCTTCGGGCGACGTTCTTTCCCACCGAGCGTTGGATAAGATTTTACCAGGTCCGTACCAAGATCCCATGACGATTTGATCGGTCATATTCTATTCTACAGTAACCAAAGGCGAATCGCGCTATTAGCTGAAAATTTAACTGCAATCAAGGACACAAATAACCCCTCTGCACCCTGTATTACTCGAGCGGAAACTCTTGCTACGCAGGCTAGCAAACCGATTCCAATAAAAGCCGTTAAATGGCCATAAATCAACTCAGGAACCACACCAGAAAGAAGAAAAACTTAAGCGGTTGGGTGATATAGGTGATTTGTATTTCATTCAGACGATGGTAACAATTTTTCCCTTTTTTTTCCCTTGTAAATAAATACTTATCAAGATCTTTTTTGTTCTTGGTCGGTTTGTAGTAGTAGTATTTTTACTTATTATCAGTTTTCTTATTATTTCTTTATTTCTTTTGAAAAAAAGTGGGAAACGTTTCATAGTACGCACCAATCATAAGGTGGGGAGGCCGGGAGAGCAGGCAGCATAGAAAGTGGAACTGTTGTAGACATAGCGTGACATACTGGCGACCTATCGTAATAGGAGATAACAGTCGATGAGAATATCATACAAATCACTTTGACTCTGAAGATAAACTGACTACCGCACAGGTTGTCGAAACGCCAGTCACTGTCAACAGCAATCATATTCACGACTACGATCACCCGGCGATCATGCTTCACCTAATTATGAAATGACTCATGGGTTTAAGCCCCGGGGGGGCGGGTACTTTAGGAATTTCTGGGTGGGGCCGCCGGGTCCCTGGAACCCTTAACCTACACCAGAGCTAGTTCAGCTGAATTTTGACACCCTATGCTACAGTAAACTCCCCAAATCCCCCCTATCCTAGGGTAGCTGTTTTCCAGAAACTACTGAGGTCACTAGCACAGTAGTCTAGCCAAAACAAAACCTTATACCACAATCTCTAGTCTAGATAAAATCTTCAACCAACTGATCAGTTTCCTGAAAAATGATACCCTATTGTAGACCCAAACGCTCTTATTTATATACCCTATCCTAGAGTAAACTGCTTGAAAACCATATCCTTCACAGCGGCACATACCTATATAGCCCATATTGCTATGGCGGGGTTCAAACTTTTCACAGTGGATACTTCGATCGTAATAACTGGCAAAATGTCGCAAAATGTAATCATTTTATACCTACCTAACCGTTATCTTTATTAAGGAAACGAAATTGAAGGAGTTTTTGGAAACAACTCTTCCTGCCCGACTTGAGAAATATGAAGCTCTTCTCAAAAGTAAGGACGAAGGCAAAGGGTTCTTTCTCGGAGCCAAAGTAAGTAAGCATGTGGGAGAAAAACGACTTCTCCTCTCCATTCTTTTCCATGTTAATTATGTTCCCTGGCTCCCACGAGTCTCCTGTAGTTCAGTGTTAGAGGTTCTGGACTGGTAACCGAGAGGCCTAGGCTGGAGGCCTGTTGGGAAAAGTGACACGCCTTTTTCCTTATATTCCAATCGTTGGTGGGATTCCGGATTCCTTAAGCTGTATTCTAGATTCCACCAGCAAAATGTTCTCGGATTCCCTTTCATGGGTCGACTTGCTATAGTTTTTCATTCGGCCTTGTTCACTTGTTATTTTAAGTTATTCAAAAAATAAACCAAAAGGATCTCTGTGCTAAGCGAGTAATTCAATTCTCTTTTCTTCTTTTCTCCAGCTCAGCTATGCCGACATTTCGTTCGTTGAATTCATTAACAGCTTCAGTTTGATGGTGAAAAAACAGAAAGATGATGGTAAACCAGCACCAGACCTCGAAGAGTTATTCAAGAAATATCCTCTGTTAGATGGCCATTACAAGCGTGTGTTGGACGTGCCTGAAATAAAGGCCTGGGTGGAAAAACGTCCTCCATCCGACGTATAAGCCTCTTATCGATGTGATGGAGCGACTTTAGTATGACCTTGAAATGAAAACTCGCGAACAAAACAGAAACAACAAACGAACGGAAATAGAGCGATTTGATTGGTTTATCGAACGGATACAAACGTGCGTGGTCTTTGGTTGGTTAAGCGAACGCTCGGGTGAAAAGCCCGAGAACTTTCTAGAAATCAATCGATACTTCGCTTTGACGTCATGCTGCAGCACGATTGGCCAATCGAACAATGCCTTCTTCATATTAGGATTTTTTTTGGCGGGAAAACAAAGAGTCCGTGTTTTGATTTTTTCATCCATTGGCTGATAAAACAAATAACGAACACTTACCAAGCCATTTTTCAAGGTCATGCAAAATTCGCTCTACGTATGGCATATGTTAACGTGGGCACAACTGTGTACAAATAAAGTTAGAACTGAGGAGCATAGAATAAACATTATTTGAGAAGTACTGGTTACTGGTTCTTATAAACAATGGTTTCTCGAATTTGTGCGTACTTTATAATAACTGTTATAATGTTTTTAATATTTGACGTGACTGGCTTTAATGTAGATTAGTTTCTTCAGTCAGTCATTATTATCAAGTGGATTTCAAGTGACGAGGATAATCGAATGGGGTTAAATTTAAAACCCAAAAACATCCTTGGACCAAAAATTAAGCCCCCAAATATAATATCCCATGCCGGATTTCCAGAAAGCATAAAATGATATAACACGGGAAATAAAAACATTAGAAACAGAGGAGTTGCATCATAGGTATTCAGGGCAATATGGCGGGAAATTCAAAGATTTATATTGGAATTCAAAGCCAGCTAATTCTTTTTTAGTTCATTGAAAACCTTGATTTTTCCATACTTTTTCTGTAATTCCACAGTATCAACATTACAGAAAATGTATGGGAAGGTTTTGTAAAAACTGATCACAGACTCCAGATTTAGTCTATCAGGGCCGGATCCAGGATTTTTTTTAGGAGGGGGTGTACTCGTCTCTTGCTCTACTTCAACACCAATAAACCACATAGTTTTTTTTTTTTGCAGAATATCAGTTGTATTAGAAAACTGCCGGTCATCTCGGGGGGGGGGGGGGAGGGGTGCGCACTCCCTGCACTCTCCCCCTTATAGATCCACCCCTGTCTATCGTTTCTATAAACGCGTAAAAGTTACTTTTTTCAAAGAGTAAGCATCAAAGGCTTTAATTGAGGAAGAATTAGCTGGCTTTGAATTCCAATACAAATCTATGAATTGTCCGCCATCTTGCCCTGATTACCCGTGAGAACTATGGGCGTGAACTCCTCTTTTGAATGTTTGTCTTTGTTTATTCGTCATACCATCTGAAAGTTATTTTTTCTGCATCTGTTATAGTCTTTCTGACAACACTCGAGACACCAAGTTACAGTTTGGTTTTACTTTATTCGCGGAACTATACGGCTGGGATAGAAGGGCACTACAATGAATATTTAGACTGTTCTGGATACCCCCAAAATCCCTTCTTAAATCAAGCCACTCTTCAAGAAAATACTTGCCAAATTTTCCAACCAAAAAAATCCCGAAATCGACAACTTCATACCCCCAAAAATCTTGTGATCATCCCCGTCACTTGAAATTCGAAATACCCCCCTGGGGTTTCTGTCAGCTTTTCTCAGACTGTCTTTTCAGCCCTCACACATTACCGTGACACTCTTCCCAGTATACGTAGACAGGACGTAGAGTTCCACTGGACATAGCTTGCGTGACTTGGAGTGACCGCGATGGCTGTCCGGAGTCTGGGCATGAGCTAAACGCTGAGTCATGTAAAAACATATAAGCTTGATAAAATGTTTAACGAGCTAAGTGGTGCTCTGGTACTCGAGGTGTACAGTGCTAATTAAGGAGAAAGAAAAAAAGAGGGAAAAGACAAAGATGTCTGGTTACCGGCTTTACTATTTCCCAATCCGTGGTAGAGGAGAAATCGCCCGATGGGCTTTTGCAGTTGCTAAAATTGACTTCGAAGATGTTCGATTGAGTGGCGAAGAATGGGCTAAGGAAAAAGCGTGTAAGTACAAAAATTAGAATCAATTAGTGAAATTTCATTTCGAATTTTTTAAAGGAAACATTAGGCATGAGCTGAGCCAGCCCGGTAAAGCAGGCCAGCCTGGCTTAGTGGGCTTGCTCACTGCATATAAACAGGTCCTTAAATGTCAGTACGATTTAGTGAAAATCACTAGCTTTAAGAATTTTTTAAAGCTAGTTCCAAGAGCTGTAAGCTGAAACAAACTGCTTTGTCATGCTTTCTGAGTCTTCATGCTCCATTTCCTCGAGGTCAAATATCACAATACACCTCATTCCAAAATGACTTGAAATTACTTAATTTAGTCTTTTGTCTTACGTTAGTTGGTCCTCAACTAGACTGTCTGTAGCCAAAAATTTAATTTTCAGAAATATTGAATGGTTACTAATGATCAAGTCTATAGTCATTGTGAAATGACAATGAATACAACCCCCTCCAGTTGAATTTTGATCCCTATATATTTATTATGGTCGCTCATGTGTACAGTTAATCATTATCATCTCAGTGTACTGGCGAGGTATTTTAATAGCATTACAGGGGCCTTTTAAATTGCTCTTGACTAATACTTTTGGATACCTGACAGTATATTGTACTTTTTTCTTTTTTTAGTTTGTTGAAGTACAGTTAGCTTCCGCTAGCCGGACGAGCTTTATTATACAACTTCATAATGGGTTTTAGGAGGGCTGGGCCTTTAACCAAACTAACAAATATAGTGTTTCAAAACAAGAATCATAGCAGTACTGATCAAAATACTTTTTGAATCTATTGGATTTTCTGGATACTCTTAATTCTGAATTTCACCCCCACCCCCCGTTTTGCTTTAAAATCCCGAATCCGGGCCTTCAAATAATGCAAATCTCAGATGCCAGAAAAAAGCTAGAAAAACTACTGGGTCGACCCTCTGGCATGGGGACAATCACCCCGCACTGTAGAACTTCAAGAGATTACAGCAACATAAAATGATTTCCCTGTCCAGTATCCCAAATGGTTTAAAGGAACTGATGATAATGGTAACATGGCTATAAATACATGAAGAAAGAGTATTTTGTTGCCAGTGACCAATCGCCATGATTTAAGCAGCCTTTACTGAACTATAGGTATATAATTTTGTAATTTTCAGCTTAGCTAGCTTAGTGGAGGGCCACCGATTTATTGACGTTTGCTGTTATTTGTTTACCCTCTTTTTTAATAATAAGTTGATTGATTGATTGATTGATTGATTCATCCCATTTGTCAGTTCCTTCATTCTGAGAGCCCAAATTGGTTTACCGTGTAGGGTCTAACTTACCCAAGCCTACTATATCGAATCTAGGCTTGAAATTTATCTTGAGAGGAATTGAACAAGATTGGTATGAATTTGCGTCCAATTCCCTAAAATTACTACATCAGCAAAGTCTGGTTAAAATCCAGTGGGGTGGGGGGGTGGTCGGTGGTACTCTCTACAATGACCTATATGGGCAGGCTCTGCCCGAAAGGGGTACCTTTTTCAAGCTTCAGGTATATGAAAGGGATTTCACTAGTTGAAGTATGTGAAAGGGTAGGAAAATCTGTCACTTTGGACAGTTAAAAGGCCCAAAAGGGCCAACAGATACATTTCAAGGCTGTGAAAAAGTTGAGAAAACAAACTTTCTGTTTTTGTGATTTATTCATATTTGAAAGACAGTGCATTTACAGCAGTAGAAAGGGATGGGTACCTTTTTTGTCAAAAATGGTATATAAAAGGGTATGGGGTCAGACTTCAGGATGGGGCCTCCCTGTATAAATATGTGGTGATCACTCCCCCCGCCCCCCCTCGGGGAGTTCAATGACTCGCACCCATAGCCTGTGCATAATTATTTAATTATTTTCAACCCAAATTTGCTGGCAAAACAGAAACAATAAATTTTTTAAAAGAATGAGGATTTTTTGCTATTGATTTTAGCTGGCAGAGCACCTCTTGATCAGATGCCATTTCTTGTGACTCCTGAAGGAAACATTCTTGCTCAGTCTGGTGCAATTATGAAATACATCTGCAAGAAAGGAGGTAAATAAAAGAACATTCCTTACAGTTACTAATTTCATTCAGTTAAGGAAATTTAGGAGTCATGTGTAAGGATTTGTTGGAAGGCAGGGGCGTAGCCAGCCCATAGACCTGTAGGCACGGGCCTACAAATTTTTGTCTTGATCACTCTACTGCTTGTAATAAATTATGGATTGTTGGGATGAGCTAAAGAGCTTAAGAGCTCAAAGTGTTGGTGAGGTCAGTGCGTACTGGTCAGGCGAGCAGTTTTCAAGATATGTGGAAATGAAAGTCAGCCAGGCCTACAACTAGTCGAAAACCTGGCTACGCCCCTGGAAGGGGTGTGACTGATTGGGTAGAATAGAGCATGATTTACACACTTTGCATTGCTGTTTGATTGTGGTAAAGGTGGGGTCTCGATCACATTTACACTGTAAGCAAATAAAGGGGAATAAAATAACAGACATTATGAGAATCTTGTCTCAAGGCCTGTTAGTAAATAATTTTGTAAAATCACGATTCGCGAGAAAAAAAAATTGCCATTAACAGAGCCATTACACATTTCACGACAAAAAAATAGGACGTATCACGAGCCACAAAAATCCCCTTTTAAACCACCCTCTCATTTTATTTGTTCAAGACCGTGTATCACCAACAGATCATAGTAGCACCTCCTGGTAAAACCTTCCTTCCCACGTTAAAGTTAGGTGTTGGAGTTTTTGCTAATACTGTAATTGATCATTTTGGGAGCTTCTTTACGTTACGTAACAGCTTATTATCCTTGAAGAAAGAGTCTCTCTTAGATCACGGTGACCCTTAGAGCCTCCTATATGCGCTACATTGCGCGCAATTAATTCCGCAATGAATTATAATCCACCGTTAACGTGTGTCTACCATTCGCAGCTTTGCGTGCCAAAGCAGAAGAAAAAAACAATCTTTCAATCTTTAGCGAACAAATTTCACCAATTTTTATGTTTAAGTCCAGTCACTGACCAAAACGATTCCTAGATGAATTTCGTCAACAAAGGGAATAACCATAACGTGAATTTGCTCTATTGCAATTTCCCATAAATGGCTTTAAAACAAGTTAAGACGGCGTGCATTTTGTCCTTTGTCCTGAACAGGGTATGTGTTTTAGGATTTTTTTTGTCCTAAACCGGGTCAGGGTTTCAAACCCTCAGTGGCTCACCTATACCCCAATATTGGTCGATTACTGTCCCTCTCTCCCCCTTCCCTCTCTTCCCGTACAGCAAATGCTGCGCAGGTTGTGCGCGCTTATACTATTTGATACGTGCAACAATTTCTGGGGGAGATTTGAACGACCTTTAACTAATTGTTCAAGTTCATAGGTGAACGTTTGTGAGTACGGTCGACTCTCTCTTAACGGACACCTCTGTAAAACGAACACCAAGAGTTCGTCCTTGCCTTTCTTTGCTCCTGACTTTCTATAAGACGGACATCTCTCTAAGACGGAAAGCTAGTGCCGGTCCCAAAGGTGTCCGTCTTCGAGACAGTCGACTGTACTATGATGAAGATTATGTGAACTGCGGAAATACAAATCATATTTGAAGATATGATCGTCTCAGTGTTTGTGAGTACTATGTTATGCAAAGTGTCCCCGCAGCAGAATCATTTTTTGAACCAATGAGAGACAACGAACAGAATTCTTTAAATCCGTGCCCTGGGCAAGACAAGGCAATGCTCGACAAGTCCCTGCTACTCTTGTTTTTAAAACTTGATTTCAAACCACTTCTAATGTCACTTGTCAGGTGCGAGTCCATCGGACAGTTTTGACGAAGCACTTGCTGATATGATCCATGATGGTGTTGATGATTTGCGAAATGATTTAAGCAGAGGACACTATGAGAAAGATGAGACAAAAAAGGTACCATTTTACAGCTTGACTAGTATTCCCGGGGCGGGATACTCCACCCGAAAGGGGTACTTTTTAGGGGGCTCCAGACATCAGGAGCCCATAACCCAGAGCGAGCAACTTCCATACGCTCGTGTCACGGCGTTTTCACGGACCAGTTTATTTTTAGAAGGGTTTTGCGCGAATTTTGAATATCTTTTAAATTCCTCAAACCAGTCAGCAAAACCTACAGACCTAAAAATCATATTTGTGTCCTTTGAATAACAATTAGTGTTCCTTTTTTATATCTTACACTTCGAATGCGCTCATAGATATGATGGAGATTCTATTTTCGTGGGAAAAACTGCCCTAAAATGTGTCTAAAAATAAACTGGTCCGTAAAAACCCCCGAGAAATAGACCTGGTATGGAAGTTGCTCGCTCCGGGTTATGGGCTCCTGCAGCCATCTGAAAAGGTAGGGATTTTACCCTTTGAAGTATATGAAAGGGTAGGAAAATCTGTATTTTCCGTCTGTAAAAGGGCTCAAAAAAGCTTAAAGGTGCAATTCCTGGCTGAGAAAAAAGTCAAGAAAACGTCCTGGTTTTTTAGTCAATGATTCATATTTGAAAGAAAGTGCATTTACAGCGGTTAATAGACCTTTGTCACGTGGCGGCCATTTTGTCTCCGGAGATTTAAAAAGCTTTGTTTATGCACAGCTAGCCTCGTTCTGTCTACGAGGTTGGCCGTGCATAAACAAAGCTTTTTAAATCTCCTGAGACAAAATGGCCGCCGCGTGACAAAGGTCTATAGCCGGAATGCGAAAGTCTAGACCAGGTGTGTGAAAGGTAGAAGATATAGAAGATTAGAAAGGGGTCTCCTTTTTGTGAAAAATAGTGGATGAAAGGGTAAGGGATTGAACTTAGTTGATTAGCATTTCCCCGGGAATAGTAGTTTAAAAAAGCCTCTGTCTAGGATCGATGGCTAATTGTTTTTCTCGGCAAGCGGGATTTGCCTTTTATGAAAGCCGGGATTCGGGATTTTAAAGCAAAACGAGGGCGAGGTTCAGGATTGAAAGTACGCACAGGATGTGGGATGTCGAAAATATCCATCGGGATAACGGCATTGAGCGAGATAAAGTTCGAGATTACGGGAACCCTATTGTGGACTCTGTCTATGGACAATCGTCAATTCTTGCTAAGAAACAATAACATGGTCGAAAACTTAAAAGTAACTTGTTTTTATTTAGTTAACCGACTCTAGCTTAAGGTGTTGACAATTTTAACTTCTGAGAGGGCAGGCCGGCAAACGCCCCCTACCCCCTTCCATCAAAAAAAAAAAAGAAGAAGAAGAAGAAAGAAAATTATTTGGTTCCTAATCTACTATCACGTGTTACCGGGCGCTCACGCCGTGCATGTGAAAAGTCACATTTTTCAGTGTATTGTCACAACACCAACCTACGACGAAGTTGTGGCCGCCTCTTGTTATTTTTCGTGCCTAAGAATGTCATAACATAGGGTCATTTTATATTTACCGGTATCTCTATTTTAGAAAGAGCTAATGACGAAGTTTTTCTTGACTACTTTTCCTGAGCGGCTTGGCAATTTTGAGGCCATTCTCAAAAGCCGAGATGAAGGCAAGAGCTTCTTTTTCGGAGACAAGGTAAATAAACAGGATAAATAAGTACTCTTAACTCAGAGCCGTGCCGAGAATGTGGCAGTTCAATTTTAGAGCCGGACCCGCCCTACTGACCTCAAACGGTCACCCATCCCCCATTACTACAACCCATTCATGGCAACATCGTCAGTAAAGGAAACTGATTGTGAAAGCCGGCAAGTCTCAAAGATGAAAACAACAGTGCTGCAGTTTATGTGTTGGGAGCTTCCTGACCGTCTACAATCACTTTCAAAGTTGTTCAAACAAATTAAAAAGCCTCAGCTCTGTACTAAGCGTTTCTTTGTTCCCTTGTTTTTCCTCTCCAGCTCACCTACGCCGACATTTCGTTCGTTGCGTTCATTAACGGCTTAAAGGTTAGCATAGACAACCAGAAAGCTAAAGGTAATCCCATGCCAGACGTCGATGAGATAATCGGCAAATGTCCTCTGTTGGTTGCATATATCAACCGTGTGTTGGCCGTGCCCGAAATAAAGACTTGGGTCGAGAAACGTCCCGATTCCGAGTTCTGAGCCCGCAATCTACACGATGCATGTAGCACATGTTAACTTATTATAATAAGTAAAAATGATACAAATAAAGTCAGCTTATATAATGTGAGAATTACTGTTATTGGAGGGAAAATGGAACGCTTTACATTCAGCCCAAAATCCTTGAAATTTCGGTTAGAAATGAAATGGAAAGGACTACTTCGGTTCTCTGTGACCGGATCCGGAACACAGTTTGGGACCACCGTTGTCCCTTTCAACTTGACAAATTTGTTGTCCCCTGTACCGCTCTTTTGTATCCTGCTTACAAGAACAATAACCAAACGCGCGGTGGCTTGGGTCGGATCTGTGCAACCAGAATATACCGTTCCATTGGGCACGTGAAATTTCCGAAATTTCAAACCTGAATTTTTTGTTGAATAGAAAGCGCCCATGGTTTATAACGATCTAATGATGTGCCTGTCATCAATTACAATCGATAATTGGCCAGGCCTAGCCCCTATACCGCGTCTTCCCAGGCCTTCTCAGTCAGTGCATTTCAGTGACTTATCCGAGACGCTCGGACCACGTGACCCTAATAAATCCACTGGCCGCGTGACCAAGTTTTGGAAATGAAAAGTGCTTCTTGTGACTTTTCCTCCAAGAAGACCATAAAAATGAAAATTACTTATTTATTTATATTATTTATTTATAATAATTTATGGCTTACAATAATAAGGAAGAAGATGCAAAAGCTAAGGGATGAAAGGCAACAGAGTCCTCGACCCCATGTTAAAGAAATGACTCGAAAAATAACTACAATTTAACTCTAAAAATGATACAAATATTCATTAGTAAATTGTTAATAAATAATAATAATGGAAGAATAGTAGGAATAGATAAACACTGCACACAAAACAAACAAAGAATGTTCTCGTAGATAAAAAATGTCTTAACTTCTACTTTACAAGAATTTACACTTGTTGCCCTACGGATGTGTTCCGTGGCAGCGAGTTCCGTGTGTCAACAACCCTATGGTAATAACTGTATTCAAGAATGTTCGTTCTTGAATCTCTTCCTAGGAGATAAATCATCATAATGTCTAAAAGAATAGCGTTCAGTTTCCATATAAAAATCTGCATAAGGTTGGACATCAATGCTCGCCGATTTGCGAAAATTGCGTGAATCATTCCATTCCCTTTCTCCCAGAGCCAATTTTAGAGACATATATTGCGTCGTTTTATTTATCAAGTATGAGATTCTGTGGTGTGAATATCCTTCCTTCCTTCCATGGTCAAATATGAACTTTTTCGCCAGGAGTACTCAATACTTTTCCTTCAAGTGGTTATTGCAGGAAGTTAAGACGTGATAGAATGAAGATAAATTGGAAATGGTCCAGGGTTTTTTTGGCGTTTTCATTTTTGCCGCCATTCGATAATATTCCCGTCACTTGAAATCCGCAGTATCGCCCCTGGGGCTTTCCCTCTTCCTTAGAGGCTCCCACTGCGTTCTAAGGCTCATCGAACTTTGCCTAGTCTCTGCACTCACATCTTCGCTTGGGCCACGCGACCTGAAACGCTTTTGACGCGCGAAATAATGACGCCTAGGGACTAGGGAATATCATCGAACTATCGACAAAATCACGATATTAACGCTGCGATAGCGATGGATCGATAACAATCGCGATAGTGTAGCGAACTATCGATAGTTTCTATACTTCTAACATTTTGACTTCTTTTGAAAATAAAGGCACCTTTTTAACCCATCTTTGATTCTTAAGGTGACAATAACCGTAAAAAAGAAACTAAAAACAATCTACCGCCCTGCTGCTCCTAGGATGTTTTAGCGTCTTGGTTTTTGAACAGCATAGTACCAGTATTATATGACCACTGCTTCATAGCTATCTCTTAAAGTATAAGAGGCATGAAGCAAAAACAGATCATTCCTCAAAACTATCCTAATACAATTGCAATAGTACCTCTACTATCGTAGAACTATCGTAATGATGTGGCCTCTTGCAATACAATCGCAATAGCTAAAATGTCCCCAATTAACATGGCTGTCAACCCCCCAAGTCTTTAAATATTGAGAATTGACAGGAAAGGGATGATAGAACCTCTTTGCCACCCTGTTATATTAATGCAAAATATTTGAAATTTTATTGTCGGAAGGTCGAGTCTTTAAGAAATGACAAACTTCGGTGATTAACCTTCAGCTTTCAGACTTTAAGGCCATCCCCATAAAATGTTTCGTTTCCCATCGCCCTCCCTCTCGTGAAGGTGGGTCGGTCGGGCAAAAAAAAAAAAAAAAAAAGAACGAACACATGATTGCATATTAAATCTCACGTTTAGTCTGCAAGATATAATCAGATGGTAAAAGATGTATATTAACAGGACTATCAAATGTCTAAAAAGGCTACAAAAACGAGGTATCGATGATAATTTAAGACAATTGGTATTAATAAGACAAGATCGTGTGCTTGTAAATTAAAGTACTTGCTTCTTTACAAGTGATTCTGGAATTTTTTTCTACTTTTCCAAAAAAATGGGTCGGTCGGGCGATGGGAAACGAAACATTTTATTGGGATGGCCTAATCTGGAGACCGTGAGATATGATCACAAAACAGGATTCTCCCAACCTTTTTCTCTCCATATAAAGCTAAACCTTACCCTGCGAGCGGAAGTCCTTCGATCTTCCTAGATAAGTCGGGAAGAGGAAGGATCTAGGAAAATTGAAGGGCCTCTGCTCGCAGTGTAAGGTTTACCTTCATACAGAGAGAAAACCGTTTACATGAAAAACCATAAAACGGTCATAAATCGGCCCGTGGACCACACAGGAGAGACGTAACACACATTTCAAGTAAGGTAAGCTGTTGTTTATTGAAATCCTTTCATTTTTGTACGTTACAGAAACGATAGGTTTTTTTCCCATACACAATGTCGATGTTCGCCGATGCTCATATTTCGAGCTTGGGCTACCTGTGGTCTCCAGGATTATCCGGGAGAGTTGCGTGACTCGAGTGAAGCTCTTACTGTCGGGGCCTGGGTATGAGCTAAACGCCGAGTCATTTTAAAACCAAACATTATAGTTCGGCTAAGATGTAGCTCAAGTTTTCGACAGGTTAAGCAGTGTTCCACTTGAGGTGTACAAAAGTAAAAAGAAAAAGAAGAAGATGTCTGCTGGTTACCAGCTTTACTATTTCCCAGGCCGTGGTAGAGCAGAAATGGCCAGATGGGCTTTTGCAGTTGCTAAAATTGATTTCGAAGATGTTCGATTGAGCGTCGAAGAATGGGCCAAGGAAAAAGCATGTAAGTTAAGAAAATTAGAAGTAAGTTAGTCAGGGTTTATGGAAGTTGAAACAAACACTGCAGTCGTTATGCAACATTAATCACTTGCACAGCATAGACTTCTATACACTTTCGTGCGATTACAATCTCCATTACTATTATTAAAGCTTACATGATGCTTTATTTTTTAAGAGAGAAGAATAAGTAAAGGACAAAGCGTGCATATTAAAAGTAAAAGGTTGGGACCAAATTATAAATCAACCTCCAACAACAAAAACTTTATAAAGAAGCTTGCCTTGTGCTCTTCTCTTCGGGAGACAACACCTTCGTAGCAGGGCGAGAACCCTGGGGTGGGGGTTGGGGGTACTCCCAGAAATTTCGGATAGGTGTGTGCCACCCTGGGTACTTACCCTGACACTATTTGAGAATGAGACAAGCAAAATAAAGGCCAAACCCCCGAAATGATACCCTATTCAAAAGGAAAAAACAAGAATTACAGTGGAACCTCGATGTAATGAACCTCTATGTAATGAAGTCCTCGTTATAACAAATGATTTATTTACCCCAGTAATAGTAAAATATATCGAAAAGAACCTCCATATAATGAATCCTCATGTCTCTTGACCCTTCGTTAAATCGACGTTCCACTGTATTTTGATAACAACACTCACAAACCTTTGTTACTGGTAAATTGCTTTCCTAATACCGGTACTAGCACTCTTAGGGGGGATAGCTCAGTTTTAACAGATAATATTTGTTTCTAATGTAGCTAGGCATAAAATATTGCGTACTTGAATTTTAGCTCATACAATTTAGGTACCCAGTCTAAGGAAAACCCTGGGAGCACATTACTTGAGATAAGAAAAAATGATACCCTATTAAAGACCTTCAAAAACCATACCAATTTTTAAAAGCACGGAAGCACCATACCAACTCCGCAGGATGGCCAGTACCTTATGTATGCACACAACTATCCATATCACCCCATTAGTGGCAGCCATTGACAGCTGTTTCATTGTAGGACTCATTGGCATGGCATAGCCCCAGGCGAGAGGTTTCACTTGAGATCATCGACCCAATTTTAGAGCCTGCCCCGATAATAAGGGCACCCTGTTAATGCGACCAAATCTTTTTGACCCATTGGTGACCATATTAACAGGGTTCCATTGTACATTATTGTCAAAGGAGTAACCTTTTTTTTTTTACCTCGTTAATTTTAGCTGGCAGATCACCACTTGGTCAGATGCCATTTCTCGTAACTCCTGAAGGAAAAATCCTGGGACAATCTGGTGCAATTATGAAATACATCTGCAAGAAAGGAGGTAAACAAAATTACATTCCATATGGAAACTAATTTTAACAGTTATTAAGGGAAGTTACAAGTCATGTGTAAGGGCTAATTGGTAGGAGTTTGACTATTTCATGGGTCCAATAGAGCTTGATATACAGTCGAACCTCTATTCAGGGGACACTCTCAGAGCTGTGGTAAGTGTCCCTGAATATAGGTAGGGCTGGAGTTTGTTAATAATGAATCAACTAAGAAAATCACAGTGTTTTTTTTATTGTCATTCTGCCTTGGAATCAGCTGCAGTCTTCACCTGAGTAATGTATAAAAAGTCGTGATTACCAGCTGTGTGTTGATTTCCCACCAGTGCAGCAACCACTTAAAAGTGAGAAAGGCCATACAACACATTCTTAAACTACAGTGGAACCCCGTTGATACAGTCACCAATGGGCCAAAAAAATTTTCCTTCGGTGTATGAAACTCTTTTAAAATTTGGCTATAAATCGCCACAAGTGCATTTTAAGTGTACTGTAGTCTGAAAACAGTACAAGAATAAGCTTTAAATTGCTAGGTCAATAAAACAGACTTGTCACAGGCATTTTAATTTTCTAAATTTCGAATGAGTGCCTGTTTTAATGGGGTGAAATTTTAAGAGATTCTACCGTCGACTCCCGGTAACTTAAACCTCTATAATTCGAACCTCCCACTAACGCGAAGCAATTTTCATTTCCCTTCAGATCATTTTCTAATATAATTTTACCCTCGATAACTCAAACTCTCGATAACCTGAATTTTTTTCTATTTCCCTTGAAGGTTCGAATTAACGGAAGTGGACTGTACTGTTTGGGATTTTAAAATGTGGCCATTGGCCGTATTAATGGGGGACCGCATTAAAGGGGGTATTTTATAAGGAAATGTATGGCCGTCTTGCTAGGCCAAAAAAAACTGGCCATAATAATGAAGCGGCCATAAGGCAGTGTTCCACTGTACCTGAATTGAGGTTAATCCTAGGTTTGGGGACCTAGGAAAGGTGTCACTTTTCCTTGAACAGAAGTGTCCCTTCATATCATGGGTAACAGGTACAAAGATTAATATGAGAACATTTTTCCAAGACCAAATTTTGTGTCCCATGAATGGAGGTTTCTCTTGAAAAGAGGTGTCCCAAAGTAGAGGTTCCACTATATTTACTTTGCATTGTTGTTTGGATTGGTAAAGGTGGGTCTCGATAACGTCCCATGGAAGTGAAAATGGTGTCCCTGTAGCAGAACCAGTTTTTGAACCAATGTGTGACAATGAGTAAAATTCTTTGAATTTGAGCACTGCTAGCCCAGCAGGGGGGCCTATATTGGGAGGCTCCACCCAAAAGGGACACCTTTTTCAGGCCTCAGGTATATCAAAGGGTCTAAGGGATTTCACTCGTTGTAGTACATGAAAGGGATATGAAATCTGTCATTTCTGTCAATAAAGGGCTAAAAGGTGCCTTCAATGGCTGTGAAAAAGTCAAGAAACTGTTCTGGTTTTGTGACTCATTCATTTTTTTAAGACAGTGCTGTTACAGCAATGAAAAGGGATCAAATGTTGTTAACTAGGTTTGTGAAAGCCTGTTCCAGCGGTTCAGATAGTACGGTGCAGCGTTCTGGAACAGGCCAGTGAAATGCGCCCCCCCCCCCCCCGGCCCTAATCCCCTGTTACCCCCACTCCCCTTTTCTAGATCCCGTGTTTCCTGTTTCCAATGACCTTGTTTTCACCCTGTCCCTATTATATGAGAGCCAGGCGTAGGCTATTTCAAACCCTGATTTCAAACGATTTGTGATATGAGAAATGATGTGATCACGTGCACGATACCACGAGCACAGGACAAAGAAAACTCTGAGTACCCGACAGGAATTGAACCTACAACCCTCTGTTCGTGTCTGATTTTTATAAATGTACAGTGGAACCTCGACGTCACGAAGGGCCAAGGGACTGGCAAAATTTGCTTGCTATACCGATGTTTCGTTACATCGAGGTTCTTTTTGATATAATTATTTTACTATTGGTAGGATGAAGAAATTTTCGTTATACCGAGGACTTGGTTATATAGAGGTTCGTGATATCGAGGTTCCACTTTACTTGTCAGGTTTGAGTCCATCGGACAGTTTTGACGAAGCACTTGCTGATATGATCCATGATGGTGTTAATGATCTGCGGAATGATTTGGCCAAAGGACACTTTGAGAAAGATGAGGGAAAAAAGGTATGATTCTTCAACTTTAATAGACTAGGGAGCTTTAGCAACGACGACGGCGACGGCAACGAGGACGTCAAAAAATCAATAGGTTTAGATTGGCAAAACAACAACTCTGCACGTGCATCATGCTTTTTTTTGGTACATTTCTTTACTGTCCTTGCAGGGCTACGACGTGAAAATGCCTAATTGCAAGTTTTATGGAGGACGTAAACAAGCCACGACGAATCTCTTTTTCTCTCTCTAAACTTGAGTGCGGTCCTCAAGAAATCAACTCCAGGGAAATTCGCCTGAATTTGCCATTTTCAGCAAATTGGAATAAACGCGACAAAGATTGAAAAAAAAGGGAATTCATTTTAAAACTGACGTTTTCGCTGCCGTTGCCGTCGTCGATGCTAAGGCTCCCTAGTGTCCGGAGGGCGGGGGTGGGATACTCCCTATCATGGCCCATACGGGGAGGCTCCACCCGAAAGGGGTACCTTTTTTAAGGTTTCAGCAATGTGAAATGGTCGGGGTTTTACCATTTGAAGTATATGAAAGGGTAGGAAAATCTGTGTTTTCGGTCTGTAAAAGAGCTCAAAACGGCTTGAGGATGCATTTAATGGTTGTAAAAAAGTTGAAAAACGTCCTGGTTTTGTGATTTAGTCATATTTAAGGACAGTAGTGCATTTGTATTTTAAAAGCCGGGATGAAAAGTTGTAAACTAGGCATGTGTAAGGAGTATCATTTGTCAATAGGTTTAAGAAAGGGGTCCATTTTCTGTCAAAAAATGGTAAATAAAAGGGTAAGAAGCTGAACTTTAAAGTTGAGCATTAGACTAGTCTGCTTCGCAGAGGTAATTTAACCTCGTTTAGTAACGTCTGCGAACCAGGGACGCGATTCTTGTTCTGTGCTCCCAACAGACTCAACGAATTACCGGAAATCCGTTTCGAATTTCCTTTTATGCTGATTGGCAAACTGACAATGGAGACTTTTAGATTCTAGGACGAGAACGACTACGAGTACGAGATTTGGTTTAAAGTTTTTTCGCGTATTCTCAAATAATAGACCCCCCGGAAAGCCTCATTGCACTTCTTTATTGATAGGGAGGTTAAGTTATCTCTCAGCCGCAAAATGACAAGACCTCCAACACTTTATAGGCCCTGCCAGGGTAAATTCCGACAAGCGACATGACCCAAAAAGTAGCGACAGAGCCTAAAATGAAATAGCGACAAGCGACAACCTCCCGCTGCCAAATTGCGACAGTGACGGCAAAGCCGAGAATATGCGACAAAGAACGGTGGTTTGGCTAATTTATCACCAGTCTGAATGCCTAGAAGAAGTAATTTTCGTCAATTTTCCTTGCGCTTCAGAGGTTGTCTCTCGTCAGGGAGTTTCAGTAGACCCTCCTGAGCGCGTCGCGTTGGCCCGTCGCGTAGTCTTCATTTACGCAACCCCGCACAACTCCTGGGAGACCTTGGGACTAGGTTGTCCGTCAAATAGCTTAATTTACGCTCGCTTTACATCTCTTGTAATCACTACTTTCATATAGGCCATGACGCACCTTGTTTACCCCCTCAGAATTCTTCATAACCAATGTTTCCAAATTCTCCAGGGTATTACAGTCGTCCCAAGAGAAATCGAAAACAATGGTTATGCAAAGTTTTGGGGGGTAAACAAGGTGAATTATGGTCTATGTGAAAATGGTGAATACTTTGCTTGTTTCTGAACTTCTCATATCCCTGTCGACCTTTGTCGGACGATGACGACGGTGGAGAGACCAGGGACCAGGTAACTTAAACACCGCACAGCGCAGACCACCGTTAACCGGCCTTCACGTACGATTTATCAGGTCAGTTAGTCTTAAAATGTTGAACGTGGATCACTTAGGGTGTGCTGACAGTGTTCCTTTAAGCGAATCCAAAAGCGGATTTCTGATCCGAGATTTGCCGGCTTTCGCGGTCGAAAGGAACGTGAAATCCGAAATTGGATTTGTGACCTTGGTAACCTTTCGCAAACGCGTGCAATATGCATGACAGCCTGAGCCTCTCAAGAGGCTTTTCAGGCTTTTCTACTGTTTGACAAATTATGCGATTATACCGTGCAGAATTTTGTGGTCGGCAGTTCGAATAACGACGATGGAACATAAACAGATCAAGAAAGTAGCGTGTTAAAGTTGAAAATTATCTAAAGGTTGTCGGCTCAGTTTGATCCAGTTTCGTAGCTCGGTTTTCTATGTAACACGATCGAGTGCCTATCGCGTCCAAGAGCGAGTTTGCAGAAAGATAGCAGTTATTTGTCCCTTTTACTTATTTGTGTTTTTAAGCAATCTTTAGCGACAAATGGTCAGCACATGCACAATTTACTGTACCACCATGAACAATCTTCTAGTGTTTTCAGTTGTTTTACGGCAAATGGCAGCAATTAGGAAACTCTACGGGAATACTTCAACTGGAAGTACAGCTGGATCATCTGACTAATTTCGAATCCACTGTGAATGGAACAGCGTAGATGACTAATCCGTTAATCTGGATTCGGATTCTTCGGATTTCAAATCCAATGTGAATCCTTTTTCAAAAGGATTCACCAGATCAAAAATCCGAATTTGGATTTGCCGAAAGGAACGTGAAATCCGTTTTAAGATCCAAATCCGTTTCTGGATTCACCGAAAGGAACACACCCTTAATTGTGAATGGCGATGTATAGGTGTTCTATACGCGAAAGGTTAACTGAGAAATTGCTCAACTGTAATGGTTTCTTTAAAACCCATCGCTATCCCCCTTTTCTAAAATTCCGACAAAGACAAAGAATTTTCGTTCAATTTCCGACAGCGACGTGAAGCATTAATAAACACCGACACGAGACGTTTTAAAATTCAGACGAGCGACATGGGAGCCCCCCCGGCAGGGCCTCCTTTATGACTCGTTTCCGCTACCACGACATTCTTCTAAAACTCGTAGTAGAATGACGACGTCAATCACGTTTTCCCGCCAAAATGACGCTGGTTTACGCGCGCGCACTACTTGGTATTGAGAAAATCTCGTACTCGTACGTAGTCGTCCTCTTCTTAGAATCTAAAGCTCTCTAGAAGCTTTCTTAACAGGCTAATCATGGCGCATACTCAACTCCTGGTATACAGGTGGGCCGGGCCCAAAATAAGGATTTCGGAGCTGTTTCGCAGACGAACTTAACCAGAGTTTAGTTTCGTCTGTGGCGCGGGCTACCCCGGGTGTTGGAAAAGAAGCTTCTATCGAGGGTGTCCAGGAGGATTTTCGGGATTTTAAAGCAAAACGAGGGTGAGATTCTGGGTTGAAATTATTAGAGAGTTTAAGCTTCTCGTATACGGCAAACGGCAAACGTCAGATTCAAGTTGAGGATTTCTCGAAATAGAAAATCAGCAGATAAAAACAGCTCAAAACAATTCCTATGGATAAAAAATTGCGTGAAACTACTAATTTATGTGTAGAAATAATGAACAGTAACTTAGTCACGTGGTACAAGTTCGCGTTTGCCGTCTGAAGTAAACGTGATGCTCAACCTCTCTATACACAGCTGGAAAAATAACTATTGGGACTATTGGATTGCGTGAAATTTGGTACGGGTTTACGGGATTGAAGAACCCTATTTGGGAACCCCTCTATCGACAATCGTCCATTCTTATTAAAAAACAATAACATTATCGAAAAATTAAAAAGAAACTTGTTTTTATTTAGTTAACCGACTCTATCGTAAGGCTTTGATCATTTTAACTTCTGAC
>OZ038001.1:4061369-4073869 GCA_964035705.1 Porites rus | reverse complement strand
ATAAGCGACGTTTATTCAGTATCTTAAATAGCTGTTTAAGACGGAAAGCGATCAAAGCTTAAGGCAAATACGTATACATGACACATATTCGATTGATTTTCGATCGGTAAGATTTAATGATGAAGTCGTGTACAAAATTGCTTAGTCACGATGACTTAGAGTGCTTTTGATACTACACGATCCTCCCTTGAAACTCGTTCGCTCTTTTTAAATAACATATCAAAACGTAAAACCTCTATTTTGACACGATAAAAATTAAAGCTAGAAAGCTTGTGGAGTCGTGTATACCACTACTACTCGCTTTTTATGCTCCCGATAGTCAAAAAGGACTTAGGAACAAAATAAACATAATTTAATATGCAAACTTCATGCTCATTCAAGTAAAAAAAATATGAATAATTCCAGCGGAAATAATTTTTAAACATTTTTTAGATATTTAACACTTTTTGATCAAAATATTAGCATAGAAGGAATCGTAGTTTTCTTTCGAAAAATAAAGTCGCTATGTAAGCGAAGGATAGCCAGCTGAAAGGGGCAGAATGCAAGAGAAATATAACAGTCGCTTACACCAACATACCCAGTCCTTTCGCAGACGGGAGCGGCACTCGTTTCCAGCTCCATTTGCAAATTGGCGGCGGCGCTACAAATCCCGGGGATACGAATCCCGCTACATAAGTGCAAAAGCAATCCAATTCCCTCATTCCGGACTTCAAATTATCGAACAAAGTTGACAAATCCCGCGCCATGCTCGCGTATGTCGCCAGGGTAACCTCACCCCGCCCCCCCGGATGGCCGCTGATAAGTGCGATAGTCGTTTTCTAAGGACAAGCCTGGCTGCTAAGTAATTTGAACGAAATGACTTCTTTTCATAACGCCTAAAGGCAGGGTTTGTAGGCCTCGGAGGCTCACCTCTACCCTAAGTTCCCTTTAGTTCCCCCCACCGTACCCCCGGGCGTGGTTTCTCTTCAGCCGAACTAACATCAGATTAAAGGAACTTAGCCTGTGCACAGCGGCCCCCTCCCCTCAGAAAAAATCGGAGAGAGGAGGGGGCAGCTGTACACAGGCTAGAAAACTTTTGTGTCACGAAATGTATCGAAATTCAAGGCTGCAATCAATTTTAAATTGAGTGAAACATAAAAAAATAATCGCCCAAAACATGAAAAGAAAGTACAAATAACAAAGCAAATACAAAACGTCAAGAGGCACGAATGGATAAACATGAAAAAAGGGCCGTTTTTCAAACTTTAAGTTCTTTTTTGGTGGTTTGTAACGTAGTCCGGATTTCAAGTGACAGGGAAGATGGAAAGATTTTTTTGGGTTTTAAATTTTCGATTTCGGGTTTTTTTTAGGAAGGGATTTTATTGGGTATTCAAAACAATGTACGATTCCTGATAGTTATATCATTTAATGCTTTCTAGAAATTTTTATGGCTTGGAAATTTGGCATGGGATTTTCTTGAGGTTACATTTTCGTCCAGGGATTTTTTTGGGTTTTATTTGAAGCCCTAGGGATTTTTTTTTCAGTCGAGCAAAGACATGACGGGTGTGTGTCTTGCACTTTACGCCCGATAAACGCGAAAAAAATAGCCCCTGTTCTGCATATTATGTTTAGAGGCCAGCTTGTAGCCTAATATCGAATTGAGCATATCCAGGCTATTATTAGCGTTACCCTTGAAAAAACCCTTAACACTGCTTTTCTGTTTCAGCTGGCAGACCACCTCTTGGTCAAATGCCTTTTATTGTGACACCTGAAGGAAAAATCCTGGCACAGTCTGGTACAATTATGAAGTACATCTGCAAAAAAGGAGGTGATGTATTGAACTTAATTTGTTAATCAGCATGCTAAATCAAAAGCCCATAATCCAGAGCGAGCATTTCTCTTGTGGCTATGCAACGACGTTTTCATAGACCAGTTTATATTTAGATCGATTTTCACGCGAATTTTGAAGATCAAATTGGTCTTACAAATCAGTTATCGCGTTAACTTCGTTTTATAATTATCGTGCTATGGATGTGCACGCATAGAGAACGGCACATCCTTTTTCGCGGGAAAACGTGCTCAAAATGATGCTATATATAACTTGATCTGTGAAAACGCTGTTGCGTAGGCCAAGTCTGGGAGTTGTACTCTCCAGGTTATGGACTCTTGGCTAAATACAATATCACAGGGTTCTGGGGTAATACAAAAAATAACATCACCATGGTGACTGACAGGAAAGGGTTTATTATGGTTGCGTTCGATTGGGAAATCTGGATTTAGACGTTGAAATCCGGATTTCGGATTTTGCAATCGAGCGCCAGATCCGAAAACGGATTTCACTTCCGAGAAATCCGTTCTTATGGTGGATTTCAATTAAGAAATCCAAATCTAGATTTCATGGACTTCCTTTTTACCGTTCGATTGGGAAATCCCAAAAAGTATTTGAAAACTATTCTGGTGAACACTGGCCTTTTTTTTGTCTCGGTAAGTATTATCAGCCTTGGCCTTCGGCTCGAGTGATAACACTTACCTCGACAATGATTATTCCGGATATCACAAAAACCTCATCCAATAACTGTTTAATATAATATATAATTTACTTTTTGTCTTCCTTCTCTTTTCTTATCTTAAAGCATTAAAATACTTGCCTTGTTATTAATTTTTAGGCCTCAGGCTTCTCGCTTCTCTTACATACATTATTAATTTTGTGCGGAGGAGGGGTGGAGGTATACAGAAGGAGGGGAGGGAGGGGATTGTCCCTAATTGTAGCCTTGTTTTAATTTTTACTTTTGGTAATTAGGTTTGTCCCCAGCTGACCTTTTTGATGAAGCGATAGCGGATATGATCAGTGATGGAGTCACTGATTTATTTCCGCCATTGATCAAGATGCACTTTGAGAAAGACGAAACGAAGAAGGTAATTGCAGAGCAAATTTCCAATGTTTCAGTATTCCGTATTCAGTATTATCTGTCAGGCTTTACTCGAGACACCAGCCTTCAGCGACAGGCATTTCTTAATTGTTTGCTTTGGGAATTGGGACTACATGTTAATCAGCTGCAGTTAAGTAAGCTTTAAAATGGTTGGCTAAAAGTGATTCAAATAGTCGCATTCGTTAGCCTCTGTATGGGTAATTGCGAGGAAATTGAAGTCACGACGCTCCCAATTGATGAAACGACTATCTTAGAGATTAAAGCGACGATCACATCGTCATTCCGATTAAATTTAACAGAGTTTGGTCTATCGTTTCACGAGCCAAACGCGAGCCCGAGTCAACCACGAGTCGAGCCCTTTTTTTTTCTTTCAATTTTTTAGTTTCATGGGCACGGAAAACCAATTAACGGTTTGCAGAGATAATTTAACAGAAAAATATGTACTGATATGATACGTCATTACCCGCTTCGTGACCAAGGCAAAACGTTCTTTGAACAGAAGAGCTTAATTGCGTTACAAGCTATTTACTTCTCATTAATTAACAACGTACAGATCATTAGGTGATCAAACTATTGGACGAAGAACCGAGAGAAATAGCAACTGTGCACGGCTTCTTCCTTTGACTTGGAGGCGCCATATTAGAATTTGCTACAGTTAGCCTAATGTAACAGCTTAAGTGTAGATTGAAGCCTGAGTATCTGGCCGTCCTTGTGGAATGTGCGAAGAGGAAATTTTACAGGATGGGAAGGGGAAGAGAGAGAAGGATTCTGTCCCCTTTTTGGGTTTCACTCTTTCCTGCATTTGTATTTCCCAGAATTTAGTCTTACTGACCTATAATTTGTTTTGCCTTCATAATAAAGGAGGAGCTTAAAAAGGAGTTTTTTGGAACGACGCTTCCTGCCCGACTTGAGAAATTTGAAGCCCTTCTCAAAAACAGGAATGAAGGCAAGGACTTCTTTCTCGGCGAAAAGGTGAGATAAGAGGAATGCACAAAGCGTGGGAAGAGGATTAGGCTTTGGAATTCTAATAAATATCTATATTACTTTTCTATTCATAAATAAAAATGAAAATGCGTTTCGTTACTGACCGCTCTCTAAGCCTTCAAGTGCGTTTACATCCGATTCAAGAGAAAGTCTTCTCTAAAGATTGGGGGAAAAAAAACCAAGGTGCAGCGGCAGCTTGTTCTCCTATAACCTGCATAGCGGGCAACGGTAATTTGAGGCGAAGGGAGAAATTTCGAAGATGTATGTGCGCACGAGAGGAGAAAGGAGCGGGAGGCCCCCTGCCCTTCGTGTTCCCCCGCGCGCTCTACAAAAACACTAGCAAATATCCCTTCTTGTTTGCGGTAAAGATGCAGGTGTATTCGGCATATCTAATCGTTCTGCATAAATTTAGTACCTTTAACATGAATGCCCTTTCCCTGTCTTCTCAGAGGGCCAAAAAAGTCCGGTTTGAATAGGGGAAAGGGGTACATTTTTTATTGATCAAAAGTGGAATGTGATAGGATACAGGACGTACCTTTTTCGCGCCTTTTTTGGGGCGGACCACCCACTCTCCCACATCCACAACTAGCTCTTGCGGATTAATTCAATTAATTCTCGTTTTATGTTGTCGTTCTCTTGTCGAAGTTTGTTGACAACAGGTTCTGAAGTATCTTCTGAACAAACGATAAAAATTCAATAACGTCTTGATGTTGAGTTCATCATTTATGGCAGCTATTTGGGTGTGTTTAAGTAAGAAACGTAAGGTCCTTCGGACATAGAACTATTGAGGTAGACAGTATATATGGTTATAGGTCAGAGTGTTGTTTTCTTCATGAACTTCATCATCGCTGGAGCGGGAAGCCGCTTTCGACGCCATCTTGTTCATTTTGTTCTTCGTAACGGGTGCGACGCTGTCATTTAGGTTATTGGTGCGTGCCAAATTGACGAGTTCTACTCTTAGTTGGTTGGCATTTTCTTTACCTTGTATCTGAAGGTTTTCAGCCTTGACGTAAAAGTTGAAAGTCATGTTCCGTTGTCTTTGACTTGAAGAGCACTGCTTTCGACTTAATTGTACCGGGACGACAGAAAGCTCAATAAACCCTCTTTGGCACCCTGCCATTTCAGCTGGTCTTTCGAAGATGTGCACGATAGAAAAGAAGGGGCCATTTTGAACAGTTATAGATGTTTAATGTTTTTTCGAGTTTTGAAGTCGTCCGAAGGCAACGACAGGAACAGGGGGAAAATTGGCCGATAGCTGACATGCGCATCGGCTGTAACAATTCCAGAGACAATCGCGGAAAGCATTTCGGCTCCAGTTCCTGGCTTGTTTATTGGTCGCAGAAAACACTGATAAGACAACATTGTTTATCATTATTTCCATTATGTTATGGTTATGGTAGCATACGAATTGGCTTTTAGGGTTAGGAGAGCTGCTACATGACTGGATTGCTGTAACAAAAATGGCTACGCCAAGCGTAACAATTTTTTTCTGTTTCCTTCCCGCAGCTGACGTATGCCGACATCATTTTCTTTGACTTCTGTAACAGCTTTCTTTCCAAGGGTGAAAAAACTGTTCCTGAGCAACTAGAGAAGTTCCCGCCGTTGGTGCAGCTTTATAACCGTGTGTTAAGCGTACCCGAAATTAACGAGTGGGTAAACAAACGCCCGAAAACCGAGATGTAAGCGTGTAACGTAGTTGAATGACGTCATCGCCGTCGGCTTGACGTCGACAAACGAATAAAGGAAACTTTTAAAGATTCTACATGTATTTTGCATCGCTTGATGCGACTGATATAATAAGCCGAAAGAATCAATAGCGATCCCCACCCCTCCATGGGTGCCGCACATAAGAACGGTGATTTCGGCTTGATTTTTATAACGAAGCGAAGCGACGGACAGTCACATATTGGATAGGTCTTCATACTTTACCGGGTAGCTTTCCGTGTGGGCACGGAAAGCTACCCGGTACAGGGCCTGCGGAGCGGATTTATAAGTGGGAGGGGGGGTGGGGGCTGATGCAAACGCGTAAGCGTGAGCAAACTAAGGGGGTACGGGGGCATGTTCCCCCGGGAAAATTTCAAATTTAAGTCTTCTGAAATTGCTATAAATGCATCTAAGGCTGCCAATAGTAATATAAATTTGTAATTATCACATCGGCACTTAGAGCAACAAGTTAAAACCTGGCCCCGACGTTAGACCAAAATTTAAATGAATAGACTTTGAAGCCAAACCCAACACACTCAACGGTTGAGTGTCACTTGGACAATTTTAAGTCGGATTCTCTGACGGTGCCAAAGTTGCCTTTCCGATTGTCATTAAGAGCTACAAACTCATTGGCAACAGCTACAAGACAAAGTTTGTCTGTTCTCTGTTTGTGGGTGTTCATCAGTATTGACAGATTACTAAACCTTGTTTGTGTGGTAAGTGACAGATCTGGGTAACCAAAGTAAAAAAAAAATTGCCATCCGAAAAAGTGGGGGGGGGGGGGGGGGGATCCATCCCCTGCGCGGTCTCTGCGGTATAGTGTGTGAACTTGTGCTGGCTCAGAGTTTGTATTGTTTCCTGTCGAGAAAAGAAATTGTACTGATGGCACCCCCTCTTTAAACTGGCGTCTGCTCTGAGTTGTATAATTTTTGTGAAGGTTAACTGTTTTGGAGTTATCAAGGTCTACCAAAACTTTTGACATTATCAGTCACAGTAAAGAGCGTAGCCGCGTAAAAAGCGGGGAACGAGAAGCCTGGGAACGTGCACGGGGAAAATAGCGAAAACTAGGTAACGAAGCAGAGAATTTGAAATGCTTTTTGTTTCTTCTTCAGCTTAGATGGCCAAAAAAACAAAAGTATTTACGATTAAGTGAATAATAGGGCTAGGGTTTAAGTTAAATTTTGTTTCCAATTTCATTTTTCTCTTGCTCTCGCCCTAGTCTCCCCTCGTTTTTTCCCCTCGTTTTCCTCGCGTACGATGACTCGCTCCCCACCATCTGAACGCCGCGCTCTACTATCTGATCACCTAGAACAGGCTATTACGGACAGTTTTCTCTCTCCCTGGGGAAAGCGCGATATATGTTCTCTACACTATTCGTTTCAGTAACTTTCGAATTCAGCGGGTGTCCGTATCATGAGCGCGAGCAGCCTCTTATTTTTCGTTTGAATCACAGTAGATCGAGAGCACGAGTGAAGGGCGAGCGGCGATGTCCTCCTTTTTTCCATAAAATTTGCATAGGTTTACTTTTTCGCTCGCCGAGCTTGGCTTTGAGGAAAGAAGGACGGCCGCTCGTTTTCTAGTGTCCGTAAAGCGGGATTGGACTTATTAATTCGTCAGGCTAACATAAGTAAAGGACAGCGGGCTTGGGCTTCAGTTACTGAATGAGATGTCAGTTTAAACAAATTTAGCTGATATGATCGATGGAGACTGTGCAGAAGAGGCTATTGATTTGTGAGAACCATTGCTCCATTTCCATACTATGACTAGAGGACGAAGTTAAAAAGGTAAAGTATCACAGCATCTGCCATAAACGTCATAACTCACTAGTGTCGCTGCTCGCTAATGCAAGAGAAAGAAAGAGTAAACTAATATGCGAATTTGAAATGGTTTGAAGAAACGTTTTTGAGGGCGTTCTAATCAGAGTAATGATGACATAATTTCTGCCATGTATGTTGCGTTTGTGACCCTTTCCTGTTCTTAAAACGGGGATGGATATTAGAGGCCAGGTCTGAAGAAGTGTTGGAAAAAGACACTTCTTCTGGTCCGTTCTGGCAGCACACCCCTAAAAAGATTTACCAAAAGAAACTGCCGGGAATTGTAGTTTTCTAAACTGTCTAAATTCTTCAGAGCACGAGAGAGGTTTCAAAGAGCAATTCTAAACGGTATATTTAGGGCATTAGGACAGCTTTTAATCAGTCACTCACTTTTTATTGCCATGACCCCAAGTTTCCAGGCTAAAGAACAACTAGATTTCAACTTTCCTCTGAAAGCAATTTGACCCCAACCCTACACCCCCCCCCCCCACCCCGCCCCTGTGCGATTATCGGAGGCGAAACGAAGAGTGGAGGCCAAGTATATATTCAAGGTTATACAATTTAATTGTTAAAGGAGATTACATGAGCAAGGCCTAAGGTCAACTGAACTATTGTACAATCATATCAGGATATATAAGTCGAGCGCGGTTGCTAAGTAAGAGGATTAAGGGCTAATCCCACATCCCCCTTTCTAGACATTTTGGTACTTCTATAAGAATGTCTCTGTGCAAAGTTCTTTAACGATAGGAAGCGAGTCAATCAAGTATTTCGATCACGAAACGAATCACTTATAACAAATGTTCTTTCAGTCCTAATCAAAACCTAATCTCTTGGGCGGGTTAACTTTTCTTCCGGAGCGAGTAGTGTTTCCAGGAACGGGAACTGGAATGGAAGACTTTTGAGCAGACCGTAAAGCATCTTCCTTCTCTGCCAGAACAGGTGGCTGATCCTTAGAAGTTTCAGGAGGATCGGGTAAAGGGCTTCCTGCTGCGTACTTTGCTTCCTTAGGATTTGGATTGAGCTGCCGTCTGTTTCTTCTAACCGTTGCGTTACTGTCGGTGTCGAGGTAATAGGAACGTGACTCTGGTGTTTTGGCTACTACTACTGCGTTCTCTTTACGATCAGGGATATAAACACGATCGCCTGGTGACAGATGACTCAGCTCTTTAACTGCATGTCGTCGGTTGTAATCTTTTGTTTGCTCGGTCTTAATCTTGGCTTCCTTTTCACGCAATTTCGTTAACTCAGGCCACTGTGGAGTTAGTTTAGATGGGGTAGTTGGAAGGGTGGTGCGTAGTCGCCTTCCCATGCATAGTTCGGCTGGGCTGAATCCGTTTTCAAGTGGGGTAGCTCTGTAAGCGAGTAGTGCTTCATATGGATCGTCGGATTTGGTAAGGAGGTTTTTAGATGTTTGCACCATACGTTCGGCTTCTCCGCTGCTTTGGGGGTATTTTGGACTGCTGGTAATGTGTGTAACTCCCCAGTCTTGTGCAAATTTGGCGAATTCCGCTGAGGAATACTTTGGTCCGTTATCGGAGATCACGGTTTCTGGAATTCCATGGCGCGCGAAAATCGCTTTTAGGTGATTGATCACTTCTTGAGAGGTGGATTTTCGAAGTACTCCAATTTCACAAAATCGCGAGAAGTAATCTACCACGAGGACGAATTCTTGTCCTTTCCATTCGAATAGATCGGTTCCTACTTTCTGGAACGGACGCTCGGGTAACTGTGAAGGAATCATGGGCTCTGCACGATTAGTTTTCGTCTTGATGCAAGTAGGGCATTCTCTGACAAGATCTTCTATCTGCTTGCTGAGATTCGGCCACCAGACACCACTTTTTGCCCTTTCGCGGCATTTCTGGATGCCTTGATGACCTGTGTGTATCTTGTCTAATACATCGAGCCTTAACGCTGAGGGAATGATGACTCTGTCGTCTTTCATTAGGATTCCCTGCTGAACAGTGATTTCTGCTCTGTACTGCCAGTACGGTTGGAGTGAACAATTCAGGTGATGTTTCTCTGGCCAGCCTTCCCCGCAGAACAGCTTAAGCTTTGAACAAACTTCATCTTCATCCTGATGAAGGCGTATTTCTTGCAAGCGGCGTTCTGTAGTTGGCAGGCATTCTACTATGTGTGAGACATAGAGGTTTAAATCTTCATTAAGTTGCTTCTCGTCTTTCGTAAGACTTCGGTGAAACGGCGCTCTTGATAAGGTATCAGCTGTGATGAGATCTTTTCCGGGTACATGGACTATTTGGTACGAGTAGCGCATAAGTCGCATCCGGAACCTCTGAATACGTGGTGGCATGTCCTGGAGACATTTAGATCCTAGTAACGGCACCAACGGCTTGTGGTCCGTTTCAATAAGGAACTCTTTACCGAGGACAAAGTCGGCAAACTTTTCGCAAGCCCAAGTAGTTGCGAGTGCTTCTTTCTCTATCTGAGCGTATCTTTGTTCGGTAGACATCATAGAGCGCGAAGCGTACGCGATTGGCTTCTTTGTGTCATCCTCTTGGACTTGTAAGAGGACTGCTCCTAATCCATACGACGAGGCGTCTGCAGATATAATAGTTTCTTTCTCGGAGCAGTAATGAGCGAGAACTGGCGCTTGAGTCATTTCTTTCTTCAGGCGAGAGAAAGATTCTTCTTGAGCTTGGCCCCAGTGCCATTCGTTCTTGCTTGAAAGGAGATCGCGAAGAGGCATAGTCTTCTCGGACAGGTTTTCGATGAACTTCTGTTGGTGGTTGATCATACCCAGGAATCTTCGTAGTTCTGCAACATTTTGCGGTCTCTCCATCTTTTCGATTGCTGCAGTCTTGTCTGGATCGGGGCCTATTCCTTGAGCGCTGAGACTATGGCCCGCGAACTTCAATTGTTTCCTTGAAAATTCGCACTTCTCTGGGTTCAGGGGGATTCTTGCTCTGATCAATCTTGTTAAAACTGCTTCAAGTCGTTCATCGTGTTCTTTTTGCGTCTTTCCATGCACAAGGATGTCATCCATAATGCATATCACTCCTTCCAAACCTTCCAGCTCGTTTAGCATTCTCTTTTGGAATCGTTCTGGTGCTGATTTTAAACCAAAGGGGAGTCGCTGAAAACAATATCTGCCAAAGGGAGTCAGAAACGTAGTCAGGAGTTGAGAGTTTTCTGCTAGCTTCTCCTGCCAAAAACCGGAATTTGCGTCAATTTTTGTGAACACTGTGGACTCTCCAATCTCTCCTAGCAAGGCGTCAATCTTTGGAAGAGGATACGTTTCACGGCAAACGTTTTCATTTAGCTTTGTCAGATCCACACATATTCGGAGTTTCCCGTTTGATTTAGGTACTGTGACCATTCCAGCGCACCAGTTTGTAGGCTTGTCAACCTTTCTGATTACTCCCAGCTTCTCCATTCTAGCAAGTTCTTCCTTTACTTTGCTTTTCATTGGTAATGGAATACGTCTTGGGGTCATGATTGCAAACGGTTGAGCGTCTGGCTTCAACTTGATTTCATATTCTCTCTCAAGTTCTCCCAGTCCATGGAACAGTTGAGGGTATTTCGCTTTGATCCTTTCTTCGTAACTTTGACTTTGGATTTCATTGATTCTAGCCAATAAATTTAGCTTTTCGATCGCTGGCTGTCCCAGAAGAGGTTCTTTTAAACCTTTGACAACATAAATATCTTCCGTCACGCACGTTTCTCCCAGGGATAAAGTATTACGAACTGTTCCCATTACACGAAGACCATTGTGATCGGCTCCAAAGAGTCTTTTGGAGGTGGAGTGCAGTTTTCCTAAGTTGCATTGGCGAAAAACTTCTTCAGGAATAACTGTGACATCCGCGCCGGTATCAATCTTGAAATTTATTTCGGAGTTTCCTATTAATAGATTTGTACGCCATTTCTCTGATGTTTCGATTGTGTTGACAACTTCATTGACGGTCATTACAGAGGTATCATCTTCGTCCGAATCTTCACCAACCCTATGGACACGTTTTGAAGATTTGCAGACCTTGGAATAATGACCCTTTTTGTTGCATGCGTTGCAGGTAGCATCTTTGGCTGGGCAACGCTGAGGAGGGTGACCTGGCTGAGCTCCGCATCTGTAACACGATTTTTGCTTCTTTTTCGAAGAACCTCCAAAATGCTTGGGTTTTGGACTTCGACGTTTGTTTTCTAGAACTTTCCTGTCATGCACTTCCGATATGTCGGCGGCACTTGAGTTGTTTTGAAGAATTTGATCTTGATGTTTCGTGATTTCGGCGGATTTAACTTCTTTAATCACTTGATCCAGAGTTAAATTGTCATTTGCCATCAATCGTCGCCTGAGATGAGAATCACGCAAACCAGCTATTATTTGAGTGTGCACCATTTGGTCACGAAGGTCCCCAAAAGAGCAGAGGTCGGCTCTTTTCTGAAGGTCTTCTATAAAGGTGAGGACAGATTCTTTGTCTTGCTGAAAGCGTCTTACGAACTGTGTTCTCTCGAAGACTAAAGCGACTTTTCCTTTAAAATGATCCTTGAATTTTTGTTTGACATTTGCGTACAGGATATCTTCCCCTATCAGTTTGAAACTGTCATAAATGTCGGCAGCATTATTTCCCATTACGTAAATAAGCATATTGATGCGCACTTTATCTGATAGCTCATCACGTTCCGTAGCTGCTTCAAATAATTCATATCGCTTGATCCAGTGGTCCCAATCGTCTGTTTTGGGATCAAACTTAGCCGGAGGAGGAATATTAAAATTGGCTGCGGCCATTTTCACGCTTCCACCTTGTGGGTTATTCGTCTGTATTGAGCCCGTTAAACTCGATGCCTCTGCGGGTGTGGGCGGTGACGTGACTGGCGTGCTTGGCGTGCTTGTTTCCTCGATTCTTTCTTCGTTTGGACCTTCAGCGTTGGAATTCATTCACGCGATGTGAAATACACTGGCGAAACAAACTTCTTTTCCGCTACTTCTTCTTCCTGCTGTAGTATCCCGCTTCTGACACCATGTGCGATTATCGGAGGCGAAACGAAGAGTGGAGGCCAAGTATATATTCAAGGTTATACAATTTAATTGTTAAAGGAGATTACATGAGCAAGGCCTAAGGTCAACTGAACTATTGTA
>OZ038001.1:4018869-4058869 GCA_964035705.1 Porites rus | reverse complement strand
GCTAGAAATCTTGTGGGGTCGTGTATACTACTACTACTCGCTTTTTATGCTTCCGATAGAGAAGAACGACCTAGGAACTAAGTAAACATAATTTAATATGCAAACTTCATGCTCATTCAAGTAAAAAAAAATATGAATAATTCCAGCGGAAATAATTTTATAAATATTTTTTACATATTTAACGCTTCAGTGATCAGAATATTATCATAGAAGGAATCGTAGTTTTCTTTCGAAAAATAAAGTCGCTATGTAAGCGAAGGATAGCAAGCTGAAAGGAACAGAATACAAGAGAAATATAACAGTCGCTTACAATAACATACCCAGTCCTTTCGCAGACGGGAACGGCGGCGGCGGCGCTACAAATCCCGTGGGTCTTCCCCCCGGGGATCCTACTACGTAAGTGCAAAAGCAATCCAATTTCCCCCCTCCCCCCCTATCCCGGGATTAAAATTATCGAACAAAGTTAACAAATCCAGCGCCATGCCCGCGTATGTCGCCGCGTATTCCCGCCCCCCAGGATGGCCGCTGATAAGTGCATTGCTAAGGACAAGCCTGGCTGCTAAGTAATTTGAACGGAATGACTTCTTTTCTTTTTAATTGTAACGCATAAAGGCAGGGTTTGTAGGCCTTGGAGGCTCACCTCCACCCTAAGTTCCCTTTAGTGCCCCCCACCGTACCCCCGGGCGTGGTTTCTCTTCAGCCGAACTAACATCAGATTAAAGGAGCTTAGCCTGTGCACAGCGGCCCCCTCCCCTCAGAAAAAATCGGAGAGGGAGGGGACAGCTGTACACAGGCTAGAAGAGTTTAGTGTCACGAAACGTATCTAAATTCAAGGCTGCAATCAATTTTAAATTGAGTGAAACATAAAAAAAATATCGCCCAAAACATTCAATGAAAGTACAAATGACAAAGCAAATACAAAAAGTCAAGAGGCACGAATGGATGAACATGAAAAAGGGCCGTTTTTCAAACTTTAAGTTCTTTTTTGGTGGTTTGTAACGTACTCCGGATTTCAAGTGACAGGGAAGATCGAAAGATTTTTTTGGGTTTTAAATTTTCGATTTCGGGTTTTTTTTTGAGGAAGGGATTTTATTGGGTATTCAAAACAATCTACGATTCCTGATAGTTATATCATTTAATGCTTTCTGGAAATTTTTATGGCTTGGAAATTTGGCATGGGATTTTCTTGGGATTACATTTTCGTCCAGGGATTTTTTTGGGTTTTATTTGAAGGCCTAGGGATTTTTTTTTCAGTCGAGCAAAGACATGACGGGTGTGTGTCTCGCACTTTACGCCCGATAAACGCGAAAAAAATAGCCCCTGTTCTGCATATTATGTTTAGAGGCCAGCTTGTAACCTAATATCGAATTGAGCATATCCAGGCTATTATTAGCGTTACCCTTGAAAAAACCCTTAACACTGCTTTTCTGTTTCAGCTGGCAGACCACCTCTTGGTCAAATGCCTTTTATTGTGACTCCTGAAGGAAAAATCCTGGCACAGTCTGGTACAATTATGAAGTACATCTGCAAAAAAGGAGGTGATGTATTAAACGTAATTTATTAATCAGCATATCATTCCTGCCGTAGTCTACCACGCAGACGTCAGTTTAGGAGCTTCCTCATGCGTTCTTTCCCCAAGGAAAACGAAACCCTAAGAACGTCTGCGTAGCAGGCTACCTGCCGATATAGTTTATAAAAGTTTATTTTCAAGTTTCTTTTTCTCCCCATTCGAGTCATTCATTCATTCATTCATTCATTCATTCAAGGATCCATCCATCCATCCATCCATCCATCCATCAAACTGCCCGTCCGTTCGTTCGCTCGTTCGTTCATCATTCTTCCGTTTTCCATTTTTTCTCTTTCTTTCTTTCTTTCTCTTCCTTTCTCTCTCTCTCTCTCTCTTTCTCTCTTTTCTCTTCTTCTTTTTTTTTCTTATTCTTTGTCTCTGTGTCTTTTTTCTTCTTTTCATTCTCTCATTTCTATTGTGTGATGCCAACTCGGTCTCTATTTTGTTGTTACATTTTTCTTTTATTCCTTAGTTGTACTGTGTTTAGTTGCCTATGTAAATTTAACGTTTATGTCATGCAAAACTCAGGGGCACCCAACGACAATTTTCGGGAAAATATCTGTTCGGAAGACGATTTGAGATCTAGAATTTTCGGAACATTTGTTGTAAAATTTCTTGCTTGCTTGCCTCTCCTAGGATTTTCGAACATCTAAAAAAGGGTAAAATTGCCCATCTTCAACGGATTTTTACCCTAAAAAGGTCACCTAGAATTTTCGGGAGCCTTTTTTCTGGCTGAAATTTCCGAACAGGTAAGTTTTGATCCCTATAATTTTCGGATCACTAGACTTTCAGCTAGGAAATCCGAACAGATGAAAAATTATAGGGGATAAAAATATGCCCATATCCACCGTTTAAATACTAAAACACGTTTAACAATGCTATGTTTAAGTGGTTTTGAACTATATTCTCGTTGGGTGCCCCTGAAAACTGCAGAGCTGATTTTAATAAATCATCTTGTCTTCTTGCTTTTTGTTGGTTAATTAGAGGGCGAATGCTGGACTAGCTTTCATTTTTACTTATGGTGATTAGGTTTGTGCCCAGCTGACAGTTTTGATGAAGCGACAGCGGATATGATCAGTGATGGAGTTACTGATGTATTTAAGCAATTTAGCCAGATATTATATGAGAAAGACGAAACGAAGAAGGTAATGCGAAAGTTAATGTCTGTTTCAGTACCCCACATACAGAGCCTGTCAGGCTTTACTCCTGAGATTGCAAATCAGTCGGTCTTTTTCTTTAAATCGGTTTTGCAAAGCGCTTCGCGCGATATTAGGGAGTTTGAACAACGACGTTTTTGAGCGACGCGCGTCAACCGGAAGTGAACTTTTTGCAATGTTGGGTCGTGATTTTGAACACATTTTTCTAGCAGATCGTCTCTATCAGAATAAAAACATTGAACGACCGCTCGCGTTCTTAATCTAGATAAAAATACAGACTATTTTGCAGTCTAGATTTACTCAAGATGCCAGTTCCGACCCTCAGCGCCAAACAATGCTTAATTCGCTGAGGTGAGAATTAAACAAGGTCTTGAAGGGTATTTTCGGGATATTCGGGAAAACGCAAAATTTCTTGACGGGAAACAGGATTGCAAAGTTACCCTGGAAGCGGGATCCGTTAAAATTTAAGCACAAGGTGCGGGATGTTTTGCCTGTATGCTGTGAATTCGGGAAATCATACGTTTGAGCTACAAATGCGAATCAACCGGGTGCGTGTTGAGTTTTGTCACCTTTCAAACCAAACTATAAAGTGTGCCTTGTTTGTTCGTTTGTTTTTTGTTTATGGAAACAAAAGAGGAATTCGAGAAGGCGATATGGAAAAAAATAGCGGGATGCCTGATTTTCTTTAAAAAAGGAGCGTTTGTGTGGGATCAGGACCCCCACCCCCTTGCAGACCGTGATTGCAGTAAAATGCTTGGCTCAAAGAACGTGTTTCATATAATCACATAATCGCGTTCGCGTGGCATAAAAAACAACAGAGGATAAAAGGGACAGAGAAGGCAGCCCCCATACACACCCTATTCCATAGGTAATTCGTCTCGAGTTATTTTTAAGACCACAGATCCCAAGGGGGATTAGACAACAGCCAATCACATAGCGCGAATGTGTTCCGCGTGGATGACCCACGCTCAGAGCCACGCGTCCTTCACGAATTGACGCAGAACAAAATGGCGGAAGACGCGGAGAGCGATATTGCTATTCGTTTTGTAGACGAAAACGACTACTGAGAGATTTCTGCTAAAGCTGTGTCAGCGAAACGGAAATTAAAAAAGAATCGCCCTTCCTCTCTTGTATAGAGGTAACAGTACAGTAGGGAAATCCTTAACACACTGAATATTCTCTCAGGATCATTTATAATTTACAGTTTGAAGAGAGCAATTTCTGGTTTGATATTTATTCTTTTATTAGTCTTTTATTATTCAACAAAAATAACACTTGGCGTCCTATTTGCTTTATTGTACAAACGACCGGTTTCAATAGACCGACGAAATTTCTCATTTTATCAAAGCACTAAGGTTACGACAACTTCGAGTTAAACTGATTTCACGGGCTTTCAAAGAGTCCAGCGATTCTCTTTTCCTAGGTGAGCGCCGACTATTTCGCTTCAATATTCAGGAATGCTCTCGATCTCTTTACGCTTTCATTGCCTTTCGCCCGACATGTTTTGCACGACGTTTAGTCATGCGAAACCTCCACGCAGCGCGCGAGGTAACTTTGTCCCGATTCTAAAAATAGCTCGAGACCAATTACCTATGGAATAGGGTGTGTATGGGGGATGCCTTCTCTGTCCCCTTTATCCTCTCTTGATAAAAAAAAAAGTATAAATAAGGCACATAAAATGAAGCCAGAACAGTTCGGGGTACTAATTACTTCGTTAGTTGTCTCTGTTCTACGGAAATGGCTTAAAGTGATTTTCAAGAAGTCATTCAACACATACATCAATAAACTTTTTACCCACAGAAAATGATATCTTTCTAATGTAACGCTTGACAAGCAAGAATGAAACTTATGGTTTTAGCGGTATAAAACATCCATAGAGGATACCGATCCAAATACAGTAAACTCTCGCCTTGCGGACACCCCGCTGTAACGGACACCCTTATAATACGGAGAGCATCTGAATCCCAAGCAAAAAACTGAATAATATATCAGAAGTTTGACTGAAATAAAATCCCGTTATTACGGACTCTCACTAATGAGGACACTAAGTTGAGGTCCTTACAGTGTCCGTTTTAAAAGGAGCTGACTGTCAGGGGTAAAGGCCCAAAAAGTAGGTCAGTCGCCTAGCCGCCGGTCATTTACTATTGCAGAGACCTCTAAATTTAAAACAGAAAGTAACCTTGTTCAGTCGTAGCAGCCTTAAGAGAACACCATTGGGAAGCAGAGAAAACGGACTGTTTGTTTCTGAAGCTGGCCACTTACGGGAAAGGGACTTGTAAACGAATATTTTACACGGGGTTTTATTAACTAAAGATTGTCGTAAGTCCCAGGGGGAAGCTAAAGCTCTTCGTATACCGTTATATACTGAAAAATCGTACCCCTTTCACACACCTAGTTAAAAACTTTGCATCTCTTTTAACTGCTGTAAAGGCACTGTCTTTGAAAATTCCTAAATCACAAAACCAAAACGTTTTCTCGTTTTTTCACAGCCATAAATTGCATCTGCTCTCCCTTCTGGTCCTTTTTACAGACAAAAATGACTTACGTCCTTACCCTTCCATATACTTCAACAAGAGAGAATGATCTCATTCTCTCTTGACTTCAACTAATGAAATCGCTACCCTTTCATATAAGTGAAGCCTGAGAAAGACAGAGCCTTCTCGTATAGGCCATTATAGGGGGTTCCCCCCGGGCCCTAAGTAGAGTCGTCTCGTTGCCAAGGTGTCCGTAAATTATAAAGGAATTTGACGTGTATTTCTCAGTTGTTCTCCATGTACAATCCCGTAGGTTTTACTCCAAATTCTATTTCCCAGAACTTAGTGTTAGTGATCTATGATTCGTTTTGCTTTAAATATAAAGGAGGAGATAAGAAAGGAGTTTTATGGAACGACGCTTCCTCCCCGACTCGAGAAATTTGAAGGTCTTCTCAAAAAACAGGGATGAAGGCAAGGGCTTCTTTCTGGGCGAAAAGGTAAGATAAGAAGAATGCGCAAAGCGTGCCAAGGGGATTAGGCCTGTTTAGAACACTGACAAGTATAGTAATTAAGTCATAAATAAAACGATGATAGCCTTCGAATTCAGGCGTCTCTCCTTGTTCTCCCCACTAGGGACGTCCCAAGTGGCGATCGAGAAGCGAGAAGAGACGCCTGTATCTGCAGGCTAAAACGATGACCACTCGCTGAGCCTTCAAAGTTCACCCCGTCCCAAAGAAAGTCTTTTCTAAAAATTTTAATACACAGCAAGGTCAGAACATTTTGCATGGTACTGAGCAGTATGACATCCTAGCGTGACGTCACCCCTTCTGTTACTGAACGTGAGTCACGTTACGTCATTGTGACAACCAAGTTATTACATGATTGAGACATCCTCTCTTGTTCAAAAAAAAAAATCGTTTAGTTATTTGTGTAAATTTTAGTGCCCGTCAGGCGTTTCATCGGCGATTTTTAATAGGGAGTTTAAGATCCTATGACGGTGACGGCAACAAAAACGTCAAAAATTAAAACTAACAGGTTAAGTGAATAGTCACGGCGAAAACTCTGCATGCACAATTTTTTGTTCATTTCTTTGCCGTCATCACTACACGTTTACGACGCCGTGGAAATGCCTAATTTCACTTTTTAAGCTACGGTAAAACGCTCCTAGGAATTTTAACACCAGAAGGGTTTGCTTGCGTCGGAAAAAGTAAGTAGCTTGGAATAATCGCGATATAGATTGAAAGGACGCGAATTCGTCGTCGCAATCGTCGTGGTATCTTAAACGCCCTACAGGCCTCTCTATAGGTACCCTCCCCGTCGTCCCAGAAGTCATGAAAAAACCTGGTCTGAATGGGCGGGTAATTGGGGTATCCTTTTGATCAAAAGTAGTATGTGAGAGAGTATGTGTTTGGACCTCGGGATGAATCTCTGTCGTGTCGTGTATGGAGCGTTAATTTCCTATAATGAGGTATATTTAACAATTATTCCTCGAGCCCGAATGGGCTCTGAGTCAATAGCCCATGAGGCCGAAGGCCGAATGGGCTATTGACTCAGAGGCCATGAGGGCGAGAGGAATAATTGTTTTAATAAAATCGAACTAGTTTGTCAAAAATATCGAGACAAGCTAGCAAAAGCAAAACGCCATACAGCCGCTATTGTTTTGGCTTTCAAAGCCGGCGCTTTTCACTACTAGTGGGCTATAACGTATAGCCTAGTAGTAGCTCAACCAATCAGAACGCAGCATTGATAATAGACCACTAGCCACCACGAAAAGGTGTCTGGGATGGTGTGACCATAGCCTAATACATTATGTGCGGTTACACGGGACACTTTTTATTTACCGTGGCAAATGACCCTTTTGCCGTGGGAAATTGCCTCGGTGCGTGTGACCGGACCTTCCCGAGTTACATTTACCGTGGGAAATATCCATGGTTACGTCAAAAAGAGCAAAGAAACCGCCCATGACATTAAACTTGATCAAAAGCTAGGGTTTTCGATACCCAAAGCAAAACAACCATTAGGTTTCTTCAACATGAAACTGCAAAAAATTGCTTTTTTAAACTCGTTTCTTTATTTCGCACCTGTTGAGAGAAAGATCGATGGTGACATGGCAGATATCATGGCAACATTTTGAACTGGTTTGTTGAAATAAATTTAGAAACGATATTTCCCAAAAATATGTCCTATTCCTGGTATCGAACAGTGGGATGCAGCTGAACTGTAAAATCGCACTATGTACCTTCGCTAAATTATCATGAATAACATACCAGCTGAAATTTCAGCTATAAAATTATGCGTAAATTTTCAACATAACATAAAATACTACTATTGTCGACGGCGATTATTACCGTAACTGCGCGAATGAAGCCGCAAACTGATAGCAGCTTGTCGTGCCACTGCCGTGCCGAACTCAATTGATCGAATTAAATTCGACTTTAGCACGGCAGTAGCTCGACTTGGTTTCAAACGTCGTGCTACCGCCGTGCCGAACTCAATTCGTAAATTATAAATACGTTAGAATACATTTAAAAGTTTGCTAAACCGTTTCTTTGTTTTTGTGTTTTGTTTTTGGCAACCGCCGTTCCATTCGACTGAATTAAATTCGACGTCTGAAACCAAGTCGTGCAAGTGTCGTGCTGCAGTCGAGCTACAGTCGAGGCAGCTTAGCACGGCAGTAGCACGACGAATTTGAAACAGGCCTTAATGGGAACTCTAAACTAAACCCACGTTAAATTTACCACGGCTTCGTTAACGTGGGAAAAGCCTTTTACCATGGTTTGTGTAACCGCATCTATTGCCTGGGGCTTATCATACACGCAGAAGAAAGGTTACCCCAATCCTACGCCCCTAGCGTAACTGCGATTTCTTTCTGTTTCTTATCTGCAGCTGAGCTATGCCGACATCACTTTCTTTGACTTCTTTAACAACTTCCTTTCGAAGGGTAAAGAGGATGTTCCTGGGGAACTTGAGAAGTTCCCGCTCTTGGTGGAGCATTATAAACGGGTGTTAAACGTGCCCGAAATAAATGAGTGGGTAAAGAAACGCCCTGTTAGCGAATTCTAAGCTTGTGGTTGCTATTGAAGCAATTGTAAAGCGAGAGATAGGCCTAAAACATAGATAAAGAACACTTTAAAATAAAGAACACTTTAAAAGGTTTATTTTTTTATTGATGTGATTTGTTTAATGTGCCGATATACCCCGGCCTCTAAGGGAACTCAAAGGTAAACTTGAGTAAGGGTTTTTATATGTGTCGCCGAGACCTTCAAACCCTGACCCGGTTTAGGACAAAAATAATTTCATTTCGCTACCCTGTTTAAGACAAGAGGCCTTATTTCTTGACACACTGATTCCGCATACAGCAGTAAGTAATTTTTTAAAACCCACATCATGTAATTAGATGTTATTGGAAAAAATAGTTCAAAGAAGATTGATTTGTGAGAACCAGTACTCTATTTCCATACTATGAAGAGGACGAAGTGAAAAAGGTAAAGTATCACAGCATCTGCCATAAACGTCATATCTCACTATAGTGTCGCTGCTTGCTAATGCAAGAGAAAGAGACTGAGTAAACTAACTGATGCGAATTTGAAATGGTTTAAAGAAACCCTTTAGGGCGTTGTAATCAGAGTAATGATGACATAATTTCTGCCCATATATGTCGCGTTTGTGACCCTCGTTTGCTTACTCTAAAAACGGGGATGGATATTAGAGGCCAGGTCTGAAAAATGGTTGGAAAAATACACTTCTTCTGGTCCGTTCTGGCAGCACACCTTCCAAGGGATTTACCAAAAATAGCCGCCGAGAATTGTAGGTTTCTAAATTCTTCAGAGCAGGAGAGAGGTTTCAAAAAGCAATTCTAAACGGTATATTTAGCACATTAGGCCAGCTTCAAAATCAATCGCTAAGGAAGTTAATTGATGTAGTACTTAAATAACGTTTCCGCCAAACGTGTCGAGCGGACAGACTCCCTCTATCGTTCAACCCCGCAGAGGGGTTAGCGCTCACTTTTGGTAGAAAAAGTGCAGACGCAGTATTTTTGTAACAAAAAGCTTCCTTGACTTATCGACTGATATAGGCAGCAAACATTTCACCACACTATTTAAATCTATTATTAGTATATAACTCTGCAGTATGGGGTGGGAAAATTGACCAACTGAAGTGGATTAATGGGGACATGACCGACATGACCCTGCGGAAAGGCTACTATATTCTCCCAATTCTATAAATACTTTCTTGGTTTAAATAAACGAGCTTCTTATGTTTGTTGCGGTAGATTGATTCAATATCCTAGGCAACTCAGCTGGAAAAACTATAATCTGATATATTTTTCATGTGGAATATTTGATTCGTAATTCTTTCCTCTACGTAAAATTTCCGGCAAAATATTTGCTTTGACACGTACTGTAATTATAGTCTATATAAATCAGTATACTTCCTCATGAGTATATAAAAAGAATTAGCAAATACAGGGAAACACTCCTCCATCTCTTCCGCAAATCAAATTTGTTCTCAGTTTAACCAAAAAGGATCTAAAACGACTAAACTCGACAAATAGGTAAATTAGAGATAACTGACCAAAAATATCATTGAAGTATAAAGTAAAACCAAATCAATTCCATCCAGCTATCTTTTTCTGAAGAAAGACACTGATGGAAATCAGTCTTTTTACCTATCTAGACTTTGTGAAAAAAAAACTCAAACCACCGATGAGCGGCGGCAAAATTAAGAACAAATAATCATAAACTAATAATAGAATATGGAGGATACTGCTCAACCAAAATGCCTCAACATTTTATATATGAGAATATGGAAATATTGTTCTCTTAGTGAAATGGAAGACGGGAAACACTTCATACTCTCTTTTTTGCTTCCTTTATCTTAAAGAACAACACTTTGTCTTTTATCCTATAGGTAACAAATATCGACCCTCATTTGAATCACTCTTTGATCTGTGAACTGATATAATACTCTTCTTCTTAACAGCGGAGCTCCACGCGCGCTCGAAGCGCTCGCAATAGACCTTTTTACCGATACGGTGGCCATATTGAATTAATTCGATTCAAGGGGTATTATAGGATGCCCAGGAGGCATGAGGACATTTCGTTTGTATTTTCAAGCGCTTTTCGGGACATTTTTTCTTAAAGTTTTCTTAGAATAAGATTGCAATGGGAAAAAAAATCCTTGTGCCGTGTTTGGATGTAATAATGATCGCCTTTTTCTTGTTTAGTATTAGAAATATGGTCTTTCACTGTATATTTCTCGGGAAAATAGCGATCATTATTACATCCAAACACAGCACAAGGATCTTTTTTCCCATTACAATCTTATTCTAAGAAAACTTTGAGAAAAAATGTCCCGAAAGTACAAACGAAATGTGCTCATACCCCCCTGGGCATCCTATAATACTCCTTCAATCGAATTAATTCAATATGGCCGCCTTACCGGTAAAAAGGTCTATTGGAGCCATTTGGTAATCTATCCATCGGAAAAAGTTTGATAATCACTTAACCCAAGGCCGTCCGCACCACAGGACAACCAATATGAAATGTCAAACTTTCTAGTTAGTGTGGGAGCCTGTAAACCGTGTTTAACTTGATAATGGAATCCATACTAAAGTCAACTGACAGCTGTCACAACAGGGTATCCGCTGACCAGTATCACATGAACGTATCGCAGGCTCAGGTGCGAACTTATCGAGGTCACGAGAAAAATGAAATAAAACTTGTTCCATGGTCCATAACAGGTAACAAATAGCAGAAGTCGATCATATAGATCATATAACTAGAAATTTGCTATGTAATTATTGTAAACCTCCTATTTCAGTGGTCCCCTTTAATCTGCACTTCGATTGTTTTTAGGGATAGGGGCATTGTTATGTGACAATCCCTATTGTTTTCCCAGCTAATCACAAACAATCTTTCAAATAGGTGCGGGATCGCCCCCTTTATTGTAATTATCTCCTCTTTTACTTAAATGTAACGAATATTGTAATCGGCAATGCCATCTATTCATATAAAAATGCCAAAAAATTGAATTGAATTAGTTTGTGGCGGTAAATTGATTCAACATTCTGGCAACTCAGCTGATACATCTATAATCCTGACACATTTTTCAGGTAGAATATTTAACTCGCAATCCTTTCCTCTACAAAATTTCCGGCTAAATATTTGCTTGCACGTACAGTACATAGTAGTACTTTCTTTGAGTGGCCTGTTGCATGAAATGACACGTTTCAAAATTCTAATTTTAACATTGGCAGGTGATATAAAAAGTCAGCAATGAGTTAGCAGTTCATTGAACTCCAGCGGCTGTTGTGTTGAAGTTGTGCACTCAGAGTATAAGATTCGACTGAGACATTCTGCATAAATGTCTGGCTACAAGTTGTTCTTCTTTCCAGGCCGCGCTAAAGGAGAAAAATGTCGACTTGCATTCGCGGTTGCAAAGATTGACTACGAGGACATTCGAGTCCCAGTCGAAGAATGGGCAAAAGAGAAAGAGTGTAAGTAACATAAAAGTTCACCAGATTGCTTAAATTGCGCGACGAATATTTGTTGATTCTTTTTAATTCTGTAATCTTAAATAGCTGTTTAAAAAGGAATGCGATCAAAGCCGACGGCAAATACGCGTACCTTCGCTTGATTTTCGATCGGGTTTAAAGATTTTAATGTTGCTTAGTCACTGACAAGTGTGCTCACTCTTTTTGATGGTTTTCGCCGACCACAAGTGGTACCATTGGTTTTATTATTATTATCATTATCTCTTTTATCACAGTCTTTTCTGGTGTTCTTTTTGTGCATTAGCCGGGCGCAAACCATGCACCTAGAGCGTCAGTCACTCAAGTCAGTCATTCTGTTCTTACACTGAGCACCTTTCTGAGGATTCGCGCAGATCCCAGCATGCAGATCTTTTGAATCTCTGTCATAGTAGCTCTCTCTGATACTTTCTTGATGTTTTCTACCATACCCTTCTTCACTGTACCAAGCGCACCAACAACCACAGGGATCACTACGGTTTTCATGTGCCACATTCTCTGTATTTCTAGTTCTAGGTCTTTATGATTATGATTATTATGATTATGATTATGATTATTATTATTATTATTATTATTATTATTATTATTATTAACCCTACGTTTTTTAGGTTTCGTAGACTGCTACGAAAAAAAGTTGGTCTTTAAATCATAAGAGTTACATTTTTCAAATCGACGAGCTCCTGTAATCTACATTTCTTATAGCTTCTGTGGCGGGAAAGTTACTCGTTTTCCGGGAATGAGCCTGGCTTTGTATGTAAAATAATTTCAACTTACAATTCAAATATTCTCCTGGTTTTTAATACTTTACCCGGTTGGTATTGTAACTTTAGACCTTCTGATTGTGTTCTCATCGCATGAACTGAAGGATCAGAATATAACACGAAAACGCCAATCATGTTCTCAAGAGGCCCTCCAAGAAATGAAATTTTCAAGTGACGGCGATGACCCAATGGGCGCAGAAATAAAAACTCAAAAATCCGTAGGGCTTCCAACAAAACCCTGAAAAACTACCTGGACAGAAAATTAACCCCCTAAAAATCCCATGCCGATCGCGAATTCACGAGCCTTAAAAAAAAACCAGAAGGCATTAAATGATACAATACAAAGAATAAAAATATTAGAAATTGAATGTTTGTTTCTGTTTCGATAACACTTCATAGCAACAATCGAGACAACCAAGAACATCTTCTGTTTTAACAATAACACTTTACAGAATAACAACTTCAGATAGTTTTGAATACCCCTAAAAATCCACACTTAAATCAAGCCACCCAAAAAACTACTTGCCAAATTTTCCTACCCAAAAAATCCTGGAATCGACAATCTCAACCCCCGCCCGCGCCCCTCCCCCAAAAAATTGCTTCGATCACCCCCGTCACTTGAAATCAGACGTACTCCCCCATATGGAATCCACATTAAGGTCAACTGACAGCTGTCAAAACAGGGTATCCGCTGACCCGTGTCACATGACCGTATCGCAGGCTCAGGTGCCAACTCATTGAGGTCACGTGAAAAATAAAATAAAACTTGTTTCATTGTCCATAACAGGTAACAAGTAGCAGAAGTCGATCATATAGATCATGTAGATCATATAACTAGAAATTTGCTATGAAATTATTCTAAACCTCTTAATTCACTGGTCTCCTTGAATCTGCACTTCCATTGTTTTCAGGGATAGGGGCATTGTTATGTGACAATCCCTATTGTTTTCCCAGCTAATCACAAACAATCTTTCAAATAGGTGCGGGCGCGGGATCGCCCCCTTTATTGTAATTATCTCCTCTTTTAAATAAATGTATCGAGTATTGTAATCGGCAATGCCATCTATTCATATGAAAATGCCAAAAAAATGAATTGAATTAGTTTGTGGCGGTAAATTGATTCAACATTCTGGCAACTCGGCTGATAAATCTATAATCCAGATATATTTTTCAGATGGAATATTTAACTCGCACTGCTTTCCTCTACTAAAATTTCCGGCAAAATGTTTGCCTGCACGTACAGTACATTGTAGTACTTCCTTTGAGTGGCCTGTTGCGTGAAATGACACGTACGACTTGGTGAAATTTACAAAATTCTAATTTTAACACTTGACAGGTGATATAAAAGGTCAGAAATGAGTTAGCAGTTCATTGAACTTCAGCGGCTGTTGCGTTGAAGTTGTGCACTCAGAGTATAAGATTCGACTGAAACATTGTGCAGAAATGTCTGGCTACAAGTTGTTCTACTTTCCAAGCCGCGCTGGGGGAGAAAAATGTCGACTTGCATTCGCGGCTGCAAGGATTGACTACGAGGATATTCGAGTCCCAGTCGAAGAATGGCCGAAAGAGAAAGCTTGTAAGTAACATAAAAGTTCACCAGACAATTCCGTAATGCGCGCGACGGTTAATTTTCGATTCTTTTGAATTTGGTAATCTTAAATAGCTGTTTCAAACGGAATGCGATCAAAGCCGACGGCAAATACACATACATTCGCTTGATTTTCGATCGGGTCGCGAAATGCTGGATTGCTAACTGATTGAACTAAAATTGCTTAGTCACGCTGAACAGGGAGGTGTGCTCACTCTTTTTAATGGTTACCGCCGACCTCAAATAGTATCATTGATTTTATTATTATTATTATTATTATTATTATTATTATTATTATTATTATTATTATTATTATTATTGTTATTGTTATTATTATTATTTCATGTACACTGAATTAACCTTACGTGTTCTGGGTTTCGAAGACTGCTACGAGAGAAGGTTGGTCTTTAAATAATAAGAGTTACATTTTTAACATCGACGAGCTCCTGAATCTACATTACTTATAACTTCTATGGCGGGAAAGTTACTCGTTTTCCGGGAATGAGCCTGGCTTTGTAAGTAAAATAATTTCAACTTACAATTCAAGTATTCTCCTGGTTTTAATTCCTTACCCGATTGGTATTGTAACTTTGAACCTTCTGATTGTTTTCTCTTCACATGAACTGAAGGATCAGAATATAATACGGAAACGCAATCATGTTCTCAAGAGGCCCTCCAAGAAATTAAATTTTCAAGTGACGGCGATGACCCAATGGGCACAAAAATAAAAACTCAAAAATCCGTAGGGCTTTCAACAAAACCCTAAAAACTACCTGGACCGAAAATTAACCCCCTAAAAATCCCATGCCGAATTCACGAGCCTTAAAAATTACCAGAAGGCATTAAATGATACAATACAAAAAATAAAAATATTAGAAATTGAATGTTTGTGTCTGTTTCGATAACTCTTCATAGCAACATTCCAGAAAACCAAGAACATCTTCTGTTTTAACAATGACACTATACAGAATAACAACTTCAGATAGTTTTGAATACCCCTAAAAATCCATACTTAAAAAACTACTTGCCAAATTTTCCTACCCAAAAAATCCTGGATTCGAAAATCTCAACCCCCGCCCCTCCCCCCCAAAATTCCTTCGATCATCCGCGTCACTTGAAATCAGAAATACTCCCCCCCCCCCGCCCCCCCGCGCCCGATCGTCCAACGCGCTCCTTCCTAGGGAACGTGTGACGAAGTCCTAAAAGTTTGGTACTGTGAGGGTAGCGAAAGCACGCGCTATCGTTGAACGCGAACGCAACAAACAAGGGTTCGTCGAAAGCGCGTGGTCATTTTTCCGTTTCGCTCGACGGACGAGGAAAAAAGAGAGACTGCTCGTGGTCTAGGTTTGGCTAAATGATGGTGAAAATCTGATGCGTCTCGGTTGAGACTAAATCCCAAAAATGAAAAAAACTGAGCGAAATTCGAATTTTGGGCGCGGTCGGGCTGGTCGCAAAATGTTAATGTCCGTCAGATTATACTTCTAGGGGAATTAATCTCTCATGCGCTTTATACATGAGCTTCCGGCTAGGATATTTGGGGCAACCCTATCCCACGTTATGACACTAATAAATTGATTGGATTTGATTGGATTGTATTGTATTGTACCCATAAACCCCTCCTGGGGTGGAGCGTTGCGTGACGGATGTCATCGTTTACTGCGTCTGCGGCCTTGCCACAAGCGTGATAAACGTCGCGCCCCACCCTTAAAAAAGACTATTTTAAGAGACAGCTCACAAGCTGCAGTCTGGTATCGAATACATGTTGTTATGATCAGCGTTGCAGTAGTCTTTGGACTTCTCGTTTTATGTTTATCGAATTAAGAACCCACGGGACGAACTCCCTATAAGGTCTAACAGACACATTTTATGGCTTTGTAAGCGACAAGAAAACTTCCTGGTTTAGTGATATATTTACATACAAACAAATGGTGCATTTACAGAAGTTCGCAAAAGATGCAGGGGTACCATTTATCATTCAAATTGAAAGGGATGCCTTTTCTGTGAAAAATAATTTATGTAAGGATGAGGTGTTGGACCTTGGGGTGAAGCCTCCCCGTATAAGACTTCATTGAATGCTCCCCCCTCCACCGGGATTTAGCATAACCAGGGCTGCCATTGACTTCTCTCTAAAAGGAACCCCGACGTTCTACTACTTTTCTGTCTTTTCTGTTTCAGCTGGCAGACCACCTCTTGGTCAAATGCCCTTCATTGTGACTCCTGAGGGAAAAATCCTGGCACAGTCTGGTACAATCATGAAGTACATCTGCAAAAAAGGAGGTGATGTATAAAACGTAATTTGTTAATCAGCTTATCATTCCTGCCGTAGCCTGCGCGCGAGCCGTGAGAGACCGCGTGAGCGCGTGGCCCACCCCTCGCGCCCGTGTATCCTTTTGCGTGTTGTTCTCGCGTGACTGTTCGCGACTCCCCCAAAAGGAGAGTTGGCTCCCAGGCTACTCCTGCTCATTAGCCTCCCGAGTAGATGTTGTTGGAAGCTTCATCACGCGTTCTTGCCCCTAGGAAAGCAAAGCCCTAAGAAGGTCTGCGTAGGAGGCTACCTGTCGATATAGTTTATACAAGTTTATTTCCAAGTTTTTTTTTCTCCCCATTCGATTCATTCCTTCATTCATTCATCTATCAACCCATCCATCCATCCATTCATCCATCAAACAGTCCGTCCGTCCGTCGTTCGCTCGTTCGTTCATCATTCTTCCATTCTCCCTTTTTTCTTTATCTCTCTCTCTTTTCTTTTCTTTTTTTCTCTTACTCCTTGTCTCTGTGTCTTTTTTTTTCTCCTTTTCATTCTCTCTTTCTTACGTTTCCTTCTTTTCCTTTGTCTCTTTCTTTTTTTCTTCTTGCTTTTTATTAGTTAAGAAGGCGTATGCTAGATTCGCTTTAACAATTTTTAATTTTTCTTTATGGTGATTAGGTTTGTGCCCAGCTGACAGTTTTGATGAAGCGACAGCGGATATGATCACTGATGGAGTCAATGATTTATTTCAGCCATTGAGCAACATGTATCATGAGAAAGATGAAACGAAGAAGGTATTGCAAAAGTTGATGTCCGTTTTAGTTCCCCACATACGGTGTAGTCAGGCTTTACTCCGGACTGCAATTCAGTCGGTCTTTTTCATAAAATCGGCTTTGCAAAGCGCTTCGCGCGATATTCGGGAGTTTGAGCAAAGACGTTTTTGAGCGACGCTCTTCAACTGGAAGTGAACTTTTTGTAATGCTGGGTCGTGATTTTGAACAAATTTTCTATCAGATCGTCTTTATCAGAATGAAGACAATGAGCTACCGCTCGCACGCGCGCATTCTTAATCTAGGAAAAAATACGGGCTGTTTTGCAGTCTAGATTTCACTCAGCGGCATAAAATTCTTAATTTGCTAACATTGGAAATTGAAGAAAGGCCTGGAAGGGTATTTTCGGGATCCGGGATTTGACCAAAATACGGTGCGCGAGTCGGGAAAACGCAAAATTTCTTGACGGGAAACAAGATTTTACAGCTACCCTGGAAGCGGTATACGCCAAAATTTAAGCACGGGATGCGGATCGGATGTTTTTGCCCGTATGTTGTGAATTCGGGAAATCATACGTTTGAGCGGCAAACTGCGAATCAACCGGGCACATTTTGAGTCTAGTTGTCTCCTTTAAGACCAAACTGTAAAGTGTGCTTAGTTTGTTTGTTTGTTTTTTGTTTATAGAAACAAAAGAGGAATTCGGGAAAGCGATATGGAAAAAAAAATAGCGGGATGCCGGATTTTCTACCCCCTTTCACCCTCTTGCAGACCGTGATTGAAGTAAAATACTTGGCTAAAAGAACGTGTTTTACATAATCGCATTCGCGTTGGGCATGAAAAAGTATAAAGAAGGCATATAAATTGAAGCCAGGGCAGTATGGGGTAGTTACTACTTCGTTAGTTGTCTCTGTTCTAAGGAAACGCCTTAAAGTGGTTTTCAAGTAGTCATTCAGCACATACATTAATAAACGTTTTACCCACAAAAAATGATATAAATGATATAAATATAATATATAATATTTAATATAAAGCTTGAGAAGCAAGAAAGAAACTCATTTTAGCGGCGGCGGTTTTAGTTTTAGCGGCGGGTATAAAACATTCATAGAGGTTATCGATCCAAAATTATAGAATGATGTGAATGCTACGCGCGCTGTGATTGGTCGTTGCTCCGTGTACAACCCCGTAGGTTTTACCCCAAATTCTGTTTCCTAGAACTTAGTGTTAGTGATCTATGATTTTTTTTCCTTTAAAAATAAAGGAGGAGATAAGAAAGGAGTTTTATGGAACTACGCTTCCTGCCCGACTCGAGAAATTTGAAGCTCTTCTCAAAAACAGGGATGAAGGCAAGGGCTTCTTTCTGGGCGAAAAGGTAAGATTAGAAGAATGCGCAAAGCGTGCCAAGGGGATTAGACCTGTTTAGAACACTAACGAGTATAGTAATTAAGCCATAAGTAAAACGATGATAGCCTTCGAATTCAGCCGTCTCCCCTCGTTCTCGCCACTAGGGACGTCCAAAGCGGCGATCAGCTATTGTTTTTGTTTTGATTTTCAAAGCCGGCGCTTTTCACTACTAGTGGGCTATAACATATAGCCTAGTAGTAGCTCAACCAATCAGAACGCAGCATTGATAATAGACCACACAAGCTGGATTTTAATAAGACACTATAGCAGCTCAGATAGCCACAACGAAAAAGGTATCCGGTATAGTGTAAGCATACCGTAAAATTCCGAAAATAATCCCCGGGGCTTATATTTTTCAAAGGCCCTTTTTGAGGGGATTATTTTTGGAGGGGCCTATATTCAGAGGGGCTTATCTACGGAGGGAAATTTGCGTTTCAAAATCGATTGGGCTAGCCTTATAGTTGGAGGTAAATTTACCGTTTTTACTTTGTTTTACTTTGTATTTGAGGGCAATTTTCCAAGTGCAAGCCCCCGGGGGGCTTATATTTGGAGGGGCGATTTAACGGACGGTTTTTTGCGTTACCGGATTGGGGGGCTTATATTTGGAGGGGCTTATTTTCGGAATTTTACGGTAGCCTAATACATTATGTGCGGTTACACGGGACACTTCTTATTTACCGTGGCAAATGACCCTTTTACCGTGGGAAATTGCCTCAGTGCTTGTGACCGGACTTTCCCGAGATACATTTACCATGGGAAATATCCATGGTTACGTCAAAAAGAGCAAAGGAAACCGCCCATGACATTAAACTTGGTAAAAAGCTAGGGTTTTCGATACCCAAGCAAAACAACCATCAGGTTTCTTCAAAATGAAACCGCCCACAAAATGGCTTTTTTAAACTCGTTTCTTTCGCACCTGTTGAGAGAAAGATCGATGTTGACATGGCAGATTTCATGGCAAAATTTTGAACTGGTTTGTTGAAATAAATTTAGAAACTATATTTCCCAAAAATCTGTTCTATTCCTGGTATCAAACAGTGGGATGCAGCTGAACTGTAAAATCGGACTATGTACCTTCGCTAAATTATCATAAATAACATATCAGTTGAAATATCAGCTATAAAATTATACGTAAATTTTCAACATAACATAAAATACTACCATTGTCGACGGCGATTATTACCGTAACTGCGCAAATGAAGCCATAAACTGATGGCAGCTTAATTACCTTAGGCCCGTTTCAAACGTCGTGCTACTGCCGTGCCGAACTCAATTGATCGAATTAAATTCGACTTTAGCACGGCAGTAGCTCGATTTGGTTTCAAACGTCGTACTACCGCCGTGCCGAACTCAATTCGTAAATTATAAATACATTAGGATACATTTAAAAGTTTGCTAAACCGTTTCTTTGTTTTTGTGTTTTGTTTTCGGCAACCGCCGTTCTATTCGACTGAACTGAATTCGACGTCTGAAACCAAGTCGTGCTAGTGTCGTCCTGCAGTCGAGCTACAGTCGAGGCAGCTTAGCACGGCAGTAGCACGACGAATTTGAAACAGGCCTTAAATGGGAACTCTAAACTAAACCTACGTTAAATTTACCACGGCTTCGTTAACGTGGGAAAAGCCTTTTACCATGGTTTCTGTAACCGCATCTATTGCCTAAGGCGCAGAAGAAAGGTTACCCCAATCCTACGCCCCTGGCTGCCCTGGCGTAACTGCGATTTCTTTCTGTCTCTTATCTGCAGCTGAGCTATGCCGACATCACTTTCTTTGACTTCTTTAACAACTTCCATGCGAAGGGTAAAGAGGATGTTCCTGGGGAACTTGAGAAGTTCCCGCTCTTGGTGGAGCATTATAAACGGGTGTTAAACGTACCCGAAATAAATGAGTGGGTAAAGAAACGCCCTGTTAGCGAATTCTAAGCTTTTGGTTGCTATTGAAGCAATTGTAAAGCGAGAGATAGGCCTAAAACATAGATTTTAGCGTGTGCTGTAGTTGAACGACTCCGTGCGTCACCGTTGGTTTTAGGTTCAAAGGAATAAAGAACACTTTAAAAGGTTTATTTTTTTAATTGATCTAATTTGTTTAATGTGCCGATATACCCTGGCCTCTAAGGGAACTCAAAGGGAACTTGAGTAAGGGTTTTTATATGTGCCGCCGAGACCTTCAAACCCTGACCCTGTTTAAGACAAAAATCATTTCATTTCGCTACCCTGTTTAAGACAAGAGGCCTTACTTCATGACACACTGATTTCGCATACAGCGGTAAGTAATTTTTTAAACCAACATCTGGAAAAAATAGTTGGTACCAGATCATTGCCATTACCTTCACACCTTTTTTAAAGCCTATCAGTCCAAAAAGACAACCTGGTCAAGATGCTTAATAGTAAAATTTAAAACTCACAAGACCCTGAAAGCCGCTATACCCTGTTTAGCGGCACGTTCCCGTTTAGGGAAAATATGGGAATGCCCTACCCCCTGTGGGAAGGGAGGAGACGAAATTCTTAATAGTGATCCCCTTCCTTTCTCGTCCTTTTCCTTTGCTAATTGCTGTTTTTAAAGTATTGTTTCCTTTAAGAGAAAACTATATAAGTGTACAGAGGACATCCCTGTGGATCCCTCTCCCCTATTTGCGTGACTTGACACGGGTAAACAGTTTAAGGCTGCCATGAAAATCACACCGGATAGGCGGGCTTCTGTTCACGAAGAAGGGTGATCTCAACGCGTGGTCTGCGAGGCTTTGAAGGTTAGAGAGAATTCAGGAATTGTGTGTAACCGAAATCAGTATGCTGTACTCTTGTGCCGTTTCATACATTGTCGGCTTCTCATCAGCGATGAAAATATATCCAGCTGGATTTTTAAAAACGTTACCGCCGAATAGACCTCTCCCGTCAAACCATAGCCAAAGAGTAGCCAATATAAAAACTAAGAATGCTTCCATTGCTGTTTCTCTTCTCCTTCTTTCATCCGCCTCGCTCTTTCCTTTGCTAATGTGACTTTTGAGCTTATCGGGCGTAAAAAACCTGCCAGTTTGGGCCTTTTTCACTCCAATGGCTGCAAATTTCGTTAGGTTCGTTTTCAAAAAATCGACTGGAAATACTATCTGTAAAAGATTCCACACCCCAACAGTTTTAGCAAAACTGCGGCCAATTACCAACTCATGGCGTGACGCAGATTCAAGGATAATTTTTTTTTTTTTATGTAAACGTTCTTTTCACTTTTGTGCCTGAAAATTAGGATCGATCGATATGATTTTTTTCTCTCTTCAAGGCAATAAAACAACTTAAGAGACTTTGTTGTTGTTAAATATCGTTATATTCTTGAAACGTGGTGTTCCTCTAGTGTAACTTTTCATTGACAAGATAATTTATAAATCTGATTTATGCGTGGGTTATAACGCTTCACCAAAAATTTTTGCTCACGTGCACTACTTGCTTATGATTGGCTAAAATGAAATAACCAATCAGAGGAAGCTTTACTGCCAAAACCTGAAAACACAGAGCACGTTGGCAGGGATTAATAAATCATCCTTGTAAAACATATTTTTCAAATGGAACAAAACTCTTTATCAGGTAAGTTCACTGGTCATCTTGTAGCCAATGTCGTTCTTTTTTTTTATCAACGTATTTACCTTTTAGTCATTTGTAAGAAATAAAGCTATTGGAAACCCCGAGTACAGTTTTATATAAAGCATGGAAATCTCCGCATTTCACGGTATTAACGCAAGAAAGTACTCCGCCTTGAAAAGGAAAAACTTCGCAAGTGTTCTCGTTGACACGAGCCAATTTTTATATACAGTAAGGCTACTTTCCTGTTCATCGATCTGTACTTCGACCGGAACAGAAAAATTGTAAAATGATTAAAATATTAATTTCGGAAAAAGAAAAAAACCTAATTTATCTTCTTTGTACAAAAACAAACAAACTGCCATCTTACTTCGTCTATTCATTGTTTTAGTCAATGAGGAAGTCGCCATCTTCTTTACCACTTTCACTCGCTTTGCACGTATTGAGAACCGTTTAAACTAGTGTACATAAATTCTCATATCCCGGGAAAACCACTGCTGAAATAGCTGAAGCTGTTGACAACATCGCTGTTGCATCCGCGGATCCTTCTCACGTCATCATCCATACTGGCACCAACAATCTTCCATCGGAGTCTGCCGATTCATGTGTCGCCGATATCAAGAGCCTTGTATTGAAGGTGAAGAGCAAGTTTCCAAATTCAAGCATTGGTCTCTCGGGTATAGTCTACAGAGAAGATATCAACGTCGATGCTAAACGCATTGAAGTTAATGAGAGGGTCAAGCTCACAGCAGTAGATGATAACTTTACTTATATTGATAATTCGGTTATTGACGCCTCAGCATTAAATGGTAGTAGACTTCATCTGAATGCCAAAGGTTCGTCATTGCTGGCCGTGCAATTTATTAAGTTTTTAAGATCTGGTTCTGGCAAGTATAATCAGTCTCTTAAGGGTTTTCAGTCCTCAGCTATCCAACAACTGGTAAAGCTTCTGATGGAACTGGGAAACCTTCCCTCTCCAGCTCGCAACAGGAGACGCCCACGCTAGCTTCTCAACCGAGTGACGTATCATCAGGTATTCCTAATCAAAACGTTGATTCATTTGAAAGTACAATTCTCTCTGATTTTCTTCCTTCTGGTCGTGGTTTTAAAATTGCAGGTTTAAACATTAATAGTCTTACAAAGCATATTGATGAACTAAGAATTCTCCTTGCCGATCGCTCCATTGATATTCTCTCAATTAATGAAACTAAACTTGATGACTCTATCAATAGTTGTGAGGTCCAAATACCAGGCTATGAATTTATTCGTCGTGATAGAAACAGACAAGGAGGAGGAGTAGGTTTTTATATAAAAACCTCGATTAATTTTGGAGTTCGCTCTGATTTGAATGCACCCAGTCTTGAAAATTTATGTATAGAGATTCGGAAACCAAACTCCAGGCCATTTCTGATAGCCACTTGGTACAGACCTCCTTGCTCCTCAATTGATTTATTTTTACATTACGAATCATTTCTTGAGAAATTAGATTCCCTCGGCCTAGAATATTATCTGCTAGGTGATTTAAACTGTAACCTGGCCTCTGCACAATATGATTTAAATACTCGACGCTTATGTGAAATTTCTGATTTATTTGGGCTTCAACAGCTTATAACTGAACCTACTCGCATAACGGAATCCTCTTCAACATTAATTGATTTAATTTATACAAACTATACTGACAGGGTAGTCTGTTCCGGAGTCTCTCATATTGGTATCAGCGATCATAGCCTTATTTACGTTTATAGGAAATTATCTCTCACTTTTCCTTCAAAAGGGCACTCAACCATTTCTTATAGAAATTTCCAAAATTTTAATAGAGAGAGTTTTCGTAACGATATCGCTCAGCAAGACTGGTCCTGTAATGTTTCTGAAGATCCAAATGTTTTGTGGACTGACTGGAAAACGAAGTTTTTGGATATTGTTAATATTCATGCGCCACTCCGAACTAGACGTACTAGAATCAAATAAAGCACCCTGGATCAATTCAGAATTAAAGAAAGGCATGCGTGATCGTGATGCTGCCAAAAGAAAAGCAATTACATCGAATGATCCACACGATTGGAAAAGGTACAAAAAGTTGCGCAATATAATAAACAATGACATCAAAATTTCTAAAGCATCTTATTATTCTAATGCATTTATTCAATCTAAGGGTAATCCTCGAAAAACGTGGCAAACCTTTAATGAGCTTACATCCCGTCGTGTGAATAATACAACGGTGAAAGAACTGAAATTGAATGATACCATTATCTCTAATTCTAGTGAGCTTTCTGATGCTTTTAATGACCATTTTTCAACAATTGGGCCCAGACTTGCTAATGAAATACCTCTAACTGCTGAAAATAATTCAAGTTATATCAATAATATAAAGGTAAATAACAACAATTTCAGCTTCTCCTCGACTAACTGCAGCATTGTTTTCTCACATCTAAACAAATTATGTAGATCTAAAGCAACTGGTCTTGATAATATTTCTGCTAAAATTGTACGTGAATGTGCTGATCTTATTTCAGTTTCACTATGTGATCTCTTTAATAAATCTTTAGTCTCTGGTATATTTCCTGATGATTGGAAATGTGCTAGAGTTACTCCGTTGTTCAAGGAAGGTGAGCCATCTGATCTGAATAATTATCGACCTATTTCAGTCATTTCCGTTATAGCTAAAGTGTTTGAAAGGATTGTTTATGATCAGTTGTATAACTTTTTGACCAATGAAGATATCATTTCTAATCATCAATCGGGTTTTCGCTCGTTACACTCAACTGCAACTGCCCTTCTGGAAGCTACAGATAATTGGGCCTTTAATATTGATCGTGGCAATGTTAATGCTGTGGTTTTCCTCGATTTAAAAAAGGCTTTCGACACCGTTGACCACGATATCCTTCTAGCTAAAATGAACCTTTACGGAATACAAGGTACAGCTCTTGATTGGTTTAGGTCGTATTTAACTAATCGTACACAACGATGTCTTGTTAACGGTTCTCTTTCTAGAATCTGCTCTCTTAAATGTGGGGTACCGCAAGGAACAATCCTTGGCCCCCTTTTATTTCTTATTTATATTAATGACTTGCCAAACTGCCTTACTTCGTGCCAGCCTAGAATGTATGCCGATGACACCCACATTACTTATGCTGGCGTTGATGTGAATTCAATACAGTTAACTCTGAGTCACGATTTAGATAACCTAAACAAATGGCTTATTTCCAATAAACTTACTTTGAACACTTCTAAAACTGAATTCATGCTAATTGGCTCCAGACAAAAATTGAGTACTTTGTCGAACCCACTTGAGCTCTCGATTAATAATGTTCCGATAGAACACGTTTCCTCTGTCAAATCGCTTGGAATATTTATTGATGAAAATCTACGGTGGCAAACACACATTGATAAATTATCTAAAAAGGTCGCTTCCGGAATTGGAGCAATAAAAAGAATTAGACCTTTTGTCCCTCCACCTACCCTTCACTATATATACAACTCACTAATTCAATCTCATTTCGATTATTGCAATCTTGTCTGGGGTAATTGTGGTAAAACATTATTTGACAGGCTACAGAAGCTTCAGAACCGTGCCGCTCGCGTTTTAACCTTCTCTAGCTATGATGCTGATGCTAACCGTTTGATTAGACAACTCGATTGGAAAGACTTGAGCACTCAATTTCAAATACAGAAATCCATAATGGTATACAAGTCTTTAAATGGCCTTGTTCCTGAATATTTATCATCTAAGTTTGTTAAACGAAATGAAACGCGTTACTCCCTGAGGGACTCTGTTAACAAACTATTTGTCCCATTTCCGCGAACTAATTTCATGAAAAACAGCTTTACTTATAGCGGAACAGTTCTCTGGAACAGCCTACCCTGTCATGTGAGAGAAGCCGAATCTCTTAGTCAATTTAAAAGATTAGTTAATGTTCATTTTTAATGTTATACACGGCATTCATGAAAAACAGGTTTTAGTTAGATTAGTTGTAGTCAGGTTTTGAATTTTGTTTAGGATAGTTAGGTTATTTTTAATTTTTTAAATTCCTGATGGATTTTACCGTGTTTAAATAAAGATTGACTTGACTTGACTTGACTTGCCGCAAGGATTCTGGGAACGCAACCAAAGCAGTGCAATGGAAGCAATGATCATCAACTGCAAATGAGGGAAATTGATACAATTTGAAGAGGACGAAGTGAAAAAGGTAAAGTATCACAGTATCTGCCATAAACGTCATATCTTACTAGTGTCGCTGCTCGCTAATGCAAGGGAAAGAAAGAGGAAACTAACATGCGAATTTGAAGTGGTTTGAAGAAACCTTTTTGAGGGCGTTCTAATCAGAGTGATGATGACATAATTTCTGCCCATGTATGTCGCGTTTGTGACCCTTGTTTGCTTGCTCTAAAAACGGGGATGGATATTAGAGGCCAGGTCTGAAAAAGGGTTGGAAAAAGACACTTCTTCTGGTCCGTTCTGGCTGCACACCCGGAAAAAGATTTACCAATTAAAAGTAACCACCGGGAATTGTAGGTCTCTTAATTCTTCAGTGCACGAGAGAGGTTTCAAAAAGCAATTGTAAACCGTAATTTAGGACATTAGGCCAGCTTCAATATCACTCGCTAAATAAGTTAATTCATTAGTAGTTCTATAACGTTTCCGCCAAACGTGTCGAGCGGACAGGCTCCCTCGATCGTTCAACCCTGCAGATGGGTTAGCGCTCACTTTTGATAGAAAAAGTGTAGACGCAGTATTGTTGCAGCTAAAAGCTTTCTTGACTTATCTACTGCTATAGGCAGCAGGCTTTTTACCGCACTATTTAAACCTATCATTGTTTTATAACTTTGAAGTATGGACTGAACCTGGATTAATGGGAACATGACCCTGCTAAAAGGCTACTATATTCTCTCAATTCTTTAAATACTTTCTTGGTTAAAATAAACGAGCTCCTAATGTTTGTTGCGGTAGATTGATTCAATATCCTAGGCAACTCAGCTGAAAAACTATAATTTTAAAAAAAATTTCCGGCAAAATATTTGCTTTGGCACGTAATTTGATTATTGTCTATATAAAAGCAGAATACTTCCTCATGAGTATATAAAAAGAATTAGCAAATACAGGGAAACAGTACTCAATCTCTTCCGCAATCAAATTTGTTCTCAGTTTAACAAACAGGAACAAAAACGGCTGAACTCGACAAATAGGTAAATTAGAGATAACTGACTAACAACATCATTGAAGTACAAAGTAAAACCAAATCAATTCCATCCAACTATCTTTTCCTGAAGAAAGGCACTGATAAGAAATCTCTTAAACTATCTAAATTCAAACCACCCACGAGCAACGGCAAAATTAAGGACAAATAGTCATAAACTAATAATCGAATATGGAGGATACTGCTCGCCCAAAATGCCTGAACATTTTATATATGTGAATATGCAAATATCGTTCTCAAAGTGAAATGGGGGACGGGAAACACTTCATACCCTCTTTATTGCTTCCTTTATCTTAAAGAACGACACTTTTTCTACGGGTAGCAAATATCCTCAGTTGAATCACTCTTTAATCTGAACTGATATGATAATCTTTCTCTTAATAGCGGAGCTCCACTTCGCGCGCGCGATCCGAGAAATATTGGTAATCACGTGACCATCCCGGAATCGCGCCTGTAGAAACGCGTCGCTAGTAAATGCAAATATGTCTCCTATTATTTGTAGGTGGAAATTGGTGAAACATCGTTATTGTTTTGGAGACAATAGAAGAACAAAAGATATCAGAAAGATAAAGATAGAAAGATAAAGTTATGCGGTCTTAAAGCGTGTTGCGTGACTTTAATCAGTTGCAGCATTTCTCATAACTTTCCGCATTAAAACGTTGGAATGACAAGTCTGAAGCTTAGCTTGTAAAATCTTGAAAGGCAAGTGAAATGTCAAACTTTCTAGAGTGTGGGAGCCTGTAACCTGTGTTTAACTTGATAATGGGCATCCATATTAAGGTCAACTGACAGCTGTCAAAACAGGGAATCCGCTACCAGTGTCACATGACCGTATCGCAGGCTCAGGTGCCAACTAACAGGATGAAGACTGGTATTGGCCAGTCGAAGTATTGTATACCTCAGCCTTTTCCACGTTGTTTGATCAGTCTCTGCGGTAGTCTTTTTTACTTTGTTTCTATTTTTGATAATTATATAACAGGCAACATGTAGGAGAGTTAGATCATACAGATCATGTAGATTATATAACTAGAAATTTGCTATGTAATTATCTCTTCTTAAATATAACGAGTATTGTAATCGGCAATGCCTTCTATTGGCTCATCCTCGGTGTAAGAACCTGTTAAACTTACAAGTGACGTAAAACAGAGGAAACAAAGAAGTCAACACAATAGAACGTAGAAAAACCAAAGGTGCGAAACAAAAAAAATTCACAGGTTCTTACACCGAGGTCACAGGAAAAAATAACAGATTCCCAATATTGGATATTTTAGGGTATTTACAGAATACCCACAAAAGTCCCAAATTTGGAAGAGTGAGACAAGTCCCAGCCAGGGAACCTGGTTGGGAGTTGTCTCACTTTGCCAAATTTGGGATTTTTGTGGGTATTCTGTAAATACCCTAAAATATCCAATATTGGAATCTGTTATTTTTTCCTGTGCGGTAAACCCCATCTATTCATATGAAACCCCATGATGGCCAAAAGTTAAATTGAATTGAATTGAATTAGTTTGTGGCGGTAAATTGATTCAACATTCTGGCAACTCAGCTGATAAATCTATAATCCTGACACATATTTCAGATGGAATATTTAACACGCACTCCTTTCCTCTGCTAAAATTTCCGGCAAAATATTTGTCTGCACGTACAGTACATTGTAGTACTTCCTTCGAGTGGCCTGTAGCGTGAAATGATGACACGACGACTTGGTGAAATTTACATAATTCTAATTTTAACACTTGACAGGTGATATAAACTGTCAGCAATGAGTTAGCAGTTCATTTAACTTCAGCGGCAGTTGTGTTGAAGTTGTGCATCCACTCACAGTAAGAATCGACTGAAACATTCTGCAGAAATGTCTGGCTACAAGTTGTTCTACTTTCCAGTCCGCGGTGCAGGAGAAAAATGTCGACTTGCATTTGCGGCTGCAAAGATTGATTACGAGGATATTCGATTGCCAGCCGAAGAATGGCTTAAAGAGAAAGCATGTAAGTAACATTATAAACGTTCACCACATTCCTTAAAAAGTGCGCCTCAGTTATCTGTCGATTCTTTTAAATTCTGTTTAGGACGGTCAAAGCCGACGGCAAATACGCATACATTCGCTTGATTTTCGATCGGGTTTAAAGATTTTAATGATGTGCGGGTCGCGAATGCTGGATTGGTAACTGATTGAACTAAATTACTTAGTCACGCTGACAAGTATGATCACTCTTTTTAATGGTTGGATTGGTAACTGACTGCACTAAAATTGCTTAGTCACGCTGACAAGTGCGCTCACTCTTTCTTAGTGGTTTCCGCCGACCACAAGTGGTATTATTACTATTGTTATTATTATTATTATTATTATTATTATTATTATTATTATTATTATTATTGTTATTATTATTATTATTATTAACCCTACGTTTTTTAGGTTTCGTAGACTGCTACGAAAGAAAGTTGGTCTTTAAATAATAAGAGTTACATTTTTAAAATCGACGAGCTCCTGTAATCTACATTTCTTATAGCTTCTGTGGTGGGAAAGTTACTCGTTTTCCGGGAAGGAGCGTGGCTTTGAATGTAAAATAATTTCAACTTACAATTCAAATATTCTCCTGGTTTTTAATACTTTACCCGGTTGGTATTGTAACTTTGAACCTTCTGATTGTATTCTCATCGCATGAAGTGAAGGACCAGAATATAACTCGGAAACGCCAATCATGTTCTCAATAGGCCCTCCAAGAAATTACACGGCGATGATCGAATGGGGTCAAAAATTAAAACTCAAACAAATCCTTAGGGCTTCCAACAAACCCCCCAAAATCCCTGGACCCAAAACTTCACCCCCCCCCCCCCTAAACCTGAAATTTTGCATTTTAATACCCAAATATATAAGAACCTATTCAGCCTGACAAAGAAAAACAGGTTTTTATATAAAAAAACACTCAAGATCTGATGTTCAAATTCTAGATTTTCATTGTGAAAATTTTTGTAGTGTACTGCTTTTTAGTCTTACCAATAAAATATTATTCATTCCATAAAACTTTGATGTAAATAGCCAAACATGTTTTGTTCTGAACAGCATGGAATTGATTGGTAAGCAAGGCAGGCATACTGTATTTTTCCTGTTGAAGTTTGCATGGTGATCATACAACTGTAAATATGGTCAGGCCCCTTGATACAGGACTTGTCTCGACAACAAGGCTTGACATTTTTGTAAATGCTTTACAATTACAGCATATTAGTACTAGTGAAGTTCCTCGAATGCTATCACTATAATAACTTTTGCAAATAATAACCTACTAAGAACCTAATCAGCCTGTTTTTCTATTTTTCTTTTTCCTTTTTGTTATACTCATTTATTTACAAAACACATGTTACAGTTACAAAAATGTTAAAACTAAAAGAAAGTATATAAGAATATTACAGATTGGACCTAAAGTACATAAAAACGAAAAAGAATAATACAGCAGTTCACACAATAACATTACACCTGTTAATTAACAGATTATTCCCTTAAGTTGGATTCTTACTAACTAATTGAAGGAGGGGGTTTTTCGAAATCAAACAATCATACCTCCAACTGATTTTGGCCTTTTGCGGCTATCCTACATACCCCAAAGAGAAAAAATAAGGAAATTCGAATTTTGGGCGCGGTCAGGCTGGTCGCAAAATGTTCGTCAGATTATATTTGTAAGGGAATTAATCTGTCATGCGTTTTATACTTGAGCCTACGACTGGGATATTTGGGGCAAACCTATCCCACGTTATGACACTAATACATTGATTGTATTTTATTGTATCGTATCGTATCGTATCGTGTCGTGTCGTGTCGTGTCGTGTCGTGTCGTGTCGTGTCGTATCGTATCGTATCGTATCGTATCATGTCGTGTCGTGTCGTATCGTGTCGTATCGTATTGTACCCATGAACCCCTCCTGGGAAGGAGCCTTGCGTAACAGAAGGCATCGGTTATTGCGTCTTGTGGCCTTGCTGCAAACGTGATAAACGTCGTGCTCCACCCTTAAAAAAGAATATTTAAGAGACAGCTCACAGTCTGCAATCTGGTATCGAATACACATTGATATGATCAGCGTTGCAGTCGTTTTTGGACTTCTCGTTTTATGTTCATCGAATTAAGAACTCAGGGGAGAAACTCCCTATAATAGCCTAGACGGGGAGGCTCCGTCCGAAAGGAGTACCTTTTGAGGTTTCAGGTATATTAAAGGGTAGGGAATCTATCATTTCGGCGTGTAAGATTAAAGGACCTTAAGGTCTAACAGACGCATTTTATGGCTGTGAAAGAGACAAGAAAACTTCCTGGTTTAGTGACATATTCGCCTATAAACAAATTCGCAAAAGATGCAGGGGTACCATTTTTCAATTGAAGGGGATGCCTTCTCTGTCAAAAATAGTTTATGTAAGAATGAGGTGCTGGACCTTGGGGTAAAGCCTCCCCTTATAAGACTTCATTGAATGTTCCCCTCCCCCCCCCCCCCCCCGCGTCGCCTCCCTCGGAATTTAGCATAACCAGGGCTGCCATTGACCTCTCTTTAGAAGAAACCCGTACGTACTACTACTTTTCTGTTTCAGCTGGTAGACCACCTCTCGGTCAAATGCCATTCATTGTGACTCCTGAAGGAAAAATCCTGGCACAGTCTGGTACAATTATGAAGTACATCTGCAAAAAAGGAGGTGATGTATTGAACAGAATTTGTTAATCAGCATGTCGTTCCTGCCGTAGCCTGCGAGCAAACTCTCCTTTTCAAGTCGCGAGAGACCGCGTGAGCAAGCGGCCCACCCCTCGCGCGCATCTCCTTTAGTGTGCGGTTCTCGCGTTACTTTTCGCGACTACTCCAAAAGGAGAGCTGGCTCGCCGGCTACTCCTGGCCCCGGTTGTTCAAACGTTGAATAGCGCTATCCACCGGATAAATCACTATCCAGCGGATAAGTATTGGGGAAACTAATTGCACTGTCCACTGAATAGAGATTTATCCGATGGATAGCGCTATCCAGCCTTAGAACAACCGAAGCCTGCTCATTAGCCTCCCACGCAGACGTTTTTTGGAGCTTCGTTACGCGTTCTTTCCCCAGGCCCTAAGAGCGTCTGCGTAGGAGGCTACCTGTCGATGTAGTTTGTAAAAGTTTATTTTCAATTTTTTTTCCCCATTCGATTCATTCATTCGTTCATCCAACCATCCAACCATGCATCCATGCATCCATCCATCCATCCATCCGTCCGTCCGTCCATCCATCCATCCATCCATCCATCCGTCCGTCCGTCCGTCCGTCCGTCCGTCCGTCCGTCCGTCCGTCCATCCATCCATCCATCCATCCATCCGTCCATCCGTCCATCCATCCATCTATCCGTCCATCCATCCATCCATCCATCCATCCATCCATCCATCCATCCATCCATCCATCCGTCCGTCCGTCCGTCCGTCCGTCCATCCATCCATCCATCCATCATCAATCCATCCATCCATCAAACTGTCCGTTCGTTCGTTCGTTCGTTCGCTCGTTCGTTTGTTCGCTCGCTCGCTCGCTCGTTCATCATTCTTCCATTCTCTCTTTTCTTTCTTTCTTTCTTTCCTTTTGTCTTTTCTTTTCTTTTTTCTCTTATTCCTTGTCTCCATGTCTTTTTTTTTCTCCTTTTCATTCTCTCCTTCCTAATATTCCTTTTTTTCCTTTCTTTCTTTCTTTCTTTCCTTCTTTCTTTCTTTCTTTCTTTTTTCCTTCTTACTTTTTAGTAGTTTAGAAGGCGTATGCTGGATTAGCTTTAATTTTTATTTATGGTCATTAGGTTTGTGCCCAGCTAACAGTTTTGATGAAGCGACAGCGGATATGATAAGTGATGGAGTCGTTGATTTAGTTCAGCAATTGATCAAGATATTCTATGAGAAAGACGAAACGAAGAAGGTAATGCGAAAGTTAATGTCTGTTTCAGTACCCCACATACAGAGCCTGTCAGGCTTTACTCCTGAGATTGCAAATCAGTCGGTCTTTTTCTTTAAATCGGTTTTACAAAGCGCTTTGCGCGATATTAGGGAGTTTGAGCAACGACGTTGTTGAGCGACGCGCGTCAACCGGAAGTGAACTTTTTGCAATGTTGGGTCGTGATTTTTAACAAAGTTTCTAGCAGATCCCCAGTCTCACTCTCCGTTTTCACCCTCACTCCAGGCCTTTCCTTTGACCGCTCGTGCGCGCGCGTTCTTAACCTAGGCAAAAATAGGGGTTTTTTTGCGGTCTAGATTTACTCAAGACGCCAGTTCCGACCCTCAGCGCCAGACAATGCTTAATTTGCTGAGGGGAGAATTAAACAAGGTCTTAAGGGTTTTTTCGGGATCCGGGATTTGACCAACATACGGTACGGGATTCGGGAAAACGCAAAATATCTTGACGGGAAACAGGGTTTTTAAGCTTCCCTGGAAGCGGCATTCGCCAAAATTAAGCACAGGATGCGGGATGTTTTTGCCTGTATGTTGTAAATTTGGGAAATCATGCGTTTGAGCGGCAAATGCGAATCAACCGGACCGGTGCGTGTTGAGCATTGTCACCTTTCAAACCAAACTATAAAGTGTGAGGAATTCGGGAAAGCGATATGGAAAAAGAATAGCGGGATGCGGGATTTTCTTTAAAAAAGAGCGTTTGTGTGGGATCAGGACCGCTTTTGTACCGTGATTGACGTAAAACGGACTTGTCTTAAAAAATATGTTTCACATGATTGCATTCGCGGGGCCTGAAAAATTATAAAGAAGGCAGATAAATTGAAGCCAGGACGGTGTGCGGTGTACTTACTACTTCGTTAGTTGTCTCTGTTCTAAGGAAGGAAACGCTTTAAAGTTGTTTTCAAGTAGTCATTCTAAGAAGAAAGTCCGCGCTTTTCGAAGTATTGGCAATAATTTTTTCCTAACTGTAAAAACAGCCTTGTGGCGTTGTCCAACTCCTAACCCGCGTTTAATTATATACCGCCTTTGACGGAAAAGGTGCCCCTTACGCAAACCTTATATTGAAAAATCGTACCCCTTTCACATACTTAGTTAAAAACTTTGCATCCCTTTTAACTGCTGTAAATGCACTGTTATTGAAAATTGCTAAATTACAAAACCAAAACGTTTTCTCGTTTTTTTTTACAGCCATAAATTTCATCTGTCTGCCCTTTTGGATCTTTTTACTGCCAAAAATGACATACGTCTCTACCCTTAAATAATAATAATAATAATAATTTTATTTATATAGCGCTAAAATCCAATAATCCCTTCCATAAACTTTTGTCAACTAATGAAATCCCTTCCCTTTCATATACCTAAAACCTGAGAAAAGCACCCCTTTTGGGGCGGAGCTTTCCCGTATAGGTTATTATAGGGAGTTTCCCCCCTGTCCTTAAGTGGAGTCTTCCCATTACCAGTTCATCCGTATACAGGGAGCTTCGACATGTACTTCTCAGTTTTATTCCGTGTACAATCCCGTGGGTTTAATTTACTTTTTCCACTTTCCCAGAATTTAGTTTTATTGATGACCTACTTATTGTTTTCCTTAAATGAAGGAAGAGCTGAAAAAGGAGTTTTATGGAACGACGCTTCCTCCCCGACTCGAGAAATTTGAAGCTCTTCTCAAAAACAAGGATGAAGGCAAGGGCTTCTTTCTGGGCGAAAAGGTGAGATACAAAAAAAATTAAGCAAAGCATTATGCAAATTAAGCATAGCAAAGGGGTTTAGGCCTGCTTAGAACACTATCGGGTATAGAGCGTTTTCACTCACGTGGTCAGCAAAACAAAAGAAAGGTTTTACATAGGAAAAGAGTTCAACTTCCACAGGACTGGTTTGGAACACCAACGTGGCCGCTGTTTCATTGTTTTGGGACACCAATATGGCCGCCGTGACGTCATGTGAAAACGATCTATAGCAATTAAGTCATAAATAAAACGATGATAGCCTTCAAATTCAGCCATCTGTCATCGTTCTTGCCACTAGGGACGTCTCAAGCGGTGATCGAGAAGCGAGAAGAGACGCCTTTATCTGCAGGCTAAAACGATGACCGCTCCGTGAGCCTTCGAAGTTCACCCCGTCCCAAAGAAAGTCTTTTCAAAAAATTTTAAAATATAGCAACGTCAGCACATTTTGCATGGTAGTGAGCAGCATGAATTCCTAGCGTGACGTCTTCCCTTCTGTTACTCTGTAAATTTGGTGCGCGTCAGGGGTTTGATCGGCGATTTTTTTAAATAGGGAGGGCTAAGACAGTGACGACAACAAAAACGTCAAAAAACTAATAGGTTCAGTGAATAGTCACGGCAACAACTCTGCTAAGACGCGTCTTATTTTAGAACAGCCCTTAACAGCTGTTCTTAGAAAAACGTCGTACGACCTTCGCGTCTTAAATAAGACGCGAACGCATAGTACGCATGTGTTAATTTTTGGCGAGAAAATTTTCGCTTGCCCCGCGGCGGACTGGCAGGCTACTGTAAAATTATTACATATTACAACGCGTTTTCGTTTGCTTGGGCTGCAATCTATTCTAAGACTTTTAAGCTTTATTGTTTCTTAATTCGCTCATGTATAATGAGCACGCCGACAAAGGCAAAACGACACACGTGGTCCACCGCTGAAGAAAAGGATTTTTTGTTGTTATGCAAGGAGAGGGCAATAGCAATTCTCGAGGCCAAATGTTGGATTACCGTTGCTACGGGCAACATTCACATGAAAACGAGTCAAGAACAGAAATAAGACGCGAACCATATTTATACGAGCTGTTTTCGTCTTGGATAAGACCTGCTCGTATAAATGGTACAGTTCGCGTCTTATTTTTCCTCGTATAAATGGCCCTCGTATGTGCGGTTACACGGGACATTTTTTATTTACCATGGTAAATATTAATGACCTTTTTACCGTGGGAAATTGCCTCGGTGCGTGTGACCGGACTTTCCCGAGATAAATTTACCATGGGAAATATCCATGGTTTCGTCAAAAATAGCAAAGAAACCGCTTATAACATTAAACTTGGTAAAAAGCAAGGGTTTTTCGATACCCAAGGCAAAACAGCCAATCAGATTTCTTCAACATGAAACCCAAAAAATTGCTTTTTTTGAACGGGTTACTTTGGCACTGTTGAGAGAAAGATCGATGTTGACATGGCAGATTTAACGTTAAGATGAAAGAAACAAGGGGATTTTGAGGCAAAATTTTATTTGAACTGGTTTGTTGGGATATATCGAACCGTTGGATGCAGCTGAGCTGTAAAATCGAACTATTTACCTTCGCTAAATTATCAACATGACATAAAAAAATGCCATTGTCGACGGCGGTTATTACCGTAATTGCGCGAATGAAGCCGTAAACTGAAAGCGGAGTAATTACCTTAATGGCAACTAAACTAAACCCACGTTAAATTTACCACGGCTTCGTTAACGTGGGAAATGCCTTTTACCATGGTTTGTGTAACCGCATCTATTACCTGAGGCTTGCAGCACACACTCAGAAGAAAGGTTACCCCAATCCTACGCCCCAAGCGTAACTGCGATTTTTTTCTGTTTCTTATCTGCAGCTGAGCTATGCCGACATCACTTTCTTTGACTTCTTTAACAGCTTCCATTCGAAGGGTAAAGAGGATGTTCCTGGGGAACTTGAGAAGTTCCCGCTCTTGGTGGAGCATTATAAACGGGTGTTAAACGTGCCCGAAATAAATGAGTGGGTAAAGAAACGCCCTGTAACCGAATTCTAAGCTTGTGGTTGCTATTGAAGCAATTGTAAAGCGAGAGAAAGGCCTAAAACAGAGATTTTAGGGTGTGCCGTAGTTGAACGACTCCGTGCGTCACCGTTGGTTTTAGGTGCAAAGGAATAAAGAAAACTTTAAAAGGCTTATTTTTGTATTGATCGAATCTGTTAATATGCCGATGTACCAAAGAACTCAAAGGGAAACTTGGGTAAAGGTTTTTATATGTGCCGCCGAGACCTTCAAACCCTGACCCTGTTTAAGACAAAAATCATTTCATTTCGCTACCCCCGTAATTTAGGACATTGGGCCAGCTTCAAGATCACTCGCTAAATAAGTTAATTAATTGATGTAGTAGTTCTATAACGTTTCCGCCAAACGTCTCGAGCGGACAGGCTAGCGCTCACTTTTGGTAGAAAAAGTGTAGACGCAGTATGGTTGCAGCAAAAAGCTTTCTTGACTTATCTACTGATATAGGCAGCAAACTTTTTATCACACTATTTAAACCTATTATTACAGTATAACTCTGAAGTATGGGGTGGGAAAAGTGACAAACCGAACCTGGATTAATTAATGGGGAACATGACCCTGCGGAAAGGCGACTATATTCTCCCAATTCTATGAATACTTTCTTGGTTTAAATAAACGAGCTTCTGATGTTTGCGGTAGATTGATTCAATATCCTAGGCAACTCAGCTGAAACAACTGTAAGCCTGATATATTTTTCATGTGGAATATTTGATTCGTAATTCTTTCCACTACGTAAAATTTCCGGCAAATATTTGCTTCAATGGCGCGCACAGTAATTATATGTCTTGAAATAAAAACGGTCTACTTGCTCATGACTATATCAAAAGAATTAGCAAATACTGGGAAACAGTACTCCATCTCTTCCGCAAATCAAATTTGTTCTCCGTTTAACAAAAAAGGATCAAAAGCGACTCAACAAATAGGTAAATTAGAGATAACTGACTAAAAATATCATTGAAATAAAAAGTAAACCAAAATCAATTCCGTCCAACTATCTTTTTCTGAAGACACTGATAAGAAATCTCTTAAACTATCTAAACTCAAACCCCGGACGAGCGACGGCAAAATTAAGGACAAATAGTCATAAACTAATAATAGAATATGGAGGATACTGCTCGCCCAAAATGCCTGAACATTTTATTTATGATAACTGATGCAAGTATTGTTCTCTAAGTGAAATGGAAGACAGGAAACACTTCATACTCTCTTTATAATTGCTTCCTTTATCTTAAAGAACAACACTATCTTGTTTATTCTACAGGCAACAAATATCCTTATTTGAATCACTCTCTGATCTCAACTGATATGATAACCTTTCTATTAATAGCGGAGCTACACGTGCGCGCTTTGCGCACGCTATTGGAGCCATCCATCCGAGAAATTTTGGTAATCACGTGACCGTACAGCCGTTCTAACTAGAGGGAAACCAAAATGAAATGTCAAACTTTCTAGAGTGTGGGAGCCTGTAATCTGTGTTTAACTTGATAATGAACATCCATATTAAGGACAACTGACAGCTGTCAAAACAGGGTATCGGCTGACTAGTGTCACATGACCGTATCGCAGACTCAGGTGCCAACTAAACAGGATGAAGACTGGTATTGGCCAGTACAAAATATTGTATACCTCAGGCTTTTTCACATTGTTTGATCAGTCTTGGCAGTAGTCTTTTTGACTTTAATTCTATTTTTAATAATAACAGGCAACACGTAGCAGAAGTAGATCATATAGATCATGTAGATCATATAACTAGAAATTTGCTATGTAATTATCTCTTCTTTTACGGGTGACGAGTATTGTAATCAGCAATGCCATCTATTGGCTCATCCTCGGTGTTAGAACCTGTTAAACTCACAAGTGACGTAAAACAGAGGAAACAAAGAAGTCAGCACAATAGAACGTAGAAAAACAAAAGGTGCGAAACAAAGAAAAGTTCACAGGTTCTTCACCGAGGTAAACCCCATCTATTCATATGAAAATGGTCAAAAGTTAAATTGAATTGAATTAAATTAGTTTGTGGCGGTAAACTGATTCAACATTCTGGCATCTCAGCTGATAAATCTATAATCCTGACAAATTTTTAAGATGGAATATTTAATTCGCACTCCTTTCCTCTACTAAAATTTACGGCAAAATATTTGCCTGCACGTACAGTCCTTCGAGTGGCCTGTTGCGTGCCATTTACAACATAATTCTAATTTTAACACATGACTGGTGATATAAAAGGTCAGCAATGAGTTAGCAGTTCATTGAACTTCAGCGGCAGTTGTGTTGAAGTTGTGCATCCACTCAGAGTAAGATATCGACTGAAACATTCTGCAGAAATGTCTGGCTACAAGTTGTTCTACTTTCCAGGCCGCGTTGGAGGAGAAAAATGTCGACTTGCATTTGCGGCTGCAAAGATTGACTACGAGGACAATCGATTGGCAGACGAAGAATGGGCAAAAGAGAAAGCGTGTAAGTAACATAAACGTTCACCAGATTGCTTAAAAAGCGTGCGACGGTTATCTGTCGATTCTTTTTAATTCTGTAATCTTAAATAGCTGTTTAAAACGGAATGCGATCAAAGCCGACGGCAAATATGCATACATACGCATACATTCGCTTGATTTTTTGGGGGGTTTAAAGATTTTAATGATGTGCGGGTCGGGAATGCTGGATTGGTAACTGATTGAACTAAAATTGCTTAGTCAGGCTGACTACTGTGCTCACTCTTTTTAATGGTTTCCGCCGACCACAAGTGGTATCATTGATTTTATTATTATTATTATTAATCACGCCTTAATGGTTTCCGCCGACCACAAGTGGTATCATTGGTTTTATTATTATTATTATTATTAGTCACACCTTAATGGTTTCCGCCGACCATAAGTGGTATCATTGTTTTTAATTCTGTAATCTTAAATAGCTCTTTAACCCATTCGCCCCTGAACCGCCCGCAACCGCCCGTGCGGTTACGGTTACTGCCCGTCCTTTCTACCCCTTGTGACGACATCAGTTTTAACTGTCAAGGACAACTTTGTCCTC
>OZ038001.1:4006369-4013869 GCA_964035705.1 Porites rus | reverse complement strand
GTCTTACATAAGACGCGAACGCATAGTACGCATGCGTTAATTTTTGGCGAGAAAATTTTCGCTTGCCCCGCGGCGGACTGGCGGGCTACTGGCAGGGAAAAGTTATTTACATAATTATTACAACGCGTTTTCGTTCCTTGGGTTGCCGTCTATTCTAAGACTTTTAATCTTTATTTGTTTCTTAATTCGCTCATGTAAAATGACCATGCCGACAATGGCAAACGAAACACTTGGTCCACCGCTGAAGAAAAGGATTTTTTGTTGTTATGCAAGGAGAGGGCAATGGCAGATCTCGAGGACAAATGTTGGATTGCCGTTGCTACGGGCAACATTCACATGAAAACGATTCAAGAACAGAAATAAGACGCGAACCATATTTATACGAGCTGTTTTCGTCTTAAATAAGACCTGCTCGTATAAATGGTACAGTTCGTGTCTTATGTAAGACGCGTCTTAGTTTTCCTCGTATAAATGGCCCTAGTATATGCGTTTACACGGGACACTTTTTATTTACCGTCAGTGGGTAAATGACCCTTTTGCCGTGGGAAATTACCTCGGTGCATGTGACCCGAATTTACCATGGGAAATATCCATGGTTAGGTCAAAAATAGCAAAGAAACCGCTTATGACATTAAACTTGGTAAAACGCAAGGGTTTTTCGATAGCCAAGGCAAAACAGCCAATCAGATTTCTTCAACATGAAACACCCAAAAATTCTTTTTTTAAACGGGTTTCTTTCGCACTGTTGAGAGAAAGATCGATGATGACGTGACAGATTTTACCTTAAGATGAGAGAAACGGGAATTTTTAGGCAAACTTTTGAACTGGTTTGTTGAGATAGATTTAGAAACGATATTTCCCCAAAATATGTTCTATTCCTGGTATCGAACCGTTGGATGCAGCTGAACTGTTGAAATTTAATTTCAGCTATAAAATTATACGTAGATTTTCAACATTACACAAAATACTGCCATTGACGACGGCGGACATTACCGTAACTGCGCGAATGAGGCCGTAAACTGAAAGCGGCTTAATTACCTTAATGGCAACTAAACTAAACCCACGTTAAATTTACCACGGCTTCGTTAACGTGGGAAATGCCTTTTACCATGGTTTGTGAAACTGCATCTATTGCCTGAGGCTTATTACACCCGCAGAAGAAAGGTTACCCCAATCCTACGCCCCTAGCGTAACTGCGATTTCTTTCTGTTTCTTATCTGCAGCTGAGCTATGCCGACATCATTTTCTTTGACTTCTTTAACAACCTCCATGCGAAGGGTAAAGAGGATGTTCCTGGAGAACTTGAGAAGTTCCCGCTCTTGGTGGAGCATTATAAGCGGGTGTTAAACGTGCCCGAAATAAAGGAGTGGATAAAGAAACGCCCTGTAACCGAATTCTAACCTTGTGAACTTGTTATTGTAGCAACTGTTAAGCGAGAGAAAGGCCCAAAGCACTTCTATCGTGTGCCGTAGTTAAACAGCTCCGTGCGTCACCGTTGTTTTTTTAAGATGCAAACGAATAAAGAAAACTTTAAAAGGTATAATTTTGTATTTATCTTGTGTTCAGTGTGCCGATATACCCGGCTATAGTTGGGGACACCGCAGGGAAACTTGAGTCAGGGTGTGCCAAAAACTAAAGTAGCCAATGTAAAACTTAGAATGCTACAATTGCCTTTTCTCCTCTCCTCGCTCTTTCTATTTTTCCTCTCCTTTTCCTTCGCTGGTGTGATTTTCCAGCTTATCGGGCGCAAAAAGCCTGTCTGCTGGCCCGTTTTTTTTTTACTCCAAGTTTCGTTAGGTTCGTTTTCAAAAAATCGGTTAGATATACCATCTGAACATGAAGGATTCTACACCCAAACAGAGGCTTAAGCTAAACTGCAACAACTCAAGCAGATTCAGGAGTATTTTTTTTTTCTATCTAAACGTTCTTTTCACCATTGTGTCTGTAAATTAGGGCTGGTTGATATGATACTTGTGGCCGTTTTCTCTCCTTTCAAGGCATAAAAACATCTTTAGAGACTTTGTTGTTATTAAATATCGCTATGTTCTTGGAACGTATACGTAGTATGCCTGCCTATACTGACTTTTCATTGACGAGATAATTAATCAGTCTGATTTATGCGCAGGTTATAAAGCTTCACCAAAACATTTTGTCCACTTGCAGTGCTTGCTTATGTTTGACTAGAGTGAAATAACCAATCAAAATGCTTTACGACCAGAGAAAAACCCTTCAATGTTTTTCAGGAAGTAACGACCAGGAAAAAGAGATGCGCAAACATATTATAACAAAGCGTATTATGGAAACTGGGCTTTTTTACATCTTGACCCCATGAGACCACAATAGGGGGAATTGTCCTAACTCAACAGGCTTATTTAGCAACAGAACGGGAACGTCATTTGACGACGGGAAAGCGCGCGGAAAGGACTTAACTCGACTTCCGGTGCCCAATTTGTCGCTCTGCCATTGGTCAAGCTAGTTGTTTGATTTGCGCGCGCCGTCGTCAACTGACGTTCCCGTTCTGTTGCTAAATCAGCTTAATAAAAATCTCACTCCGGTGATTGCCATGATTGGAGTCCCATTCACAGTTCTCACATTCGAAGTCAATAGGGAGCCAAGTAAAGCAACCGACGTTTTTGAGCGACGCTTGTCAACCAGAAGTAAGTCTTTTTCTTCTTTTAAATATGCCTTGGCAGCACTAAATTTGTATTGCTAAATGTTTTTACTCTTAAAGAGACGATTTGCCCCAAAATTTGTTCAAGGTCATGGCTCAGGTGTGCAAAAAGTCTACTTCCGGTTGTCGTGCTTCGCTTAAAAACGTGGCTGCTTAGGGTTCTCCTCCAAAAAAAATGACAGAAATTTGAACTAATTCACCTCCCATGAAGGTAATTTCCAACACCATTTTGTTTGTTTATTCTTTGCGCGGAGCCCTTATCAAAATTGCGCGCGGGTGTCACACGCGATGGCGCAATTATTTCGATGGAACCACCCCATATATTATTGTGAGTTTACCAAGAAGGTAGCTAGTTGCGTTCTCCTACCCCGATTATAGCAAACTTAACAGCAATTGGCACACGGCCTGGCCAGTACCTAACGCATGCGCAAAACCATATCACCCGGAAGTTAGCAGACAGGGGGCGTCCTTATTAGGGATCATCAAAATATGAAATATCAGCAAGTCCACAGCGACAAACCAATCAGCATGATATAGCCGTCTGATCTGTGAACCGCGGACTCTAGCTCATGGAATAGTTTCCATGTTAAGAGCCTGCAGGCTAGCAATTGCAAGGGTTATGGATTACTTTCACATTGAAGATTGTGCCTCTATTCCTGGGCAGGCGCGAACCATATTTTGCGTTCACATAAGCTCACAGTGGGTTTCAGCACCCACATTCCTCATGTTCTGGTTTCATTACACAGTTGAAGTACTCGTTACTGTTAGAAGTAATATTTACTATTTATCTCACCCATAACTCGCGAAAGTTCATGAACAAGAAATAAGCATAAAAATGTTTATTTTCCTCACTTCATTGAGCGCGTTTTTACGAGCACTCGAGAAACGGAAAACGAGCACTGCGAAAGCTCGCGCGCGAGACGCACGCGCCAATGGAAAGACTGGGTTCTAAACGAAACCAATATGGCGGATTATTGACCAGAAAGAACACGTGTGTAGTAAATTGGATCTAAAGTAACAAAACTAGACTTTTGGAAATCGGATTTGAGCTTTAACAGTTCTTTTACTTACTCGTCAACACTTGGCTTTATTCATCATCTAAAAATTCCCGCACGTGGCATGGCAGAAGTGCAAAATCTGGCACGGGTCTTGAGAGGTAAGCTTATGTTTGATTACATGTAGCTTAACTTAACTTAAGCTTAAATTTAAGATTCTTTCGTAGCAAACAATGGTCTCGTAAGCAAGTATTATTGGTAATGGCAATTAAAGGATTAAGCCTATGGCTTAAATCATCGATCAAGTAAATCCAGGAGATCTGGTGTAAATTAAGGTCAAACATGAAATTTGTCAGGTACAGGATACACGTCACAGGTCACAGGTCATGATCACAAGTGCAGGTCATTGCTCTGTTGATAAATAACTGAAATATATGGCTCAAATAAGCTAAAACTCTATTTCGGATTTTGATTCCTCATGGACAGAGTTTATATTTATGTTGTCGACCTTTGGGTCAGTTGTGAAATATTTATGTGCATGGATCATCTAGTGAGGCAGAAACACGAGTTGGCTTTGGAAGGTACATGTAGTTGCAGTGACGTCATTGATTGTGAAGTTGAGCTTCATTAAGGTTTTCAAGCAACATAACTTCCATTACCTGCAATGAAAGGCTGATACGTTTACCTCCTGAAAAGATACGCATTATTTTAAAACACTTGTTTTTAATCATCTTCCAACTCTCTAGGAATACAAGCTCTGTCATAGAGCAGCAGGTGCTTGACTGCATGCACTGCGCATGCACAAAGTTGATTATGTAATACTTCCTCTGGGAAAAACTTATTGTTTAAAATGTTTACAGCTGGTTAATCGCGACCAATTCTCCTCATGCAAATGTAGGGAAATGCAAACTCTACAAGGCCAACAATAAGAGACTTTGCGGCAGTTTGCGAGCAACTTATTGGCTCTCGGCCATAATATATGCTTCATATGCGATGAAATGAGTTAATGTAGGGCTTTAACCATCAAAACCCTGCTTAGTTTCTTTGTATATATGTGACCTCTCACGCGAAAACGTACATTAACGGCTTTCCGTTAAATGGGTGAAACGCATGGCTGTCGAACGGGTAAGAAACGGCCCATGAAGCCGTTTGAAACAGATGAAACCGAACAGCTGAACGGCTGATAATTTATTCTGAACGGATTGGTATGACGGCTGAACGGCTAGTGAAAAATATTATCTTTGAATCCTTGATAAATACAGCTCCACCAGCTTAAGGCATCCCAGTCTGTTTTACTATACAAGGCAACCATCCTGCATTTTTGTTTGTTGAGTGTTACTTTGATTTTATACCCTCAACAAACACAGCATTATCATCACTAATACTTCGGATGACTTGAGTCTTGATGATAAGACTGTTGTTAGTTATAAACAAGTCTAAGACATTAGTTACCCTGACTGGTTAACCTGGTTATAAGTTAGACTAAGCTATGGTCATCAAGACAATCAGTGAATTTTCAGATAATTATGTGATGAGGTTTAGCCACCAATCTGTTGGAGTGATCTCTCAAAGTTTTTTAAACTTATCACATCTCCTTCATTCGGGTTATAAAAGGCACAAACTTACAACTTCTTTCACCCCACTACATGTACTGTATGTTGATATTAACCAAGAGGATTTCACACTCAGTCTCTAAAGTATATTCCCAGGGAAAGAAGTTATAGCAACCAAACATTTGGGGTGGTAACAATCCAAATCCACGCACATTCCAAAACTGACGTAATTTATAAACTCTTTCCATGAGGAATCAAAATCCGAAATAGAGTTTTAGCTAGAGTATACAAGTTCTCTTCCTGAGCTCTTCGAAAAACGCTATAAAAGCAACGGACAAAGGATCCAACATTTTGGTCCTGAAACCAGTCTTGCACCTTGTACTAGCTTCAATGAGTTCTATTAATTTTGGAACTCTACCATAGCACAACAAATAGCTTCTAACCATCCAGGAGATGATTACCATTTTAAGCAGTTTGACGGTAGCTGAGTGCTCCCACAATATCACCGATCAAGTCACCTAAGCGACCATGTGATCATGACAGCCCAGAAACAGTGATTCCAGACTCACAGGGCTCCAGCCTCCAAAAAAACCAAAAACAGATCAGACAGAGGGCACCAAAACCATCCGCAATCGACTTCTTACACTGGAAACCAGATGAGCCAAATGCAAAAGGTCATTACAAGTCCTGAGGGAACACAACAAAGAACTCTACATGCCTCTACGGTTTACAATACAGGCTGAGACCACATAACTATACAGTCATGTTGTACAGTTCGACAGAGAATTCCAGACCACCTTGGACCAGATCAGTTGCCTAGCCTTAGCCTGTTGCAAGTGTTCAGATAGTGGAGAGCGGTACGAAGTAAAGAAAGCGATGAAAAGTAGACGGGGACTCTCTCACCTCTCACCCGCCCTTGCTTTTATTTTTTTGCACTCCTTTTTACTTCACACTGGTCCCCACTATCTGAATGCCTGGAACAGGCCAGCCTAGCCCATGCGGAACTATTAATGCTGATGATAAAACAGCAGATAAAAAAACTTGCATGTACATGTAACAGCTAACAATGAGGCTATACAGGCCCCACAGCAGTTACTACAAGACCTGCATCCAGACCAGCAGAGTTCCCAGGAAACCTTGCTGCCAACAGAGCCAGACCCAGGCCCAGGACATAGAAAACTGCACCTAAGAAAGTTCAGCAAACTAAGTCTTGTAAAATCTCGCTTCCATGAAAGCTCAACTAGCTGAGCTACAGAAAATGTTTTGTAAAATCAGTGAAGCAGTCAGTGTAAATAAACAAGTTCAACAGTATACTGGTGTGTCGTTTCTTGACTCAAAGGGTTTCATAAAAAGTCGATATATTAAAAAGGGTCAGATAAACAAGAAACGCTCTCATAGATGCAACAACCTAAAAACTTCTTTAACCTACGACACTAGAACTCAAAACGAGAAATATATCAAAAATTTCTCTGATTAAGTTCTCTCTTACAATGTGGTTAAACTTCTAGAGGTCTTAAATTAAACCCCTCCTGTTCCTACTGTAGCTTCAATAAATCCTTATTAAACGATTTCAATAATTTTGCTAGAACAATGCATTTAAGATATGATGTTCGCAGACAAAAGGAAAACCTTAGCACATCCCATGTTAAATCCACATGGCAATTACCACCAACTCAAAACTCAGTTGCCTCAGAACATTACCGGGAACAAAAGAAGCTTGCTGGAACTTGCTTCAATAGTTTTCCACGCTCCCTTAGATAAATTGTAATATCTCAGCAATCAAGAGAAAAGCCAGCGGCTTACTTAAACGAAATAGCAAAATCAATCTTAAAAAAGCTGATGAAGGAACAACTACAGTCACTATGAACACCGCACAAAAAATAGAAGAAGGCTCACAACAATTATTATCCGATGATAAATTCTACAAGCCTCTTACAAATGCTATTGAGCTACACATCGCCCAAAAAGTGAATCGAATAGTCAACAAACTATTCCTTTCGGGCAATATTGACACTATGACTTAAATGGTTTAAACAATCGGCCACGCATACCAGAATTTTACACACCGACAAAAATCCATAAGAAAATACCGGTCAGCTGTAGCGGCCCTACTGAGCATATCTCCAGTTTCGTTTACTCACTATTACAACCCATCGCACAAAAACAGGAGTCATATTTGAAAGACACTACCGATTTATTGAAAACACGCAAATCTCTAACGACGTGGTTTTAGCCACTCTAGATGTGAGTTACCTGACTACAAACAAATGTCGGTGCGCAA
>OZ038001.1:3982452-4006169 GCA_964035705.1 Porites rus | reverse complement strand
GTTCTTAGAAAAACTTCGTATAAATGGTCTTCGCGTCTTACATAAGACGCAAACGCATAGTACGTTTGCGTTAATTTTTGGCGGGAAATTTTTCGCTTGCCCCACGGCGGACTGGCAGGGTACTAGCAGGGAAAAGTTATTTACATATTACAACGCGTTTTCGTTTCCTTGGGTTGCCGTCTATTCTAAGACTTTTAAGCTTTATTTGTTTCTTAATTCGCTCATGTATAGTGAGCACGCCGACAAAGGCAAACGAAACACGTGGTCCACCGCTGAAGAAAAGGATTTTTTGTTGTTATGCAAGGAGAGGGCAATAGCAGATCTCGAGGACAAATGTTGGATTACCGTTGCTACGGGCAACATTCACATGAAAATGAGTCAAGAACAGAAATAAGACGCGAACCATATTTATACGATCTGTTTTCGTCTTAGATAAGACCTGCTCGTATAAATGGTACAGTTCGCGTCTTATGTAAGATGCCTCTTATTTTTCCTCGTATAAATGCCCTAGTATGTGCGTTTACACGGGCTACTTTTTATTTGCCCTGGTAAATGAGCCTTTTACCGTGGGAAATTGCCTCGGTGCGTGTGACCAGACTTTCCCGAGATAAATGTACTATGGGAAATATCCATGGTTACGTCAAAAATAGCAAAGAAACCGCTTATGAGATTTAACTTGGTAAAACGCAAGGGTTTTGCGATACCCAAGGCAAAACAGCCAATCAGATTTCCTCAACTTCAAACCCCCCAAAATTGCTTTTTTAAACGGGTTTCTTTCGCACTGTTGAGAGAAAGATCGATGGTGACATGGCAGATTTCACGTTAAGATGAAAGAAACAGGAGAATTTTGAGGCAAAATTTTGAACTGGTTTGTTGGGATAGATTTAGAAACGACATTTCCCCAAAATATGTTCTACAGTATTCCTGGTATCGAACCGTTGGATGCAGCTGAACTGTAAAATCGAACTATCTACCTTCACTAAATTATCATGAATAACATACCAGTTGAAATTTCAGCGAAAAAAAATATACGTAAATTTTTAACATGACATAAAATACTGCCATTGTCGACGGCGGTTATTACCGTAATTGCGCGAATGAAGCCGTAAACTGAAAGCGGCTTAATTACCTTCATGGGAACTAAACTAAACCCACGTTAAATTGACCACGGCTTCGTTAACGTGGGAAAAGCCTTTTACCATGATTTATGAAACTGCGTCTATTGCCTGAGGCTTATTACATCCGCAGAAGAAAGGTTACCCCAATCCTGCGCCCCTAGAGTAACCGCGATTTCTTTCTGTTTCTTATCTGCAGCTGAGCTATGCCGACATCATTTTCTTTGACTTCTTTAACAACCTCCATGCGAAGGGTAAAGAGGATGTTCCTGGAGAACTTGAGAAGTTCCCGCTCTTGGTGGAGCATTATAAGCGGGTGTTAAACGTGCCCGAAATAAAGGAGTGGATAAAGAAACGCCCTGTAACCGAATTCTAAGCTTGTGGTTGCTATTGAAGCAATTGTAAAGCGAGAGATAGGCCTAATACAGAGATTTTAGCGTGTGCCGTAGTTGAACGACTCCATGCGTCACCGTTGATTTTAGGTGCAAAGGAATAAAGAAAACTTTAAAAGGTTTATTTTTGTATTGATCATATTTGTTTAATGTGCCGATATACCCCGGCCTCAAAGGGAATTCAAAGGGAAACTTGAGTAAAGGTTTTTATATTTGCCGCCGAGACCTTCAAACCCTGACCCTGTTTAATTAAAGCAAAAATCATTTCATTTCGCTACCCTGTTTAAGACAAGAGGCCTTATTCCACGACAAACTTATTCCGCATACGGCAGTACGTAATGTTTTAAACCCACACCATGGAATTAGATCTTATTGGAAAAAAATAGATGGTACCAGATCGTCGCCATTAACTTCACAATTTTTTTTAAGCCTTTCGGTCCAAAAAGACAACCTGGTCAAGATGCTTAATAGAACTTGCCATCTTACTACGTCTATTCATTGTTTTAGTCAATGAGGAGGTCACCATCTTCTTTACCACTTTCACTCGCTTTGCACGTATTGAGAACCGTTTAATTTTTTCCCGGGAAAACTAGTGCCGCGAGGATTCTGGGAACGAGAAACCAATGCAGTGCAATGGAAGCCATGATCATCAACTGCAAATGGGGGAAATTGATACAATTTGTAGTCAAGACTACGCGAACATGGACCATTTTATAGATGCTACCCTTGGAAAGGTTTTATTCCTCGTTCTGTGGCATTTTTGGACAAACTTAGCCTCCAAAATAGCTTTTAATTGCTGGAATGTTGACCATGTTTACGCTGTGTGCGACCACGTTGGCCTCAAATATCTTACAGGTAAGCTTAGGGACCGGTCATTATTTATGTAGAGGGGGGGGGGGGGAGGGGAACATCGAAGGGGGGTCAAGACTATTTCAGATTGTCTAGAGAAGGGGCTAAACTTTTTTATAAAGAAGTTTAGGGGGGTCTGTTCGCTTAAAAGACAGCTAAATTTCACGCAAAATGAGCAGTCTTCGGACAAAAACACAAAATTCATTATCTCGAAAAAATAATATGCTACATTCAGTCATGTACATATGTATGTAAAGTTGGGATTTCCAATTCTTTATGCAGTAGAACAGTTTAGTTCACTATTGTTCAAGGTAATTTGCGTTTTTGCAGTCGAATTAAGCTCAAAGCTGTTCCATTGTGCTAGTTTTTGGTTGTCTGTTCCAATAAATTTCTCTTTTTCTTGCGACACAACATTTCCACTCTGCTCTAGGTTTTATGGCATCTTAGTGAAGTTTACTTTTTCGCTCGCCGCACGAAGCTCTGAGGAAAGAAGGCCTGCCGCTCGCTTTCTAGTGTCCGTAAAGCGGGATTCGACGTAATTTGTTAGGCTTACATGAGTGAAGGACAGCGGGCTTGGGCTTGAGTTAAATGAGATGTCAGTTTAAAAACAATTTTGCTGATATGATCCATGAAGAAGATGCTATTGATCTGCAAGAACCAGTGCTCTATTTCCATACTATGAGGAGGACGAAGTGAAAAAGGTAAAGTATCACAGCATCTGCCATAAAAGTCACATCAAACTTTAGTGTCGCTGCTCGCTAATGCGAGGGAAAGAAAGAGTAATATGGGGAATTTGAAATGGTTTGAAGAAACCTTTTTTGAGGGCGTTCTGATCAAAGTAATATGATGAAATAAATTTAATTCCTGCCCATTTATGTCGCGTTTGTGACCCTTGTTTGATTGCTCTGAAAACGGGGATGGATATTAGAGGCCAGGTCTGAAAACGACCGGTTGGAAAAAGACACTTTTTATGATCCGTTCTGGCGGCACATCCCCAAAAAAGATTTACCAAAAGTAACCCTTGAGAATGGTAGGTTTCTAAATTCTTCATTGCATGAGCTAGAGAGGTTTCAAAAAGCAATTCTAAAGGCATATTTAGGACATTAGGCCAGCCTTCAGCACGTACAGTACATGGTCTATATAAAAGCAGTCTACTTCCTCATTACATAAAAAGAATTAGCAAATACAGGAAACCCTCCGTTATCTCTTCCGCAAATGAAATTTGTTCTCAGTTTAACTAAAAGGGATCAAAAACAACTAAACTACCTAAGAATATCATTTCATGAGGTTTAGCTAAAACACATCAATCCCATACATTGACTACCTTTTCAAGAAAGGCAATAAGAATTCTCTTTACATATCTAGGCTTTATAAAAAAGATCAAAGCTCCAACTGAGTAACAGCAAAATTAAGGACAAACAATCATAAACTAATGATGCAAAAATGATAGAATATGGAAGACACTGCTCGCCCAAAATTAAAATTCCTCAACATTTTATATATGAGAGTATGCAAATAATAGGGCCATTTATACGAGGAAAAATAAGACGCGTCTTACAAAAGACGCGTCTTAAATAAGACGCGAACTTTCCGTATAAACGGCACATTTCGTCTAAAATAAGATGCGGCTTAGCTAAGACGCGTCTTATTAGATAAGACATGCTCGCGTAAATGGTACAGTTCGCGTCTTATTTAAGACGCGTCTTATTTTTCCTCGTATAAATGGCCCTATTGTTCTCTTAGTGAAAAGACGGGAAACACTTCATAAAAAAAATTAGTACAAAATTTGCTGTGCATCGGGTCAGTTTACCTTGGTTTAAGCTTATTTTCCTTTTACCAGGGGAGGGAATGGTCAGGACTACGAAAATGAGTTTTTACATAATAAAAATACAATTTGAGATCAGCTCCACTTAAATTCTCTACTCCACGGAAAGCTTTAGGTTCCGTACTGTTAAAAACTATGTAGTCTATAAGCATATTCTCAACCAGCCACCAATTGTGGCTTAATAGAAGGATAGCTTTCTACCGACAATGTAGTCCTCGTTAAGTTCGATATCTTTTAATGACACCGCAATGGTATAAGAAATTTCTATCCTAAAAAATTCCATCCTTTGTGTAAATTAAAGAAGCATTCTAAAGATTTGCCGCCAAGTTGGTGGGAATTTGCATATGATCACTTTTGATTGTAGAACCGTGCTCGACCTGTAGTCAAGCATATCATTCCGTGATGGTAGCGTATTAAACTGCAGAGCCAACAAACCAAATATTACCGATCATTTACACTCCTTCTAAGCTGCGAAAGTTGATTTAAATCTTGCGAACATAGACGCTGAGAACTTAATCATAACTTCAAAAGCTTTGAAAGTGAGAAAGTTGCGGGGTGAATTTTGATGACAAATGATCGTGATGATAAGGATGATAATGACGATGATGATAATGAAAACAATCGGTGAAGTTCTTAATAAAAGCAGGATAAAAGTAAAGGTGGTAATGATAATGTAGAACAGTGGATAGAGCTGGAAGTTAATGCCCAAAGTAAAGGACATGGCAGTTTAGTGCATTAAACATAAAAACATCCTTCATCGAACTAGAATATATGGAACTTCACTCGTGTAGTGGTTGATCAATAATGTTACAAATACCGGCACTTAATCTTTCAATGGCGTCTAAAATTGGTATCCCCTCTTCTTGCCTTTAGAAATTTTACCTTAACACTTACTTCTCATTTAAGGCAAAATGATGACTTAGGGGAGGGGTAGTTGGGCAGGTTCCCCCCGAAACAAAAAATTGATCCGAATGCATCTGAGAATGCAGCCTAATGGCGGTGAATCGATTCAGTATTCTAGCCAACTCAGCTGATAAGACGACTATCATCTTATTTTTTATGTGGAATATTTAACTCGCAATCCTTTCCTCTACGTGAAATTTCCGTCAAGGTATTTGCTTTGGCACGCACAGTACACAGTGTATAGCGGTGCGAAGCAAACAGAAGAGATGAAAAGTAGAGGGGGAACTGGAGAGAGCTGTGCAGTCTGAGTGAACTGATGAGTCTATTTTTAAATAGATTAATAAGATTTAATAAGATTTGTTTTAAAAAACAAATCTTACAGGCGTTCCCTCTCTCACCTCTCCCCCTTCCTCGTTTTTTTTTTTTATCGTGCTTCTTTTTACGTCGTACCGCTCCCTACTATCTGGTGGAACCGGCTAACTTCAAGTGGCCTGTTGCGTGACATGACACGACTTAAGAAATCATTGTACATACAGTACTGATATAAAAGGTCATCAGCAAAGAGTTAGCAATTCATTATACTTCAGCGGTGCGTGTGTCAAAGTTGTGTTTGACTGAAACATTCTACAGAAATGTCTGGCTACAAGTTGTTCTACTTTCCAGTCCGCGGTGCAGGAGAAAAATGTCGACTTGCATTTGCGGCTGCAAAGATTGACTACGAGGATATTCGATTACCAGCCGAAGAATGGGCAAAAGAGAAAGCGTGTAAGTAAATATAAAAGTTCCGTGAATTAAGCGCGCGACGGTGAATATTTTTTGATAGTATTTTTAGAATTTTGTAATCTTAAATGGCTGTTTATAACTGAATGCGATCAAAGCCGATGGCAAATACGCGTACCGTACGCATACATTCGCTTGAATTTCGATCGGTTTTTATGTGGTTGCGAATGCTGTCGTACTGAAATAAAATAAATTATTGCTTAGTCACGGGCCGCTGACAAGTGTGCTCACCAGACTACACACTCGTTTGCTCCATTGTAATGGTTAATTACCGCCGACCACAAATGGTATCAATGATTTTGTTATTTCGTCACTGAATTGAAGTTCCGTTTTCTTCGTTTCGAAGACTGCTACGAAAGAAAGTTGTTCTCTGAGGCCTGGGTCAGAGGTATGTTCTGAGGATATGAATGACGGCGTTGCTAAAACGAGGGTAAGGGTAACACCAAGGGTGAGGGTGGAGGGTGAGGAAAAAATTCATTTTGTTCTAGGTCCAGAAAGCAAAAAATGATAACACGAAAAATGAAAATATCAGAATTTGAATATTCTTAGCAACATGCACCTGAGACATCCAAGAACATCTGTTTCAGCAATAACATAAAAGCAGAATCACAAATTCAGATAGTTTTGAATATCCCAAATAATCCCTGTTAGAATCAAGCCAAAAACTACTTGCCAAGTTTTCCTAACCAAAAATTCCCGGAATCGAAAATTCAGTGCCAAAAAATCCTTCGTTCATCTTCGTCAATTGAAATAAGGAGTACCCCTCCCCCGGGCGTTCAACGCGTCCCCTCCTCGCGAAGCGGGCGCGTTCGTAGGAAACGCGTGACAAAGCGAGTAGTGTAGGTGTTGCTCAGAAGGTCTCTCCTCTCCTAATTGGTCGCAGAAAACAATGACATGTCATTCTGCCAATTGTTTTAGTATTGCTTGGGGCCATGGAAACTCACCATTGGTGACTTCTCTTCCGAACAGCTGCTAAGTGACTTCGACGAAGCCCATATGGCTTTTGGTCAGGTTAGCGCACGCGCGGGCGAACGCGAACGCGACAAACAAGGGTCCGTCAAGCGCGTTGTCATTTTTACGTTTCGCTCAACGGACGATGAAAAAAGAGAGCGTTCTCGTTGTCTTGGTAGGTGTGGTCAAATAACCGTGAAAATCTGATGAGTCTCGGCTGGCACAATCCTATATCAAAAACGAGGGAAATCTTAATAGAAATTCGAGTTTAGGACGCGGCCAGGCTGGTCGGAGAATTTTCACCACATTTTGCTTCTAGGGGAATAAAAACCGTTCAACTCCCTCGTTGCTAGCTTCCGTGTTATGCGCCATGACCAACCCTATTTGAAATATTAGCACCCAGGAAAGAGGAACTCCTTATGATGGCCTATACAGTGAGGCTGATGGTATGGTATGGTAACTTTAATTATACACGGTATTTCCTTCTGGTACATTTACATTCAAAGTATAGAAAACTAACTACCTAACTAATCTAGAATCTATGATAAAAGCTAAAATAATAAAGATGAAAAGAAAACACCTGCTTTTCAAGGGGGCCGTGTGTAAAAACAGCATATCGCTGATTAAATTATTTGACAATCGAAATTTAGGTCCCTTAATTTTCCCTTAAATAAATTAGGGGATGTCAACTGCCGCACCTCCAGAGGCAAGCTGTTCCATAATACACTTCCGCTGTAAGAAAGACTTCTTTTACAAAATTCAATACGGGGTTGTGGAATAGCGAGATTGTTTTCATTCTCTCTAAGGTTTAGCCTGAATTTCATCCGATTACTTCGAGTCGTTATTACTCCCTCAGTTGTTGAGAGGAGAAAACGACTCGAAGCAATCGGATGAATTTCAGGCTATCTAAGGTTATTACTAGTTAAATGTTCACCCAAAGCGGGTCCCTTTTTCAGCTTTTAGGTATATGAAAGGGTAGGGGTTTCATTACTAGTCAAAGTACATGAAAGGTTAGGCAAATCTGCCATTTCGGCCTGTAAAAGGACCTAAAGGTCTAACAGACGCTTTTTATGGCTGTGAAAGAGACAAAAAAACTTCTTGGTTTAGTAATTTATTTAAATATAAACAGATGGTGCCTCAACAGCAGTTTGAAATAGATGCAGCGGTACCATTTATCAATTGACAGGGGTAATTCTCAGCCAAAGATAGTTTATGTAAGAATGAGGTGTTGGACCTTGGGGTGAAGCCCCTCCGTATATGACTTCATTGAATGCCCCCCCCCCCCCCCCGCCCCCTGGATTTAGCATAATTAGAACCAAGGCGGCTATTGGCCTCTCCTTACAAGAAACCTCGACGTTCTACGACTTTTCTGTCTGTTCTGTTTCAGCTGGTAGACCACCTCTTGGTCAAATGCCCTTCATTGTGACTCCTGAAGGAAAAATCCTGGCACAGTCTGGTACAGTTACGAAGTACATCTGCAAAAAAGGAGGTGATGTATTGAACGTAATTTTTTATTCAGCATATCACTCCACAGGCGGACAATCCGAACTGTTTGAGGCACTATTTGCTCCTGGGTCTCCGGGGATGTATTTCCTAACGCCCCCTCTTGGCCTGATTCAAGTGGTGGCGATCGGGAGAAATGCTTCATAAAATACAGACGTTTTCACCTTGTGATCCCAAATGTTAATTGAGGCCAAGAAAGGTGACAAAAAATTACTTACCATATGTTTTCAATGCGTTCTCTGCTATTTTTGTGGCGATTTGAGTCGCTTGAAACTGACACCCCACCACTAATACAATACCTTACATTAACATTTGGGATCAAAAGATGTAAACTTTTTTTTTAAGCCTTCTCCCTGTCACTTGTGTGAATCAAGATAAGAGCGGGCGTTACGTTATATAAATGTACGAGATCACATGTCGCGCGTGACATCACGACGCCCCGAAAAGTTCGGATCACGAGTTCGAGAGTTCCCTGTGATCACTTATGCTAATTAGCCGTCAACGCAGACGTTCTAAGGAGCTCCGTCACGCCCTTAGAACGTCTGAATAGGAGGCTACCTGCCGATATACTATTAAAGAGCCTATCTCGGTGATCTGTCTATCTGTCTTTAAATCTTAATTTTTTTCTCTTCATTCATTCATTCACTCACTCACTCATTCATCCATCCGTCCGTCCGTCCGCCCGTTCGTATTTGCGTTCGTTCCTTCGTCGATATGTCCGTTCTCCCATTTTTCTTTTTTCTTTTTTTTCTCTCTCTTCTTTTTTTTCTTATTCCTTGTCTGTGTGTCTCACTCACTCACTCATTCATCCATCCATCCATCTAATGAGTCTTTATTTCACCAAAAGATAAAACTACATATCTTATGTTACAATAAGAGAAGATAAAAACTATGATAAAAATATCTACGTTATATGTATATATTAAAAAAGTGTATCATTACAATAAATGGAGCTTAAAAATCAACCTATTTACAAAGGTGTTCATAAAACGCTCTGTATTAATTTTCGGGCGTACGCAGCCTTTTTTCCTAAGATTATGTACATACATCTTCTGGACAGGAATGATATCTTTTAGCGGGTGGCAATCCGTTGATATTAATTTCTTTAAAATGTTTTGGTCTTGTTTATTTAAAAGATTCTTGATAAAAACTGGAAATGAAATAAAACGGCGTTTATGGCATCGGTCTAAAAAATTTTGTTTAACCGTAAGATCGGATTCCGATGCCCCATAGACTAAAGCGCATAACTAAAATTAGGGAAAACAATAGATATAAAAAGGTGATCTATCTCTGCCTGAGAGTAGTGTTCCTTTCTTAGTGTTCGTAGGACTTGTAAACACTTGTTTGCTTTGACAAGCTTGGTTCTTACATGGTCATTGAATTTCCCGTCACTCTGTAGAGTTACTCCTAGTAAAACGAAGCTATTACATTGCGGAATGTTGTTAATTGGAGAGTAGAGTACAATGTGATTTTTCTTTCTAACAACCAGCTCTTTACATTTACTAGGGTTGCAGACCATTTTATTGTCTTTGCCCCAGGTTAAGAACTGTCCTACTAAGTCGGCAGACGGGTCACGGTTCTTAGTGATAGGCGAAACTATAGTGGAATCATCGGCGTATTTAAAAAGAACAGGGTAACCATTAAAGAAAATCTCCAAGTCATTCAAAAATACAATAAAAAGATACGGTCCGCTTACACTACCTTGTGTGGTTCCTCTATTGACAGATTTCCAATGTCCTAAAAAATTATAGCTAACAACACGTTGTTGTCTTGCATAGAGGAATCTCTGATACCAATTGATAATGTACGGATTAAGGGGTAACTGTTTCAGTTTGGCAGACAAAATAGTATGGTTCACAAAATCGAAGGCCTTACTGAAGTCCATAGTAAAAATTCGCACTGCGCTACAGTCACTACTGTCTAAATACTTGTATGTCTGGTGCTGGATAGCGAGCAAAGCATTTGTGCAATTACCCGCCTGTCTATATGCAAATTGGGTGTGGCTCAGATTGTTCTCAATGACGGACTGTGCATGCGTACGATACACGACCTTCTCAAACAACCGCGCAATAACGGGAGTAACATTGATACCACGGTAGTCTGAGTCCTCTAAAGGCATGTCCACTTTGGGGGGAGGATTAACATTTGCCCTCTTCCAAGAGTCCGGCCATGTATGAGTAGAAAGCGACAAATTCCAAACGTGAGTAACGACAGGTGTGAGTAGCTCAGCACAGTCTCCATCCGTCCGTCCGTGCGTTTGCGCATTCGTTCCTTCGTCGATTCGTTCGTTTTCCCATTTTCTTTTTTCTTTCTTTCTTTCTTTTCTTTTTTTCTTATTGCTTGTCTGTGTGTCTTTTTTTCTCCTTTTCATCTTTTCTTTCTTTCTTTTTCCTCTTGTTTCTTCTTTATTTTTAAAAAGAAGAGTTAGGAAGGTGTATGCTGGCTTAGCTTTTTTTAAAGAATTAATTAAAATACTTACTTTGCTAATTAGGTTTGTGCCCAGCTGACAGTTTTGATGAAGCGACAGCGGATATGATCAGTGATGGAGTTAATGATTTACTTCAGCAATTTAGCAAGATATACTATGAGAAAGACGAAACGAAGAAGGTAATGCCAGAGTTAATGTCCGCTTCAATTTCCCGCAGTGTTTGTCAGGCTTTACTCTAGACTACAAAATAGTCGGTCTTTTTCTTAAAATTGGTTTTGCAAGGCGCAAAGCGCGTGGGCTCGTAGGGCCCCATGCAGTCTAGACTTACTCAAGACGCCCATTCCGACCCTTAACGACAGGCAATTCTTTATTTTTTAACATTGAGAATTGAAGGAAAATACCTAGCTAAAATTGATTCAATTAGTAGCATTTGTATGATATGAAACATTATAAAGAAGGAGTATGAACAGAAGCTATGTACCATGGGGTACTTACCACTTCATTAAATGTTCCTTTCTAAGGAAACGCCTCAAAGTGGTTTTCAAGTTGTCAATCAACACATAGATCAATAAACGCTTTCACAAAAATGATATCTTTCTAATATACTATAACACTTGCGAGGTAAAAATGAAACTTATAGTTTTTTGCGCACTTTTAGCACCCATTGATGAATAGCCCTAAAAAGTAAGTCAGGCGCCTAGCCGCCGGTCATTCAGATTGCAGAGACGTCTTAATTAAAGACAAAAACTAATCTTGTTGAGTAGTAGAACCCTCAAGAGGACACCATTGGGAAGCAGGGAAAAAAGGACTGTTACTTTTGTCACCAAGAGAGATTATTCTCTCTTGTTGTCACTGAAGCCGGCCACTTACAGGAATGACTCTTGTAGACGATCATTTCATGCGGAGTTTTATTAGCTAAAGGTTGCCGTAAGTCCCAGGGAGAGATAATTCGGGTGGGCTCCGCCCCGAGGTCCAACCCCTTAGTTATTTGTAAGGCCCCTTGAAGAAGAAAGGCCGTACCTTTCGAATTATCTCCTTGCTTCTTTGCGTTGTCCAATCCCTTACCCGTTCATATACCATTTTTGACGGAAAAGTTACCCCTTTCATATACCTACTTAAAAACTTAACATCCCTTTTAACCGCTGTAAATGTGCTGTCTTTGAAATACGAATAAATCACAAAACCAAAACGTTTTCTCGTTTTTTTTTTTAAGCCATGAACTGATGTGTTATCCCCGTTGTTCCCTTTTACAGGCAGAAATGGCAGACTTCCCTACCCTACCAGATTCTTCAACTAATTATAATGAGATCCCCACCTTTCATATACCTGAAATTTAAAGAAGATACACCTTTCGGGCGCGCGGAGCCTCCCCGTATGGGCCATTATAGAGAGTAACCCCCCTTGGCATGTGTCCGTAACGGGATTTGACGTAAACTTCTCAGTTCTTCTCTGTTTACAATCCCGTAGGTTTTACTCCAAATTCTATTTCCCATAACTTAGTGTTAGTTATTTATAAATTTTTTTGCTTTAATAATAAAGGATGAGATAAAGAAGGAGTTTTATGGGACGACGCTCCCTGCCCGACTCGAGAAATTTGAAGGTCTTCTCAAAAGCAGGGATGAAGGCAAGGGCTTCTTTCTGGGCGAAAAGGTGAGATACGAGGAATGCGCAAAGCATGGCAAGTGGATTAGGCTTGCTTAAAAGACTAACGAGTATAACAATGTTTACATTAAACAAGAAAGCTTTTGCGCCGCCACGAAAATCACATCGGACAGGGTGTCTGTTCACACACAAGAACGGTTGTGGCAGTGCCAGCCTCGTTTCCAGTCGTCCTCGGCGATTTCGGATGTGACGTCACCTCGGATAGCGCGAACTAGCCTGGGTACGAGGCTGTGGCAGTACGATTCTGACGGAGTGAATTAAGCTGCGTTGCGCTGATTTCGAAAGTGGAGCGTCACATATCGGAGAGGTTTGCGCCATAATTGGTGCAGTGTGAATTCGTTTATATATTCTGCCCGTTGGAGGAAGAAAATAGGTGGGAGCGAGGCCTGGGACCCACTGAGAGGGAAGTAAACGAAACCTTTCGGTCAACTGCGCCGGTGCGATGTTCGATGTTTGTGAACGACGTGTGCTGCCTGGAGGCGTTGTTGTTCATACCATACCGGCTAGATTTTCCTGACGCCACGAAAAGCAAAGCTTTCCAGCTATACAGTGTGAATATAGCCTAAAACATTGCCTGAGGCTTATCACCACCCACAGAAGAAAGGTTACCCCAATCGTACGCCCCTAGATTAACTGCGATTTCTTTCTGTTTCTTATCCGCAGCTTTGCTATGCCGACATCACTTTCTTTGACTTCTTGAACAACTTTCTTTCGAAGGGTAAAGAGGATGTTCCTGGAGAACTTGAGAAGTTCCCGCTCTTGGTGGAGCATTACAAACGGGTGTTAAACGTGCCCGAAATATCGGAGTGGGTAAAGAAACGCCCTGTTACCGAATTCTAAGCTTGTGGTCTTGCTATTGTGGCAACTGTTAAGTTAGAGAAAGGCCCAAAGCAGAGATTCTAGCGTATGCCGTAGTTAAACGACTCCTTGCGTCACCGTTGTTTTTTTAAGGTGCGAACGAATAAAGAAAACTTTAAAAGGTAAATTTTTGTATTGATCTTGTTTCCAATCTGCCGATATCGACATACCCGGCTATATTTGGGGGCACTGCTGGGAATCTTGAGTCAGGGTGTGCCAAAAACTAAAGTAGCCAATATAAAACGTTTCTCCCTCCTCTCTCTTTTTTTTCCTCTCCTTTTCCTTCGCTGGTGTGATTTTCCAGCTTATCGGGCGCAAAAAACCCTGTCTTTTGGCCCATTTTTTACTGCAAGTTTCGTTAGGCACAGAGGCTTAAGCTAAACTGCAGCAGCCAATTAACAACTCATGCAGATTTAGGGGGTATTTTTTTTTTATCTAAAAGTTCTTTTCACTATTGTGCCTGTAAATTAGGACTGATTGATATGATACTTGTGAACGTTTTTCCTCCTTTCAAGGCATAAAAACATGGTTAGTGTTTTTTTGTTGTTGCTAAATATCGCTTTGTTCTTGGAACGTGGTATGCCTGCCTATACTGACTTTTCATTGACCAGATATTTAATAAGTCTGATTTATGCGCAGGTTATAAAGCTTCACCAAAACGTTTTGTCCACTTGCAGTGCTTGCTTATGTTTGACTAGAGTGAAATAACCAATCAAAGTGCTTTACGACCAGAGAAAAACCCTTCAATGTTTTTCAGGAAGTAACGACCAGGAAAAAGAGATGCGCAAACATATTATAACAAAGCGTATTATGGAAACTGGGCTTTTTTACATCTTGGCCTCATGAGACCGCATTAGGGTGAATTGTCCTAATTCAATATGTCACTTTGTACTCTTTTTACATCTGGTTGTTAAACCTTGGGGATCAACGTCACTATATTTCCCTTAATTTTTATTCAAAAATCACGCCCTTGTGTTCTTCATACCAATCAAAAACAATAGGCTTATTTAGCAACAGAACGGGAACGTCATTTGACGACGGGAAAGCGCGCGGAAAGAACTAAACTCGACTTCCGGTGCTCAATTTGCCGCTCTGCCATTGGTCAAGCTAGTTGTTTGATTTGCGCGCGCCGTCGTCAACTGACATTCCCGTTCTTTTGCTAAATCAGCTTAATAACAATCTCACTCCGGTGATTGCCATGATTGGAGTCCCATTCACAGTCCTCACATTCGAAGTCAATAGGGAGTTTAAGCAACCGACGTTTTTGAGCGACGCTTGTCAACCAGAAGTCAGTCTTTTTCTTCTTTTAAATATGCCTTGACGCCACCAAATTTGTATTGCTAAGTGTTTTTACTCTTAAAGAGACGATTTGCCCCAAAATTTGTTCAAAGTCATGGCTCAGGTGTGCAAAAAGTCTACTTCCGGTTGACGTGCGTCGCTTGAAAACGTGGCTGCTTAGGGTTCTCCTGAAAACAAATGACAGAAAATTGAACTAATTCACCTGCCATGAAGGTAATTTCCAACACCATTTTGTTTGTTTATTCTTTGCGCGGAGCCTTCATCAAAACTGCGCACGGGTGTCACACGCGATGGCGCAATTATTTCGATGGAACTACCCCATATATTATTGTGAGTTTACCAAGAAGGTATCTAGTTGAGTTCTCCTACCCCGATTATAGCAAACTTAACAGAATTGGCACACGACCTGGTCAGTACCTAACGCATGCCCAAAGCCAAATCACCCGGGAGTTAGCAGACAGCTGTCACAACCCATGGGGGTCCTTATTAGGGATCATCAAAATATGAAATATCAGCAAGTGCACAGCGACAAACCAATCAGCATGATATAGCCGCCTGACCAATGAACCGCGCACTCTAGCTCCTGAAATAGTTTCCATGTCAAGAGCCTGCCTATTTTACTTAAAGGCTCACAATTGCAAGGGTAGTGTATTACTTTCACATTTGAGATCGTGCTTCGATTCGTGGGTATGCGCAAACCATATTTTGCGTTAACATAAGCTCACAGTGGGTTTCAGCACTCACATTCCTCATGTTCTGGTTTCATTACTCAGTTGAAGTACTCGTTACTGTTAGAAGTAATATTTACTATTTATCTCACTCATAACCCGCGACAGTTCATGAACAAGTAATAAGCATGAAAATGTTTATTTTCCTGACTTCATTAAGCGCGTTTTACGAGTACTCGAGAAGCGCGAAACGAGCACTGCGAAAGCTGGCGCGCGAGACGCACGCGCCAATGGAAAGACTGGGTTCTAAACGAAACCAATATGGCGGATTATTGACCAGAAAGAACACGTGTGTAGTAAATTGGATCTAAAGTAACATAATTAGACTTCTGGAAATCGGATTTGAGCTTCAGCAGTTCTTTTACTTACTCGTCAACACTTGGCTTTATTCATCATCTAAAAATTCTCGCACCTGGCATGGCAGAAGTGAAAAATCTGGCACGGGTCTTGTGAGGTAAGCTTATGTTTGGTTACATGTAGCTTAACTTAACTTAAGCTTAAATTAAAGATTCATTCGTAGCAAACAATGGTCTCATAAGCAAGTAATATCGGTAATGGTAATTAAAGGATTAAGCCTATGCCTTAAATCATCGATCAAGTAAATCCAGCAGATCTGGTGTAAATTAAGGTCAAACATGAAATTTGTCAGGTACAGGATACACGTCACAGGTCACAGGTCATGATCACAAGTGCAGGTCATTGCTCTGTTGATAAATAACTGAAATGTATGACTCAAATAAGCTAAAACTCTATTTCGGATTTTGATTCCTCATGGAGAGAGTTTATATTTATGTTGTCGACCTTTGGGTCAGTTGTGAAGTATTTATGTGCATGGATCATCTAGTGAGGCAGAAACACAAGTCGGCTTTGGAAGGTACATGTAGTTGCAGTGACTTGAAAGAAATTGACTGGAACCAAGCTCTAAACAAGCAGGACATTGACTCCGCGGTAAATGATTGGAACAATCTTTTTACTCATGTTGCCGATAGTCATGCTCCAATGAGGAAATCAAGAATTAAAGGGGTCCGTTCTCCCTGGATAAACGCACAGCTATCTGAAGCTATGCACCAACGAGATTATTACCATCGTAAAGCCCTGAAAACAAAGTCTGCCAATCATTGGTCACGCTATAAGGAACTTAAGAACTACGTAAATAAGGAGACAAAGAGATGTAAATCGGAATACTATTCTAAGCTTATTACTGAAAACAAATCTAATCCAAGTGCATTATGGAAAACTCTAAACGACATAACATCTCGCAAAGAAAGAACTCCCATCTCCTGCATTGAGGCCGACGGTGTTCAATACTGCAGCAATAAATCTATCGCCAAGATTCTCAATGAACACTTTTCAACAATTGGAACTAAACTGGCACAAAAGCTCAAGTCTTGTAGATCCCACATCTACTCGGCGCCTTCGGTAAACTCGAATCTACCCCATGAATTTGCTTTCGAGCCAATTACCGAAGACTTCGTTCTTCGTCAGCTTAAGCAGCTCAAAACCAATAAAGCCATTGGCCTAGATAATATCAGTGCTCGTCTACTGAAAGATTCAGCCTCAGTAATCAGTGCCAGTCTTACTAGATTATTTAATCTTTCCCTGGAAACTCGCACCTTTCCTTCTCTTTGGAAATTTGGAAAAGTGGCAGCGTTATTCAAGAAAGGTGATCGCTGTGATGCTAACAATTACAGACCCATTACTGTGCTGCCAACGATCAGTAAAATTCTAGAAAAAGCCGTGCACACCCAACTGTACGCTTATCTTAAGAACAATGGTATCCTTACATCTAAGCAATTTGGGTTCAGACCGAAGTTATCAACTGGAACAGCCTTAGCTCATTTCACAGACAATATCCTCCAGAATATGGACGCTGGTTCCTTTACAGGTGCTGTTTTTCTGGACCTGTCTAAGGCCTTCGATACAGTGGATCATCCCCTGCTGCTGCAAAAATTGACCAACATCGGTCTTACCACCTCTACCATCCAGTGGTTTGGATCGTACTTCACAAACAGATCACAAATTACATCAGTTGGAGATGCTCACTCTGCATCTACCGAAATGCCTATTGGAGTATCCCAAGGAAGTATATTGGGACCTTTATTGTTTCTAATTTACGTGAATGATCTTCCGGACTGTCATCTGGCAAGCGATATTATTCTTTATGCGGACGATACTGTACTCTATTACTCATCCAAAAGCGTCAGTGATCTTGAACATCACATCAATGCTGACTTGGGGACAGTGTCTGAGTGGTTCTCTAGAAATCTCTTGACACTAAACATATCCAAATGTAATTTTGTTATCTTTGGAAGTCCTCAGAAACTGAATCGTATTCAAGGCATTTCGGTTAAAGTAGAGGGCACTAGTATTGAAAGAACACAATCATTCAAATACCTAGGCGTAACGCTTCAACAGTCTATGTCCTGGGCAGATCATGTCGATGCTATCAGCATGAAGATTAATCAGAGAATAGGCCTAATTTGGAGAATCAAGAATCTTTTGCCGCTACAAGCTAGAGTTGCCTTGTACAATGCCCTAATCCTCCCTCTTTTTGATTACGGAGACGTTATATGGGGGGACAAGAACAATGACACCATCATGTCAGAACTACAGATTCTACAGAATAAAGCTGCTAAAGCTATGCTGGGGCAACCACCCCGAAGCTCGTCAACTGAAGCACTGAAGAGTCTAGATCTGAAGTCACTGTCCACAAGAAGGTTTTTTCATCGCTGCATTGCTATCCACAAGTGTCTTATTGGAGAAACCGATTTCAACTTTAATTTTACTAAAATTCAAGCTGTTCATTCATATAATACAAGACGCTCTAATGATATTCGCTTACCCCTACCCAGAACAAACTGGGGTAAACAAACTTTTATTTTTCACGCCGCGAAAGACTGGAACATCCTTCCAAATGATTTAAAAGAGTGTAACATTTTATCTATTTTTAAATCCAAGTTAAAAACTTTTTTAAAAGATCTCAGCTAATTTTTAACCTTGATATTTTTTGTATAATCGATTTTAAGATTTTAAATTTTTAAATTTGTTTTACTTGTAAACATATTTTACTTTTTCGTAATAATTAATTAATTAGTTAGATTTATGCATGAGGGCCCCACTGAAAACCGCCTTGGCGAGTTGGGCTCCTTCTATAAATATTATTATTATTATTATTATTATTATTACATCATTCATTGTGATGTTGAGCTTCATTAAGGTTTTCAAGTAACATAACTTCCATTAGGTGCAATGAAAGGCTGATACGTTTACCTCCTGAAAAGATACGCATTGTTTAATAATCTTCCAACAACTCTCTAGGAATACAAGCTCGGTCATAGAGGAACAGGTGCTTGAGTGCATGCACTGTGCATGCACAAAGTTGACTATGTAATACTTCCTCTGGGAAAAACTTATTGTTTAAAATGTTTACAGCTGGTTAATCGCGACCAATTCTCCTCATGCAAATGTAGGGAAAGGCAAACTCTACAAGGCCAACAATAAGAGACTTTGCGGCAGTTTGCGAGAAACTTATCGGCTCTCACCCATAATATATGCTTCACATGCGATGAAATGAGTTAAAGGAGGGCTTTAACCATCAAAACCCTGCTTAGTTTCTTTGTATATATCTTTGAATCCTTGATAAATACAGCTCCACCAGCTTCAGACAGCATTTACTGGCAGAATTTCATGGGCAAAATGCTTCGATCAAATTAATAATTTTCCTTACCTAATTAATATTTGGTTACGTGGGACAGGAGATAGCCTGCGTAGAAAGCATTTTCATGTGGTTTAGGAGCAAAGAATGAGGAACAAGAGTCAAAGACCTCACAAAAAATGGCGCAAGTAAAAGAGCGGGGAGGGGGTGTGCAAGAAAGGAAGGAAACGCTTGCAGACAAACCCTGGGATTTTTGAAAACCCACTCACTTGGCCTGTCATTCTTGAGTTTGCGCACCGACATTATTTTGATGCTGTCGTCAGCTGTCAAAATTGACCAATAAAAAGTTTGGCCTTCTGTGAAGCAGAAATGAACTTTAGAGGATGCATATTTTGTATGAAACCAAACTTATTTATTTGTATTTTGGTACGCGTGGACGGCATTAATGTTGAAATCTCAATGAATCCAAACGATCAATGCAGGATGTACAAGGTCAAAGCTCTGCCGGACAGAACAGCTTTAAATACTGTGCTCACCACGGCACAGACGACTAGAGTTGCTCTTGTAAAAGCATCTAAGAACAAAGCTAACCTGGCAACTGATGAAGTTCACGTGGAGAACCGAAACCATGGTCTTGCCTGGGGCAATAACAGAACAGTCGCAATTCAAAAGTTAATACCAATCAATCATTGCTCAATCAGCAGTCTCTACTGAGTCACAATGCAGTTCTCCATAGTTGATGTAACTTCAGTTTAAGGTGCAATCCATTCTTGGAAATTTGGATCTGAAATCACTATCCGAGAGAATTTAAAATCCCGCAAAAAACACTAACGAGCTGGACCCAGCATAACAAAACTTTGCAGGAAACCATCGCATCCAGGAGGATCCAGGAGGATCCAGGAGGCACTTAAGAGAATAAATTAAATGATCCGAAACCCTTAGTTTAGTCACAAGAAAAGCTTTACACTTCAAAAGAGGTCAATGAAAATGCTCTTGCATTGGAAGGCAAATCTTGCCGATCAGAATAAACAACAACCACAGAAAATTAATTTGCGTGTCATGTACCACCCATGACTTCTCAGTATGAAACAAACCTTTGATTGACACATGTCAATATTGTTCAATTAGCTGAGCCAATCAGCGCAGCGCTTGCAGGTTTTCAAAATCGAGGGGTTTGTCTGCAAGTGTTTCCTTCCTTCCCCTCCCCCTTCCCCCGTTTCCATTTTTGGCTCTTGTTCATTGCTCGCGTGGCCAAAGCAGAGAATCCTGTTCCTCAAGTCTTTCTTTGCTCCGAACGGATTCAATGCTTGCTACACAGGCTACACAGGAGACTAGTTAGGAGTTGACTTTTCATTTAGGTGGTCCATGTTCAACTCTTGACTAAGGTATTTTTTTCTTTACCAGAGCTGTCCCTAGATTACAGGTTCGTTTTGCAGAAAATATGGTCCAAGAAATGCTTATAAAAGCGTTAGCCATTCGTTTGCTTATGGATTCTTTTAATGCCCATATATTGATCACAGAGGTATTTTGCAGAACGCTGAAGGGCCGCTTAATGCCAAATGACCCTGATGTTTAGTGAGTAGGGTTAGGAAACAGTGTGAATCAGGTTCCATTGAAGGTCCTCGTACATTTGTACCGGGGTAAAGTTGCCTCAAGGAACTGCATCACCAAAATGTGTAAACTCTTCACAGATCTTGGCTCATAAACTTTACCAAAATTAGTATTCACCAAATCAGTGGAAAGCAATTTTCGTGCGTTCTGATTGGCTCCTGTAACCCGGAATATCCTTGGATATTCACTGTTTTGGGATGGGATTCAAAATCGCTGAAACAAAAGACGAAATTTTAGTGGTAAATGAAGCAGCTGTACATGTAGTGCTTCTCCTTTATCCTTTTTGCAGTTTGAAGGGTGGCAAGATGAGTAGTGTGTATATTGAAAAGTTTCAGTAGGCTTCAAATGGGTTTGCAAGTCAAGTATTTTATGAGTTGAAAGGCGAGGTCTCTTAAAAACCTCAGTATCAAGAAAAACAGTGCATTCGGACGATTTTATTTCACAAGTAAACTCGATATTTGTAGGGTAGAATGTGTTAGCGAAGTCAACAAAATTGTAAACTTCTTTGGTTGAAATGTCCAACAGTGAAAAGACATCATCAACAAATCTCTTCCAAACCAAAGGTTTATAGGGGCGAGTGATTAGTGGTTGTTTATCTATGTCTGCCATAAAAAAACAGAGAAAGCAACTGCGGTCTTAGTTCCCATAGCGATGCCTTGTGTTTGTATGAAGTGTCTTTCATTAAATTTGAAATAATTCTCTTTGAGTATGAGCGGTAAAAGTTCCCGTAATTATTTGTGGGAATTGGCAAATTATGCTCGTAGTGCTTTTCATAATGATGGCAAATAATGTCAATACCCTCTGTTTGAGGGATGTTTTTAGTCAGGTAACTCACATCTAGAGTGGCTAAAACCACATCATTAGAGATTTGCGTGTTTTCAATAAAGTTGATGAAATCGGTAGTGTCTTTCAAATATGACTCCTGTTTTTGTGCGATAGGTTGTAATAGTGAGGAAACGAAACTGGAGATATGCTCAGTAGGGCCGCTACAGCTGACCGGTATTTTCTTATGGATTTTTGTTGGTGTGTAAAATTCTGGTATGCATGATTGGTTAAGGCCGATTGTTTAAACCATTTGAGTCATAGTGTCAATATTGCCCGGAAGGAATAGTTTGTTGACTATTCGATTCACTTTTTGGGCAATGTGTAGCTCAATAGCATTTGTAAGAGGCTTGTAGAATTTATTATCGGATAATAATTGTTGTGTGCCTTCTTCTATTTTTTGTGTGGTGTTCATAGTGACTGTAGTTGTTCCTTCATCAGCTTTTTTAAGATTGATTTTGCTATTACGTTTAAGTAAGCCGCTAGCTTTTCTCTTGTTTGCTGAGATATTACAATTTATCTAAGGGAGCGTGGAAAACTATTGAAGCAAGTTCCGGCAAGCTTCGTTTGTTCCCGGTAATGTTTTGAGGCAACCAAGTTTTGAATTGGTGGTAATTGCCATGTGGATTTAACATGGAAGGGATGTGCTAAGGTTTTCCTTTCGTCTGCGAACATCATATCTTAAACGCATTGTTCAAGCAAAATTATTGAAATCGTTTAATAAGGATTTATTGAAGCTACAGTAGGAACAGGAGGGGTTTAATTTAAGACCTCTAGAAGTTTAACCACATTGTAAGAGAGAACTTAATTAGAGAAATTTTTGATATATTTCTCGTTTTGAGTTCTAGTGTTGTAGGTTAAAGAGGTTTTTAGGTTGTTGCGTCTATGAGAGCGTTTCTTGTTTATCTGACCCTTTTTAATAATTATATCGACTTTTTATGAAACCCTTTGAGTCAAGAAAAGACACACCAGTATACTGTTGAACTTGTTTATTTACACTGACTGCTTCACTGATTTTACAAAACATTTTCTGTAGCTCAGCTAGTTGAGCTTTCATGGAAGTGAGATTTTACAAGACTTAGTTTGCTGAACTTTCTTAGGTGCAGTTTTCTATGTCCTGGGCCTGGGTCTGGCTCTGTTGGCAGCAAGGTTTCTGGTTGCCTGGGAACTCTGCTGGTCTGGATGCAGGTCTTGCAGTAACTGCTGTTGGGCCTGGATAGCCTCATTGTTAGCTGTTACATGTACATGCAAGTTTTTTTATCTGCTGTTTTATCATCAGCATTAATAGTTCCGCATGGGCTAGGCTGGCCTGTTCCAGGCATTCAGATAGTGGGGACCAGTGTGAAATAAAAAGGAGTGCAAAAAAAAAAGCGAGGGAGGGTGAGAGGTGAGAGAGTCCCCCTCTACTTTTCATCGCTTTCTTTACTTCGCCACGCTCTCCACTATCTGAACACTTGCAACAGGCTAGGGCTAGGCGACCGGTCTGGTCCAAGGTGGTCTGGAATTCTCTGTCGAACTGTACAACATGTATAGTTATGTGGTCTCAGCCTGTATTGTAAACCGTAGGGGCATGTAGAGTTCTTTGGGTGTTCGCTCAGGACTTGTAATGACCTTTTGCATTTGGTTTGTCTGGTTTCCAGCGTAAGAAGTCGATTGCGGATGGTTTTGGCGCCCTCTGTCTGATATGTTTTTGGTTTCTTGAAGGCTGGAGCCCTTTGAGTCTGGAATCACTGTTTCTGGACTGTCATGATTGATCACATGGTCGCTTAGGTGACTTGATCAGTGATATTGTGGGAGCACTAGCTGCTGCCGTCATACTGCTTAAAATGGCAATCATCTCCTGGATGGTCAGAAGCTATTTGTTGTGAGCAATGGTAGAGTTCCAAAATTAATAGAACTCTTTGAAGCTAGTACAAGATGCAAGACTGGTTTCAGGACCAAAATGTTGGATCCTTTGTCCGTTGCTTTCATAGCTTTTTTGGAAGAGCTCAGGAAGAGAACTTGTATACTCTAGCTAAAACTCTATTTCAGATTTTGATTCCTCATGGAAAGAGTTTATAACTTATGTCAGTTTTGGAGTGTGCGTGGATTTGGATTGTTACCACCCCAAATGTTTGGTTGCTATAACTTCTTTCCCTGGGAATATACTTTAGAGACTGAGTGTGAAAGACCTTGTTCATTTATGTTACTTTGTGCCTTTTATAACCGGAATGAAGGAGACACCATAAGTTTAGAAAACTTTAGCAAAAACTTTGGCAATACCTCATCACATAATTATCTGGATAGCAGGAGACATAAACTTTCCTAGATTTTAATAGAAGCAGAATTGCCTATTT